>JAOUZG010041912.1:2858141-2894735 GCA_026289955.1 Argiope argentata
ATAATGGAATATTATAAAACATAATAGAAGGCACTAATTTCTGAACTTTTTTTTAATATCAAAAATGAGTTTTAAATTCAATTGAAATTCTCTTTGCTTTTCTTTAGCTTGAAAACTTTGTTATTTGAGGCTTTTTTATATATATTTCTTTATTAAAATACCCACACATGAAGCATCCTACAAATAAAAGGCTTAATCTTCTGTTAAACGTTAATCACAGTAATTTTTCAGAGAAAAATATTTCACAAAACTAATTTCAAGATACTCTTATTTTATACTTATTTGGCTTTGGTTTTCCCTCATAAAACTGTCTATTTTTTATGTATTTTCTGGTTGATCAATTATCTATTTATAACGAGTTTTGTTCTATTTTTGTAATATATTTCTTGGTTCCTTTAGTCAATTTAAGAATTTTCAGATAGTTACCTTCCATCTGTTGGAAAATCATCAAATGCTACAAATTTGAATTTGATGGGAAGGGGACAGAATAATAAAAATGATGGCTTCTAAAACTATTTGTTTACCAATTATGCCAGTTACAGAATTTGGTGATAAATTTTAAAATGAAATTCTTTTAAATTTGTAAACCTTTCGAAAATTATTTATTTTGATGAGTCATTTTCTTTTCTGTTCATACTTGTAAAATCACATTTTGTATGGCCAAAAAGCTGGCATACCCTGAAACAAATTTTATACTCAGGGTTAATTAAGGAGAGTTGATAAATAATTTAACTTGAACATAACGCTTTAATTTTTCGAATTATTGCTCTCTACTTATAGCATATTTATTTAAAAGGACACAGAAAGCATATTTCCTTGATATTAGAACTTATAGTTTTCAGAATCTTCTGCAAAATTGTATTTGTCTTCACTGTGTGTGGGTTTGGATATCAAATTTTTATTAGTTGAATTTCATGAATTGTGAAGTGGGCGATCTAAGTATCTTAATTTTTTTTTTTTAGTTAACAAATTTATTTAATTAATATTTGCATCTAACAATTTTTCTTATATATTTCAATTCTTACTATTAGTTCACACACTCCCTATATATATATATATATATATATATACAAATTTTCAATTGTTAATAAAATGCTTTTTATTCCTCCTCTCAAGTAAAACTTGTAGTGGACAACATTCTATGTTAATACACTTTTTTCAAATATTAACTCATTAGTTTTTTTATTAAAAACTTTCCAAAAAAATCATTCCCCTACCTCCAAATAAGTAACGCCTTCAGCCCCTCTCCCCCCTAGATTAATGAGGTTAGGCTTAAAATGTTATTGATTATTTCAAATGATTATGTTTATTTTCTTACTATTTGATGCATTTAAAATTCAACAATGTTAATTAATTGATCTTTCTGATTCTTTTTGGAGAACTTTCGCATTAAAATAATACAGAAAAAAAATTAATTTTTAATATGCATTGTGTTATCTCTACTGGCGTGGAGAATTCACGCGTTTCGCATTGCTTCAATTGCCGTTGAAAATTCAATGCTAGTATAATTTTTTGATCAATTATCTATAGTAATTGTAATTATATAACTGGAATAGCCTTGTTGGTAGGGTGTTGTATTTGCATTCCATGGGCAGCAAGTTTGAATTTGCCAACATGTGTGTGTCTATGTGGCAGGCATTAAATCTGTTGTGGTCACAAAGTCCTCCATGTCAAGAGTAATACCACTGGGGGTACTGGGTCGGAGTTGATTGTTCTCTGTTCCAGATCTAAATTGCAATCTGTGGATAAATGCATGAATGAAGTTCACCCCATAAAAAGGTTTTGTGACATGCATGAACTAGAAGTCAGACTTCTGTGTTCGGGTCCACATCCTCAGAAGCAACTGCACCCTTCATTCCGTTGTAAAGCAGAACTTGAGATAAACATTTATAATTTTATAAAAAGTAGCTAAAATAAAATTTTCTTATTTATTAATCTATGTAGGAATTAATTTTTTTTAAAAAAATTATATATAATATAGACGAATTATTTATCCATCCATATAGGAAAATCACTTTTCTGTGAAATAAAATTACTTGTATTTATATTGATAAATCTATGAATAATTTTGGTTTGGTGTCAATTTATTATGATTATTAAAAATATGTTCGAAGTTGCTTTGTATATTTGGTCTACAAATTGCTATATAAAATAATCTTAGTAAGAATGAAATGCAGTGTTTTTCATCAAATAACTGAATATTAGATGATAAATTTCTTTGTTATCTCCCTTTTCCCTCCTTTTTTAGTATTTTCTGTGTTTTTACTTTTTTTTTAAATTAAAAATAATGTGAAATAAATATTGGTTTGTCCTATGCAGATAGTAAGCCAATATCTATTGCTGAAATACATTCTTTATAGTATTCTAATAAGGATGCGATTGCATTGGTTAATTTTTTCATAAGTTGTTTAAATTTTGTTTCTTGTTACTCTTTACAGACCAGGACCATGTAAATTATAATTCTTGACAGTTTTAGGCATTGAATAATTTTCCAGTATTATTAATGAATGAAGAAATCTTCTCCTAGTGATAATGAAAATCATTAAAAGTAACAAAAAATTTAGTAGTATAAATTCAAAAAAAAAAAGTGTAGCTATAAGAATTGCATGATTTGTAAATAAATTATGTTTATTATTGTTTTTGTAAATCAGATATAGGAAGTTGAAATTAATGATTTTATTTCAAACTGCTCAAAAATTATTTAAATTGATACTGTGATATAAGATAGATTCTAAATATATTTCCTAAAATAAAGGAAAACTGTTCAATAGTTATTTAAATTGATATTGTGAAATAAGATAGATTCTAAATATATTTCCTGAAATAAAGGAATGTACTTCAGCATTAGTGATCAATTTGTGTACCCATCTGTATAGGTCACTGCTCTTAATTTTTATCTAAAAAAATATAAATTGAAACTCTATGTTAATCAAAACTAAGCCTGTAAATTTTATTTTTGTAAAAGCGAAAAAATTAAGGCAATAATAATTTTAGGCTTACAACTTGTTCAAATCAAGTGAAAACAGATGGATACACAGATCATAAGGCAATTGTAAGATCCTTTTTCATCTCCATTTTTTCAGGTGAGTTGATTATTTTATTGAAATATATTTTCTATAATGATAATCACCATGTATTCGCAGCCTTTAGTGTATTTTTCTTTAAATTTTATGATTTCTAAACTTTTGTACCTGTGTTGTTGATAGCTAATATTTTTTGACTACTTGTAAACCCTTTGTTTAAAAAAAATTGAGATCATCTGAAAGGGGATTTTAATTTTTTTAGCTTTAAAATTAAAAGCTGTGTAATATTCTTTTGTTGTGTTTCCTTCCTTTTTTTCCCCCTAAATATTTTAGAAATTTTGTGAGAATTGTCCATTTCCCCATTTTTCTAGAAAGTGCATATTGGAAAAAAATAATTTGTATAATGTTTATATAATTCATGCAGTTTTCAAACTTCTGGGTATAAGTTTCATATTTGCTCTAATCTTGGTGTGTGTGTTTTTTTTTTGGGGGGGGGGGGGTATATAATTGGTTAGAAAATTTAAATTTGAACCAGATGTATAAATTTCAAAATTAAATCTAATTAATTTTCTCTTTTTTATTATTTATTACAATAATCAGTGCAATATTATTTTGATAAGTGACTGATTTATTAAATCATAGTTTTTTTAAAAAAATTAATTTGGTATATTGCTGGATGTTTTGTACAATTTCATAACATTTTTCTAAAGTATAATGTATTGTTTTCAGGTTACTGATGGTATCTCATCTGAGGATAATTGTTTTGAAGTGCCCAAGAAAATGCAGCTGCAAATTGAAACTGATGAACCGAAAAAAATGTGTAATTTCTGTCCATTTTCTTTTCCTGCTTCTCTGATTAAAGCACATGTCGAGAATGTTCATCGAGAAGAATTATTTAGTGATACAAGCTACAACATTCAAAACCAAGTTTTAAATAAGGAAACTTCATTTTCTGTGCCAAATTCTGAGGCAATAAATATAAAATATGATGCACAAAATGAAAATTGCATGGCAGTAGATAACAATATTCAGAGTACCAGTAATACTGTTTTGGATATTGAAAACTCACAAAATACAGATCAATTTATAAGTAGTTTATTGGATTTTATAGACCCTAATTTTGATAAATCTATTGAAGGATCATTTGAAAATACTGGCAATTCCCATCCCATCAATACCAATGAATCGCCTTGTGACAATCCTAAGTCGCAGAGTTTGTCAGATATGCTAAAGGATGTTGATTTTTCTAAGAATATTTCTTCAGATTTGAGGGCAATTTGTGAAGGAAATGATTTAAGTTATGAAATGACAGATGATAAACAGCTTTATATGGAAAATTTGAGTAATGAAAATAGAGACATAAAGTCCTGGTATAGTAGCCTCAGTTTAGATCTACTAAGTAATAATGATAAACCAGTAAGGGATATGACAAATTTTAAAGAATATAAACCTGAAAAATCTGAAACATCCAACTTGCAGCTAAGCAATATTACACATAATGAATCGACTGCTGCAGACAAACAGATTTCTGAAAAATTAAAAAGTTCATATGAGATATTTAGATCAGTTGGGCCTTTGGAACAATCAAATCACATGCCTAATTTACAAGATTTAGATGAAATTGGAACATTTCAAAATGCTTCTAGTCAGCAACAGAATACTCTTATCTGTCCAATATGCAAAAGAAAAGTGGACATTGATCTACAACAGCATATTAATATTTATCATCCTCATATTAGTGGAGATGGAATTGTTTATAATGATTCACCAAATGATTCTGAAACTGAAAAAAGAAATGATGTAGGGTTAATTTTTACACCATGCATCTCTGATGCATTAGTAAATTCGACTGAAATCTTTGATTTTGATTCTTATTCACCTGATAATGCTTCTAAAGAAGTGTATAGGCCTCTTCAAAAAGGAAAATCAAAACTATATTCAAATTCTAGCTGCAATAGGAAAAATAATATGAATATTCCCCAAAAATTGGATGCTCAAGAAACTGAGTATGAAATTCCAAGTACAAGTAAAAAGAAAGGCCCTAGAGAAGTATGTATTGTATGTAATAAACTTTATTCAAAAAATTATTTAAGAACACATTATAAAAAAGAGCATATGAAAGATCAATTGGGTGATCATGTCAAAATGTCTGAGAATTTATCAAACCAATCTCTCCTTGGTCAAGTAACCATCTCTTCATCAACTTCGGAGAAAAACCAAGATTTTACTGCCACCATACTGCAGGAAGACATTGACACTAATACTTGCTTGTCAACTTCTGATGCCTTAAATTCTAATAATAAATGTGAAGTTTTGGATATTAAAAGAACTTCTTGCAACGGCAGTAATAGGACTGTACAGCTAGACCAGAAATACCCATTCCTTTCTGCTTCTGATGGTGTGAAAGAATCTTCTGCTGTCAGCTCGAACTTTGAAGTACTTGAAAATCCTACCAATACAGCTTTGAAAGAAAAAGGATTTAATTCAAAACAACGAAATGTATTTGATCAGAAACTTAAAACAACTAGAAGTTATCAGTGCAGCTGGTTTGAGAATGAGAATAATTGTAAACAAAGTTTTCCATCCAAGTTATTATTAGTAAAGCACTTGAGAACTGAGCATCTTTCAAAATTTAAATGTGGTTGGTCTGAAAACAATAATTATTGTCATCAGTGTTTTTCATCAGAGACAGCACTGATAAATCATCTGAAAAGTGAACATATGGTTAAAAATATCTCTGAATATAAAACACAAAACATTCTTGCATTTGAAAGAAATCGGCAAATTGAAGAAAATTCATTCTGTAATTCTTCTAATAAAAAAAGCGCTTTTGTTCATGAGGAAATGCAAGTATCAGCATCAAAATCTGATCTAACATCTTTGAATTTAAATCAGGATTTCGAAAAAATGGAGAATGATATGAATTCTCACAAGCAGTTTAATTCTGATCAAACTTGTACTGAAGACTTGGATAATCAACTTCCTTTTGAAATTCCTGGAAAAGATAAATGTCATTTTTCTACAAAATCAGTGTCTCATCTTTCTAAATATAAATGTGGGTGGTTTCATAATGATATTTGCTGTAACCAGTATTTTCGAACCAAGTCAGCATTACTAAAACACCTGAACAACGAGCATCTGGTGAAAAAATCATCTGAATATGAAAATCAGCCTAGTGCAATTCCAAAGAATGCTCAAGCACTTGATAGGAGTGAGCAAATAGAAGAAAATGATTTATTTTGCAATTCTTCTAATAAGAAAGGAAGTATTTTTGTAAAAGAAGAAGTGCAAGGAACTCAAATGTTAGAATCAAAATCTGATTTGCCATCATTGAATTTAAATCAGTTTAATTCTGATAAAGACATTTCGTTTTCCCAGATTGATCATGCTTTGTCTTCTGATCAAGTATGCCCTGGAAACTTCAATAATCCAATTTGCTTTGAAGCTCCAGAAAAAAATGATAAGTGCCATCTTTCGCCAAAATCAATATCTCACCTTTTTAATAATACTTCAGTTGATGAGTGTAATATTGTTTCTACTGAGAAAATGCAATCAAAAACGAATCATGCATTTAGTTCAGTTAGTGAAAATGTAGAAAAACCTTTTAAAACAAGTGAATTATCTGATTTGCTGAATAGTTTTAAAACAGATTCTCTTGAGGTAAATACAAACAATCTACCTCAAAAAATTAATGAAAGAAATGATACCTTTTCATTTATTTCGAATGCAGAGAAATGTCCTCAAAATGATAAAGATTTGGTCCAAAATTCAACTTTGAATGAAGATTCATCTTCTGTGTCTTATGATTTTGTTACAAAAGTCATTGACACTGGTGCAAGTTTACTATCATTGGCAGGCAATAATGATAATTCTTCAAAAACTGATTCCTTAATTTCTGATCTGTTGCAAGACATTGATGAAATGAGTAAACTTTCTGCCAGAAATAAGACTTCAGAAATTAAAGGAAATAGTAAATATGAAAAACATAATAAGGATGCATTTAATGATGATGGATCTTTGAAACCAAACAAACCTATATGTTCTACTTCTTCAGAAAAGTTGTTCAATGAAAGTTCTGCAAAAAAGCATATAAAAATTTGTCATCCAACTTTATTAAAAAATGAACAATTAAATTTTGAAAGAGAATGGCCTTTATCAAATAGTGACACTTTGAAATGTCATGCATCCTCAAATGAATCATATCCAGCCATTTCTATTGTAAATCAAGAAGTTGCCATAGACAGGGACTGTACTTCATCAAATCAGCAAGCTGTAAAAGATTATAAAACTTTTAATGCCAATGAGAAACCAATAAAATCTGTTCCGTTTGATGGTGTGTTAAGTGTTAAAGGTAATAATCACCGTAATAAAAAATCGAAAAGAAAAGTAAGTGGTGAACTCTTGTTTGTGAAATCTCTTGATAATCACACAAGATTAACGGATCTGGAAATGCAACTATCAAACTCTTCAGAAAATTCAAATAATCAGAATGTACAATATCCTATCTCACTTCAAAATATTGAAAATAGTCATAATTCAATGGCAAATTATTGTGAGGAAATAATTCAGAGTAATAGTGAGTTAAATTTAGCTCGAATTGCACAGGCAGCTGATGAATCATCGGTAACAGTTTTGCCTAAAAGCATCCAGTTGGATGCAACTTGTCCTAATTTAGGAGTTAATAATCCTGAAATTTGCAGCAATAATTTCATTAAGTTAAAACCAAATTTAGATTCTCAAACACAGTTATCAAAAGCTTGTGATTCTCTTAAATTGGTAGTTAGTACAAAAAGTGTTGTCAATGGCAGGCAATCCATTGAAAGCAGTGAACTTGCTTTATCAGAGACCAAGCAACCAGATATAGATAAAAAGAAATGTTTTAAAAGTGATGAATCTGCTTCATTGTTGACTAAGAGGCTAGATTCAGGATCAAATTCTTCACCAAATGTTTCTGAATCTGATGAGAAAGACATGCCGAACTTGGTGCCTGAATATGATTTTCAATCGCTACTAGTCAATGAAAAATTTAAAACGGGTGAAGATGTTCAGAGCTCGGAAAGAGATGTTGAAAAATCGGATTTTTATTGTTTTCCATATCACAGCCTTACAACTAATGAGGTTTCTTGTCCCACTGATAATGTTGTTAATGTTTCCTCAGCAGGAGCTCCCATTGGTGGTAATCAAGAACCATTTTCATTTTCCTCAAATATTTCATGCACATATCCGGATATTTTAACTGTTAAAGATTCAAAAATCAATAAAAATTTAAGTTTCCTGAATGAAGACTCTTCTGCTTTATCTTCAGTTGATACTTTCAAAGATCTTACCTTGAGGGAGGAAGGCCTAATAGAGTCTGTCATGAAATCCAAATCTAATAATCTTTCTACAGAACATTTTAATGATTCTTCATGCAACCAAAAAGAAATCTATGTTAGTAAATCAGAAGCAGTAAACTTTTCTCCTATTAAAGATTTTGGACAAAATTTCATTTCTAGTGGTAAAGATGGTATTGAATCTTCTGGTGAATTTGAAAAAGCTGCTAATTGTAATCAACTATCCGAGAAGAAACAGTTAAAGAAATCTTTTCCATTAAGTAGTGCAGATGATTCTTTAAAAGGAAACATTAAAGACAAACTAGGCATTTTAATTTTCCAAAAACAGCCATCTTTCCAACTAGAAATAGAGCAAACTGTCAATGATATGTTGACTTTTATAAACACGTGTGAAAATTCAATACCTCTTAACTCTGAAAATATTGAAAGGAGCAAATGTGATGAAAGCACAATATCTTCCGCGTCAGAAGAAAAAGCTTCTACGTATTCTATAAATTCAGGCTGCAGTGAAAAGAATTTAAGTATATCAGAGCTGTGTGAAAGAAAAGAAATTGCAATTCTTGATGAAATCTCTGATCAGTTTGTTACTTCAAATATAAAAAATCCAGAGAACTTTCCTAAATCATGTATACTGTGTAAAGAAGTTTGCCAATCGGAAGAAACCCTATCAAATCACTTAAAATTAATCCATAATGTTCCTCATTTGAAGGAACAAATTTCTAAATTTAGAGAAGATTCAAATGTTGATAAATTATCACCACCACCACTGTATCTTCATTCTGCTTTTGACTGTGATTCAGCATCTGCCTCTGCAGAATCCTCGCCAAATAAATATAGTGAAGAAGATATTAGTATAAGCTATAAGGATACAGCACTTGATGTAGCTTCAAGTTCTGAACCCAAATCTTCATTGTCTGAATCAGACTCTAACACTGACCAAAAACAATTAAAGTCATCCCAAAGTACTAAGGCTTCTTGCAAGGTCAGCCCGATTTCTTCAGGTTTTAAATTTAAGAAAAGAACCAATACTATTAAAAGGAAGCGTAATAAAATAACCCCTTCTCTATGCTCTCATGAGAAAAAAAGTAAAAGAAATTTTTCTAAAAAACTTAGATCTTTTAAATCAATTTCTAATATTCTTGATAAAGACTTAATTTGTAAAAATGCTGCCCTCCCTAAATGTATCATAAAAGTTTTGAAAGATGAACAGAATTCTGTTTTTTATAAAATTGATAATTCTCCGGATGTAATATATGAAGGAACTGTTCAGGCTGGATGCAATTCATTTAACAGCAGGAAATATGCTGATTTAAATACAAATATGATCAACCGTCGGTCAGTTGAAAGTTCTGTAAAAAGTAAACAAGTCAAGAAGGCAACAAAATGCTCTAAGAGGAGTTTCCATCGTCCCTCTCTTGATTCAAGTTTTAATCTTTTGGAAAAGGATAATGAATTGTTTAAAGAAACTAATAATAATATGCTCGTATTGTTGAATGATAAAAAAATAAATCAGCAAAATGACTATGCATTCTTAACTTTGAAACCTAAAGACATTAAACAATTTCTAATTGATAATAAGCAGCCATATGTTCTTTTAAACCGTCTTAATTCCTCATTAACTTCTTTTAATGTGTCTACATTAAAACCAGATTTTTCTTATGTCAATTTTATTTGCAAAAAGCCTGTAGTAAGGCTAAAAAGGCTGAAGACTAGTGATATTGAAAAAGGTCATTTTCGAATGCCAGAGATTTCTGTACTGCTAAAAAGAATACCAAATAATGTTGAGGAGAAGACATTAGAATCCTCATCTGAATTAACTAATTGCAAAAAGTGCTGTGTTGTAAAAAATAAAGTGTCGTGATTTTCATCCTATATTTCTAAGTGTGCACTGTGAGATTAATCTTATAGTTAAGTATAAATTTTATCAAGAAGGGAGCTTTTTGTTAAATGTCATCAAAAGTGTATAAAAGAATTATACTAATATTTTGATTTTTGTATGTAAAAAGAAAACAGAGTGTAAGATATTTTATTAATATTTTTCTACGCACAAATAACAGTTCTTTCAGATAAGCTTGTAGAGTCTTAATTGTTCATTATGTAAATGTATTTTCTTCAATGCATTTAAATGATACCTCAAGTGCTTTAAACTGTGAAAAATGTTAAGAGCCTGTTTTTCTATGATAAATCTCCTTGACAGTTTTTGTTAGTTTGATTTAACTATTTATCAGTATTACATTGTGTTGAAATCATGTAAAAGTCTCCTCCCCCTTTTCATTAAATTAAAAAAAATGCTGTGTTAAACATCATATAAATTCTTTCTTTATAATTTGGGCAGTTTCTACTCTGAAAGATGTTCTACATTTTTTTTTTAAATCGACTATGTTTGTGCATGTTCTTCTTCACCTGTTTACAGTATTGTATATAGAAATAAATATGTGTTTCAATATGTAAATAATAAAAGTTTGTTTTGAAAATTGACTTGATATTTTGTAATAGCAATTATTCTGGACAAATCTTTCTTTTGTAAATAATGCATTTAAAAAAAGATTTCAAGGAACTAGAATTGCAGCTCATAAGTCTAATATCAAAACATTTAGGTTATTGTGTTTATTAAAACCATGAATATGTGTCCAGTATATTTTTAATAAATTGAATATTGTCTTATTTTAAAATGGTACTTTTCAGTTAGCGCAATCGACAAATCTATAGTATTTGGCGAATTTTCGCTTTAAAATTGCTGCAAGAAATTTGGCAGAATTCTACATTATTTGACGAATAAGTATTATTGCATAATAATACATTTTACATCATTTAAGAAATGGAAAAAATTACTTCTCTAATAATAACAAATTTAAAAGGCAGGCTTCATTTTTAGAAATTTTAACAATTTTCATTATAAATTAGCTTTTCTGACGGAGTACATTATTGCCTGAAAATTAAATCGTTTTCATTGTCTCGTCAAATATTTAATAACTGGATTCCCCTCCCCCCCCTTTTTTTTGAAAACTAAAGGCGAAGAAATCTGTTAATTGATCATTTTTAACTTAACATACTCTCCAACCCTTCTAGAAAGATAAGTGGTCTTGTAGCCATGACTGCATAAATGAAACTGAAAGAAATAAAACTCTTGCTAGAAATAACATTCTATTTCAGATGAAAGTATAAATTATAACAGCCGCTTCAAAATCAAATACGTTTTCCTTTACTTAACAAACGCGTTTTTGTGAAAATCTAATTATTAACAGGCGACCCAACTGCGATCTGACCTTGGTGAGGGCTACTATATTTTGTGTAATTTCTGTAGGGGCTGCAAGGACACTCGATTCCATCGGTCATCACTCTTCTCTCTCGCCGTTGACTTGGCTCCGGCAAAGCTTGCCCCCCCCCCCCCGCCAGTACGTTTGAGTAAGGACGTTAGGTTGGCAGTGTAAACAAACAATTTTGTTCGATTGTTGAATCTGATATATTTTCTGAAGTAAATAAAAATAATAATTTTTAAAAAAAACGGCTGGAGTGGTCTTGGTTAAACTTTCTCTCACATTCTTTAATAGAGTGCCAAAAAAGAATTGCATGGTGTGGAATAATTATAAAATATCAATCTTTGTCATAAATTCAGAATTTTTTACTGTATCAACCGTCTGATTCTCAGCCAATTTTTCGGCGATTAATTCCTGACAAATGGGCATGGATATTTGAAAACCGAATTTCCGTTTAAAATGAGTCTCTCCTCCGATTGAAATAAAAATTATAGCCATAAAATTACATGCCAGATTTGATATATTTTATTTAAAAAAGGCGTTTTTGAGAACGAAAAATTCATGCATATGTTTTTATATATCGTTATGTTCATCAAAGCAAATTTTTGCATGTTTCATATTGGAATAAATAAATTTAAAACATAAAAAATATCTAATTTAAAGTTTCTTTACTTACCTTAAGGTATCCGTCTACGTCCGGAGAAAATTTTTTGAAAAAACCCTTTATTTATAAATTTTACTTGGTTTTCTAGGTCATTGCAATTCAGAACAAGGATTAATACCATTAAAAAAGTTTTATTTGATTTGCAACTTTGTCAAATGGGGGAATTTAGCTTAAAAAATAGAGAAAATTAGTGTAAAATGCAAAACATCCTAGCAGAAATTCTAATCAATATTTTCACATTCTTTTTTTAGAAAGCATTTGTACAACTTTAGTGAAGGCAATGAACTAGGATCTAAGAAATATTTGCATTTATAAAAAAGTTATAGCAGTTCGAGTATTTCCCAACTCAAAATTTATCAAAATTCACACATATAAACAACATTAAATGGCTCTAAACAGAAAACTACTCATCTCAGAACTATAATCCTAGTTCATTGCCTTTAGGAGAGTATAAATAACATGCATAAAGCATTTCATGCAAAAATATTCATAATTTTTTCGGATATCATGTTTTGCGTATCAAAATTTTTATAAAAAGAAGTTTCTTAAAAAATGCATTTAAAGATTTTATTGATGTTTTATGAAAAATATTTTTATTTATCTTTTTTTTAAATGTACCACATTTATAGAATACATCTTCTTTGTTAACAATTTTATATGTTTTAATGTTTTTCATTGCTTTTAATTTTTTTCTGTCAACTTTTGTGGCACTTAATGATTGCCTTTTTGACGTGACGATTCTTTCTTTATCAAGAGAAAGAAAGCTTATCAGTGTTTAATTCCCAGAAGTTAATCCCAGTACAGAAAAAAAATGTAGAGACCATAAAATATATGATTAAAAGTTATTACTAATATTGATGCCCTTAAGTGTAAGGTCTGCAGCTCCATAAATATACTTTTCGGAAAAATCGTCCACAAAAGATTATTGACGCTTTCATTAGCAGTTTGAGTCTTACCGTGCAAGCATTTTTTAGATAAATTTGTTCGTATATAGCTGCATGTATTTTGATTTAATGATTTTAATAATGTTTTTAGAAGACCTGTTGCCTTCTTTCAACTTTTTTTTCTACAGGAAAGTCCACGTTGGTATTTACACTAACTTTAATTTATTGTTAGACACTGCCCATATATGGACTGCTTATCACTAGAGCATGTATGAAACACTTTTTAAATTCAAAACACTTGTTAAACTGTAAAAAAAGTATTAAGGTCAAATTAAGCAATATTCACTTGAAAAAGATATATATTTATATAGCAGGAAGTGAGCAGATGTTTTCAAACATGAACAGTATTCGAGAAACAACTGTTGCCAATCTCCTTTGTATATTAAGAGCTAAAAACTAATACAAACTTAAGTGGCGCATATAGTCTGTTATAGTCTGAAAAAAAAAACTAATTAATTTATGATTTAAGCAGCGATATTTGATAAAAAGACGAAAAATATCAACTTCCGGTGAGCACTTCCGGTTTCGTTTTCGACTACTTTGAATTACTCATATCTCCATTTCTAATAACCGTAGAAGAAAAATAATTATAGATTTTGAAAGCTAAATAAATGTACTTTAAATTTAAAAAATAAAAAGAAATTGTGAATTTTGACCAAAAGTGCCCTTTTAGACGTAGACGGATACCTTAATCACCGCTTTCGCTGTCATCTAGTAAATTGATTAAAATCAAAAAGTTATGCATTCAGTCATAAAATATGATTAAATTAAATTGGCAATTTTACGAAAATTGCAAAAATTAAATTTTTATACGTCCATTATGGATTTAAGTTTCAATTTGTAGATTTTTTTTTCTTCATATTTTCATCTATACGTACAAGATTTCTCATTTATCTAGAAAATTTGCAAATATATGCTTAGTTTTAAATTTTGAAGGACTAGCCGCAAATATGGAAGGAAACACTTTTTTTTTTTTTTTTCAAATTGCAACGAGTACATCCAATCTTTATGGCCCCCAAAAATTTGATAATTGCGCATAACATTGATCGGCAGTTGCGCCATGCCCTTGATAAAGAAGGAAAGAGAAACTGTATATTTAAGATATCTGAGAGCCATACGGAAATGCTCAGTAAGAAAAGAAAAACATTTTTTATCGAACTAGTGCAGCTTTTTAATCTCTACTACTATTATTAATGTGAAAGTTTGGATGGATGATGTGAGTCAATCACGCCAGATCAGATGAACGAAATTGGATGAAATTTAGCACATAGATATAGTCTTTAGAAGAACATAGGCTAATATTTATTCCGGTTAATTAAGTGGTTAATTTTTTTATGAATTAAAAACAAATTTTCCCGCCAAAAATCTCCATCGCTAAATGAGAAAGACCGATTTGTTTTGTTATTTCGCATTCGAATGGGGTTAGGTTTAACATATTTCCGACCAATTATTTCAAACGATTATTTTCTTAATGTTTAATGCATTAAAAACCAAACATTGTTAATTAATTGACCTTTCGGATTCATTATGAAGTACTTTTAAATTAAAATAAATCATAATGAAGGAAATTAAAAATTTCTAATCTGTATGGCGTACCCCAACATATGTAGAAAAATCACGCATTGCGTTTTCTCAATTGTCGCTGAAATTCACGCATGCGCATTGCTGTTGCAACAGTTGGAAATTATTGGTTAAAGAGTTTTTTACCAGTATTGCATTATTATTATGTATGCTCCTTTGAGAGCAGATGCGTTTTAAAAGGTTTGACCTGCTTTTAACACAATCGCTTTATTACTATGTATGCTTCTTCACAACAGATGCGTTTTTAAAAGGTTGACGCAGAACTATGACATCATAGCTGCTATTTCATCTCAAAATCGGCCGAGCTCCAAAACTTTGTAAGCTTAAAAGATTGAAAATGAAGACTTAAGAGTGCCATATACAGAAGAAAAAAAAACTCGATGTCGACGAAAGCGCCTCCTATCGGTGGGGGTGATAGGGCTGTGACTAAGCTAACGAAAGAAGCTTAAAAGGTTTAATGGACAAGCCGAATAACACCCAACCAGAAAAGAATTCCTGGTCCCCAGGAGATACTGCTGTGTGGAAGTGTAACATTCAGAAGGTCATTTGACCCACCCCCAATAAAACTTTCCCTTTCTCATTGTAGAGGCTTCTCGGAAACTGACGCCATTTTGGGGGACATCACCCCCCCCCACACACACAATCCAAACTTGCTTGGAAAAGATACTTTTTGAGCTAGATATTTTAGATTTTCTCTGCTTGCACAGAAAATCGTACTGAGGGCAGCGGGAATGTTAGAAGGAAATTTAGAACATAGAATTCATCACTGATTAATTATTGAAGCACTTCGAGTTTGGGGCATTTAATTACTTTTCATAATTCTGTTAACATCATAGAATCCTGTAATTAAGAAGGAGTAATTGAATAATTTAATGTTTATAGAATTTTATTTGACACGACTATTTTTAAAAATAATTACGTTTATTAATTTTTCAATCCAGGAGGATGGGCAAGATCTACTTGTATATGAAAAAGACTTCGGACTCATTTCCGAAGAATGGGTACAATCCTTTATCTCAATAGTTTTATTACTAACAGTGAATTTTAATAAAATGTCCTTTTTTAAAATTTTTTTTAAATAAATTATTTATTTAAAATATAAATTGAATTGTCTTAAATGAGAAAGGAAATTTAAAAAATTAAGTTGAATCTTTCAACGTGTGCAGCTTTGCCTGGTGTTTCTGTGTAGCTGGGATGCTCCAGATTTCTGCCTGATTTTCGCAAAAAAGACAATATCCTAAATTTTAATTAAATGGCTCATTTGTATCACATTAAAAAGAAAAGATAAATATATTTAATTTGGAAATAACGTTAGGATGAATTCTATTCATCAGCTTTCCTAAACGTGGGATATAACCAACTTAATACAATTAACATAAATTGGAAGGAAATATAATGAATTAAATTGTAAAATGCACATATTAGATTGAATGTCTCTTAGTTTTTGAAATATTTAAACCATTAATTGTGCCATTATTTCTAAATTTATTTTGTTTTAATTATTTATTGGATTTTGCAAGTACAACCATTTATCTGCTTAGCCAGGATTTGTTGATATATTTTGTATCAGAATCTGGAATATTTGAGACTGAAAATTCTTCTAATATTTTTTTTTAACTTATAAATAAAAAAATAATATGGAAACAATAAAAAGAAGTTAGACATTTTTTTAAAAAATGAATCTAATTTCTAAAGAATTTATTTCAATATAATATGGCACTAACATTTAACACAAAACAGAGTATATTGACTGCGAAGCTTTCTCTCTGACATTCATCATGAGTCAAGACTGTTCCGCATTTCTGAAAGTTTATCTGCAATTTTGTTTATTTGTATGCAACTAAAGTTTTTTTTTAAAGTTGTGCGAGATTCAATTAAATAATTTGGTAGGAATATTACTTCGTCCGAAATAGATATCATGTTTACTCCTATATCACCAGGAATTGATAAACAAATAGTTGTAAATTATATTATTACACAAATGCTTACACATTAAAAAGCAGTTTTTCCTTGTCATATAAGAAAACGTTTTCATAAAAACAGTGACCAACTTAGTTTTAGTTAATTTTATAATTCAGATTTATTGCTAAATTTTACTTAGCTTGTTCTTGATTGCTTACTCAGAAGAGTATATTTAATTTCAAATTCTATGAGACATTTAACATTTACTCTTTTTCTAAAAACCGTATACCATTCCGCATTTTGTGCAATGCATCTCTTTTAATTTTCAATATTCTCAACTGAAATAGGAACTTGAAAAACGAAAGTGTTTAAACTTCAACTAATACAAAAACTTTCTCATTCAGTATTATTTATACGCTCTACAGATAATATTCTAATCTAATAATAATTAATTTTACTAATATTAAGCCTTATACATCCAATAATTCATTACATTAAAAAATAACAAGATTTTAAAAATTTATAAAATTTACAACGCTATAACTTCCGAAACTATAACAGCACAAAATATATTTTTGCATCACGATAAAGATTTTTTAAAAAAAATATCTATCTTTTTAATGATACCAAAGTTTTCTTGAGACATCAATATTTTAAAGAAAAAATTTTAATTTCCAATCAACTAAATCATTCACTAAAAATGAATAATTTATGAAATTTGAATATCGTTCTTCTGTAAAAGCTGACGAATTTAGACCACTTCATAAGCGGTCTCAAAAAAAATACGCTACCAGGATTTCTAGACAGCGGTTGGCCTATGATTATGAAAATAGTGTTTGTTCAAATATTGATATGTAAAAACTAACAGATTTGATAGCAGAAGACAGAAAGTTTATTTATTTAAAACTCGAATTATGAAGAGTATTATTCATAATTTTTTATAAGAACATTTATTGACTGCAGTCATATAAAATATTTATATTTGCATCATTTAAATGTTTTGAAAGTAAAATTAAAAATTGAATTTTACGAAAAATCAGTGAAATTTTTTGTTGAATAATTCTTTAAGATGTTATGAAAATTACAAAAGATTTAAATGAAATCTGCTATGCATATTTCAATGTATCGTGTCAGAACATCATTTCTTGGACGGCCAAGCACCACGTTCTCGTGCAATTTAAATTATATTTTAATTCATTTTTATGGTTTCATTGAATGAGTTCCTTTGGTACTGCAAACGATCCAAAAAAACTTTTTCTCGCTTTTATTGTTAAAAAAATATCTCATTTCCTATTCATTACATTTCATATAATCAAGTACTCAAAATAACGTTATTCTAGGGTTTTATTGGCTGTAGTCATTAATTTATTTTTTTAAATCAGAGCTTTTGTAAATGCTATGGCAACGCATTATTCAAAGCTGATTTTTTGAGATGCTCGTGCGTATAATAAAATTTAAAATGTTTATTTTTCACCAACGGAATTTTGTTGACACCAGAAAACCTCATTCCCAAAATATGTTCATGATAATAATTATTCTGCAATGTAAATACAATTTCAATATTGAACGACTCAGCTTTCAATTTCCATATTTAAAAAAAGATGTACTTGGTTTCAAGAAAAAGCATTTATATTAATTACAATTTAACATCTCCACTCTAATTTATCGTGTAAATTTTATGCACTTTGACAGAAAATTAGTAAGAGATAAGTAATATAATGAGCAGAACTGTTTAAGGCCTACATAATAATATGACACAATTATACAGCTATCAAAAACTGAAGAGAAACCAAGTTATATAAAATATGTAAAGCTTTAGATATCTTTTCTACTATTGAACCAGCTGATCGTCAAAGGCGACTTTTTAATAAAGATATTGCTTAGTGAAGTATTGTAATATATATATATATATATATATATATATATATATATATATATATATATTTTTATACTTTTTTATGACTATAGATATCAACGATTTTGAAGAAAACTCATTCAGAAACTAGAAAATATTCAAGTATTAGTAATTAATAAAAAAATATATAAATGTTCTTATATCTTACTTTCTTTAAATGAATTATTACCGCTAATTGTTTTTTCTGATAAAAGCAAGCTTATTTTTCAATTGATAATAAAATTAACCCATTATTTATTGCTAGATATATGAATAAGATAAATGTATGAACAAAATATCATAAACACAAGATCAAGTAAATAAAATTTTTACAAAAAAAGAATGCGGACAAAATAACATTGATTTATGAATTGTATATAAAGTACAGTTATAAAAATATCCAGAGGGGGGAAAAGCTACGAAAGCATTGTGCTTTCTCCTTTTTTTTTCCCTTTAATTTTTTTTTCTTTTGATCCTCTATAATCGCAAAAGGATCCGAATTTTTATTCATTCGAGATATCTGAGATCAACGAATTTTGGCAATAAACAGTCAAAGAAAAGAAAAGAATCTTAATTTTTTTTCATTGCCAAAATTTCGGATTTATGAATTATTTTTTCTGTTTTCTGCCGTTCACTTTTGTGTGTGTGTGTAATATGCAGCTGGACCTGCACTTGAAAATAATATTTATGATTTTTTTTCATCTTTACTTTATTTCCAAAATGAATTTTTTTAAAAACTTTTATTACTTCATCTGAAGAAATATTTGCTGTGCATTTTACTGCTGACATTTTATCACCACCTATTAGCCCGTTCGGAAATGCAGCTAAATATGCAAATTCAAATTCTTTTACAAAAGTTTACTAATTTTGTTTCCATGGCTGCGGTAGTATTTGCTGAAACAAGCGTAGATTGTGAAGGGACAAATGACCGCAGCTGTGATGGTAAACAAAATAAAACAAAACAAAAACGTAAAGCAGAAAGAAAATAATGCTGAGGGGGGAATTTGAAGACGGGGTGAAGACCAAATAATAAAAGTAACAATCCATCACGTGGTAAAAGGAGGGTTTAGTGTGTATTCCTCCGCGAAAGGGAGGAGTTGAAGGAACTTTCGGGGGGAAGTTCAAATTATTTTTCCAAGTTCAAGTCTAAAATGCTGTTTGTACTCATTCTCCTAATTTCTTTTTTTAAAAAAATTATATGTATCGGAAAGAAGATACCAAAACGAATGTATTTCAGTAGCTACTTTTATTTTATTTATGATAGATTTTTTTTTAATTGTTTAAATGACGCCCTTGACATTTTTTCAATTTTTATTAAATATTTAAAAATATTTTGACACGTAAGGAAAAAAATCCTTCAGGAGGAACCTGTGTTTTTTTCCCTCTTCCGATTGCAGAACGACTTCATAATAAAGACACCGTAATAGCAAACGGAACACAGGTACAATATTTTCCCATAGGATAACATTACGCTTGAAAATTGTAGGTGGCGTGAATACGGCAGTCTTAAAAAATCATATATATATATTATAGAGGGAAAGAGATCGATAGAGAAGCCTCGTAATTGTTTCAAACCGATTTAAACTGGTTAATGACTGAAATTAACAAAGACAAATAATGACATAAAAATAATAATGTTCTCACATGATAACTTGAAATTTTGCAATTTTATTTTAGTTTCGTTTTATTATATAATTACAATTAATATAAATAATTTATCAAAAAACAATGTTTGGTCAAAATAAAATGAAGTGCGTATCCGCTGGAAATAAATCGGAACACACTGCGCATGCGTGAATTTTCAACGTCGTTTGCAAATGCTTGAATTTTCTAAGCAAGTTGGGGTAATGAAATACAATTAGAATTTTTTTTAATTCTGTTTTAATTCAAAAGTACTTCAAAATGAGTCCGAGAAATCGATGAATTAGCAATGTTAAATTTTGAATGCATCAAACGCTAAGAAAATGAAAAGAATCGTTTCAAACAATCGATCGAAAACATATTAAGCCTAACCGCATGGGGGGGGGATAAACTGAAGTCTTATTCGTTTGGCGATGGGGAAATTAAGATTTAGTTTTTAATTAATGAATTATTTGAAAAAAAAAACTGTAATAGCATTAAGTGTGATCTATTACAAGTTTTAAAAAATGTATTTGAACTTGAGGATGAAAAAAAAAGTATTTTACTAACGATTAAAAATTTGAACAATATATAGGGAGAGTGTAAATGAATAGTAGGAATTGAAAAACGGAAAGATATTTCTGTTTCTTTGTTAAATAGGTTCCTTATTACAAAGACTCTCGTGACATGAATTTTGAAAAATTCTACAGGTATTCGTTAGGAAGAATGCCAAAATATTTTTCACTGAAAAGTTAACATGGGCAAAGCGTTATATGCATATCTACATATTATCTGGTAAGCAAAAACACTAGAGTAGTTTTTAATGAAATTTAACTTACCTAGGATATGTGGTTAGATAGAGAGAGAGAAAAAAAAACACGATGATTTTGTAGATGATTAGCGGATTGCGCTGGGCCCAAACTCCCAATCTTATGGTTAGTAGCCGAGAGATGTTATCTGGCTTATATAGTTCACCACATACTCTCCCACCAATGAGTCGGTGATTAGACGAGCGATACCTTTATGAGGTTTTGTTGGTGATGTTAACAAATGACGTATTTAATGCGTGTCTAGGTCTTTGAGTTGCCGATAGAGGGCGCCCCGACAGTTGAACGAAGCTACGTGCGAAGGTTGCGTTTATCCAAGGCTCTTAGATTGCACTTCTAGCATCTACGGTGTGAAGAAATGAAGTTTGACTTCCTAACCATTGAAGATGAGAAAATAAATCAAGCTAAAAGAATAACCAGGGCCCGACTTAGCCTTCTTTGAGGCCCCCCTCGGTTTCACTAGTTTAGTAATGAAGAACATTCGTTAAAATAGGAAATGTAAAATAAAATTTCTATTATATGTGGGGGCCCGGGGCAACTGCCCCGTACGCCCCTGCTTTAGTCAGGCCCTGGGAATAAGCATCGCATTAAGATGAATAACATTTGTACTAAAATTTTTCAGGGGCTGCAGTTGTTTAGATGTTTGGGGCAGTCGATTATTTTTAACATGATCTAGATTACCAGTTTTGAAAGCATAACAAAAATTAAAATTTCTTCTTCTCTTTCTTATTTTGAAACTGTTGAAACACATTTGAACCGTAATTTAAGGTTGACTTCTTTTTCCAAAGCATCACTAGCCTTTTTCAAAACTATTTTTTTTGTAAACAAAATGGAGTCAATTCATGTAACATAAAAAGCCCATGTACATGTGGCTTCTGCGCATGGCTTTTAAATCTTCATCCGCAACGTATGACTTCTTTATAGGTTATATTATTGGTTTTCATTTTTAAAAAATCATTTTAGCTAGCATCTTACTTTTAATATTGAAAAAAAATTAATTAAGTTTAAAATTTATAATATATTTAAACAATTTTTTGTTTCTTGGATTGTTGACAACTAATTTTAATATGGAATTGAAAATCTGACTCAGTACAATTTTGGTTATTATTTTGTATGCTAAACCTAAAAGAAATGTGGAAAATTTTAAAAATATCATTTCTGATGTTTTTAAAAGAAATAAATCGAAATCATAATCCATATTAATTCTTACAGTGCTATGTATGAAAGTATGCATAAAAACATTTTAAGTGCATAAACAAGACAAATAAGAATAAAAGAAAAAAAAACATATTTGGGAATAGAAAACACTTGTATCAGCAGAAAAAGCACGAGGACAAAAATATAAAGTTTGTAAACACATTAGACAGAACTAATAAGTAATTATTAAAGCTTAGTTATTAATAAGCTGTTTACCCCCCCATACCCCATCAATTAGTTAATCTTAGTAGCTAACTAACATTTTAATTGTATTATTTTTCATAAGAATACTGCATAAGAATCATCAAAACATTATACTGCAAAGCTTTTAGTTAAAAAAAATAGAGCTTTATATAAATAAAACGGTCTTAAAAAATAAAGGATATTATTCAATATTGAAAAACCCAAACGAATGCAGATCATAAGCAGAAATGATTTGATTGTAGAAATATAGCTATTCCATCTAAAAAATATTTATAATTAAATTCTGTTTAAATTAGTTAATTCAATTCTAAACAATTTCTTCTGAAAATAAATGCTTCGAAATGAAATTAATGGCGTCTCTTCAATTTGAGACTAAAAACGTTTGGAAAACAAATATGAAGTTGTTTAACTACAAAAATATTATCGAAAATATTCAAATATTTTACTATCCAAAGAAAATGCATACCACAAAGTTGATATTTTTAGTACTTTATCAGTATAATAAACAGATGTTACTTACCACAATAGTCTACTCAGATTTTTTAATATTTTCTATATGTAGAACAATTTACGTAATCGACATTTAATTAATCAAATGCATTCTTTTACATGAAGGCCGTTCCAGAATTTTTGTTAATTGGGTGGTTCTCTAATCTGATGACTTCAATATTATAGAATTAAAAAAAGGGCAATCACAACGCTGTTTAACATTAGTATTAAAAAACGAATGTTATTTTTTCTTTCATTTTAATTAATATAAAATTAGCCAAAATGAAATATCATAATTCAATATTAATTAAGAAAGGCAGACGACATTTTTTCCAATAAAAAATCAAAATTATATCAATTAAAAAACGACTATATTTAATTTGTATCGTACAATGTTATTTCTTACACATAATTAATAGAAGAATTGCAAACGATTATTAATTTCTTCAAATATGTTTCAAATGCAGACTATAAATATTTAGTTGTTGGCTTATAGAATCTTTTGGCATTTTCTTAATAGCTTCGGAACTTTTTAATATATTTCAAACTTTATTTAAATTTTTAACATCTGTTATCTTGATATCAGGTTTACACTCGGCCAGTTATAAGATGGCAAGTAGGCAGCGCATGCGTAGAAATGCTGAAAAATGCTGTTCCGTCAATGACAATGTTCCGATGGGACAACTGCAAGCCACTAAATAGATTTTTTTTTTTTTTTTTGCTGCGCATCCGTATTTATAATTTGGTAGTTTTAATGGCGTGAAAAAATTGATAACCTATCATAGATTAATCGATATTTTTTGCTCTTTCTGAAACGAGGTTGTGTTTATTCTTTCATTTTATTTCGCATTTGTTTTCTGTTGTTTTCCAAATTTAGATATGTTGACTTTTTTTATATGCGTATGTAAACATTCATCATTTTAATACGATACAAAATGAAAAAGTAAAATTCAAAGACCGCAAAACGGCAGTTTATAGCCAAGTATGGAATACCAGAATCTATCTTAGGAAATTACGGCTAACATAAATCAGTTTCTTCCTACATATGTGCCCCCTACTTGCCGTCTCATAACTGGTCGTGTAAACCCAGCATTATTATCCCGGCGGGACAATTAAAAGCCGCTGTATTGCATTTTTTTCTTACTGCGCTTGCGTTTGTAGAATGTGGGGGGATAAATTGATCTCTTATCCTTGATTAATTCCGCCATTTTCGCTCTTTGTTCTTTCTGATGAGAGGGTTTTTTCCCCCATAGTTTCCCAAATTTAGGAATGCTGACCTTTTTATTTTTATTTTAACCATGTTTCTTTGCGTAAATATCCATATTTCTAACACAATACGTAATGAAAAAAAAAAATCAAGGACGCCAAAATGGTCTAGTCAGCGCCTTTCTGCGCATGCGCTGCCTGCTAGCTGTCTTAAAACTGGCCGAGTGTAGACACGGCAAAATATTATTTATTTAGCAATAATTATAACAGTTAAATCTCTCTCCAATCGCCAAAAATTATCAAACGTATAGAATCCAAAATTGAAATTTTAACAAACTAAATCAAAACGTATCCTTCCTGTAGGCACCTGGCCATTCGAATATAACCTGGAACCAGATTGCAGGTCGTGTAGCCAAAAAAGTTATAGAAAATGCATCTTGTATTGAATGGGTCGCTCCTGAAGATATTATTCCAAGCCTCAAAAGAGGGAAATATCAGATTACAATCAATAATTATAGAAGCAGTAAATATTTCTTTCCTTAGGTTACATGCCTAGCATTGAAGCACTGTCTGCCTTGTCTAAAAATCGAAGAGAAGATGTCTTGACCAGACTAATCAGCAAAACAATTATAAAACCGAGACTGCTGAATCATTTTCACCTTCATAACGATCCTCTTTGTCACGAATTTAATAGCTTCAATAATAAAATGATATTGAACACATAATTCTCTCATGCAAAAAGTATACATATTATAGAGACAAATTGTGGATTTTTCTCCAGTTAGATAAACAAGATATCTCCATCAAGAATGATCTGGGTAAAATAACTGAAAACAAAACCATTGTGCAAGTTTCTCTTCAAACGTTGAAGCATTTCAATATCTATTAACTTTTCTTGACCAGATTCTACCGAGACTTATTTTGACACTCTTCTCTCTATCATCATTCCTTGTTGCAGGAACACTTTTGCTTATTGGGCCTTTTTTTTCCAACTAGAACTTTCGAAAATGTTCTAAATCGTATCACCAGACTCAATGATACTACAATTAACTGATTTCATTAACTGTTAACTGATTGAAACTTCAATTTGTTTTGGTGCGTGCGCGCTCTTTTGTGTTAATCGATTTTTTCTCTCTCTCTCAACATATGAAAAAGGGGGATAACAGCCATTGTTGTATAAATCCCAATATCTTACTTCTTTCAAGTTGAACAGTTGAATCATCATTTACAGTGTCTTCAATATGCAATATATCATTGTTTTGATCGAAATATTGAAACACACAAACACACATTAGCTTAGAAGATACGGAATCTACTTTTGCTTTCCGAGAAAATGATGCATATTTATACAGTGGCTCAAACAATTGAAAATACACCTTAATTTTACTTGAAAAATCCAAAATTTCAATATAAATAACATATTACCGAGAGGTGCAATTATGTTTTTGTCTCTACATTTAACAAATGGTTCGATTTAAAGTAAAACTGAAGAAGAATCAACAAAAAACTTCTAAATTGAAAAGTTTCAGAAGCATTTTAAATAAACATATGCAGATTTTTGCCTAAAAAGGCTGGGTCAAATAAGCTACAATTACATTATTATGCGTGCAAAACCTTGCCAATAAGATGGCAAAGCTTAAACCAACAGAGCACATCAGTATCCATCGGTATGCCTTAGTCAGTCTGTACAATTTGCGAACTCGCGTTTCAGAGTTTATGTTCTCATAGTAATAATTGCTGTAATTGGTAAAGCACGCGATTACAGAATAAACATCGGTTATAGAGCACGCGGCAACAAAATTTCTAATTTCACAGCTTTTATGAGAGTTCACGAAGAGTCGTAGTAAATGACAATAAGTAGAAGAATCAGAGAATGTGCAGACAAGGAGAGTTAACTGTGGGATACTATGGGCTGTTAATGATGAAATTGATTATCGATTGGGGCGTCTGATAAGGAGTGGTCGGCGAATTATCGTCAATTCATTGACAGTCAAAATGAATCAGAAATGTACCAGAAAGGCAACCAGGACAACTTTTATTGCATATTGGCCTTCGCAGCAATCGTTTGATTTCAGCACCCATGTTTACAAGACTGCATCGCAAGAAACGTCATACAACGGCGTTGCAATGCAAGTATTGGACAGTAGAAGAATGGTTGTTTTTTCAAATGAGTCTCGCTTTCTTCTGCATTAGATGCAATGATGTATTCTGGAAGAGACATCTGACAAATTTCCAGAAATTGAGAACTTTAAATCAATAGATTTTCAAAATTTCAGCGTTTCGAACAAATGATATGGAGGGGTCTGGAATCGAAGTTCGAAATTGTTTTATGCAAAATATGCGTTGAGGAAAAGTCAACTTGACCTAGGATTCAATTTCTGCTTTCAAGTCGTCTTATGTGGTGGGGTGTAAGAGATACAATGTGTCCTCCAGACTCCCCATAAAAAATTTGTACGGGTTGAGATTCGGGGTGTAAAGAGTTCTATATTATTGTCTGTTTATGTCAGGAATTTCTCATTCCAATACGAAATCTATCCGTAACGCAGTCCATCTTGAAAATGTTCTGCTAAGAGATCGAAATTTTGCCGAGTGTGGTGAGATTTAATACTAACTGGCATACAAGAATAATAGTGGCAACACCAAACCGTGAGCGTAAGTAGGTGAAGTGGCCGAACTATGGCATGATAAAAAATTTCAGTGACCCAGAACCTTCAGTTTTGTGATAAAATATCTTTGGAGGTGGAAGTGAATCTCGTCACTGAACCAGATCCAACTAAAATCAATTTCGCCACATTCAAACTTACTGATTGTCCTTTTTTCAAAACCAAACTTCCTTAAACCATCCAAAACGATCAATAGATGAATGGTTTGAATTTCATAAGGAAACAGAACTCCACCCCTCATTACCCAATGCACCGTGCGTTTGGACACGTCGAGGGCCCGTGCCACCTGTCGTACTGAAGATGATACACTTCCTTCGCACACTTCTCTCACTTTCAGAAGATTAGCTTCTGTTCTTGCAGGATCCTCTTTTCCCCCATCGCTCAGACATTGTCAAGCACACTGTCTTTCTCCTAAAATCTTTCATGTTTTCTTGATTGTTGCACCGTTAATGGTATGGTGACTGCCAAATTTTTCTAACCATAGCGGCAGGTGATTGCAATTAATAATAATTCAGCACAATGAAAAAACGATGCTCAATCGAATATTTGCTCATTTGCTGCATATCACTTGCAGACGCGCATTTCCTCGCAATGGTTACCACAAATTTACATGGTCACCTAGGGAAGTTTTCTTGCTCTGGAATTGTCGTATGCATCGTGATTTCGGATACAAACTGTCAAATTCGTAATTAACGTTCTTCTTGTAATTAGACTATAGCGCTATATCCGGGAATCCCAAATTATACAACAAAATACTCGTTCCTAGGCGTTATATCCAAATATGTAAAAATTAGACGGGGGGGGGGCACCTCGTATTTAGATTAAAGAAGATCATTATTTAGACTGACAACTGCAGAAAGTTCAGAACATATCTGTGATTGGTTTCCAGAGCAAGTTACTGAACAATATAAATAAATCAGAAGAGGAACCATTTCGAAGAAGGAACTTAACTTAGTATGCTTATGTATTCTTATTCTATCACACTATATAATAAACTATTTACCCATAAATAAATAAAAACTTTTAAAATTATTTTTACCGTCAATATAAATTTTTATTCAGTTATATTAAGTTTTTTTTCTCTTTAAATAGACTGATTAATGAAATACAAATTTCTACATTAAAATTTATTACATATGTAATTATTAAATTTACCAATTATTTCCCCTTTCTTATGGTTTTCTAATTCACTTCGAAATCTTTTTTCATACTTGTTCGATGGTCAAATGTCCAAACATGACATAGGAAAAGATGTTCATTTACTTTTAAATATAGTGAAAAAAAATATTATTTTTCTATTTTGAGTGTCTTTTCAATGAGTGGAACTTGATAGAAATTCTAATTACTAATCATTCTTAGAGTAAATACTTATTAGATATTATGTCTATACTAGATATTACTACCTCTTTTTTGTCGACAAATATTGAGGGCTGTGTAAGATACATTATTTCTTTCAGATGTCCCTATAAAGACAGTCACACAGGTTAAGTTCCGGGGATGTAAGGTGGTCAGCTTATGCCGTTGCCTGTTTTCATCATGGAATACAACCTGATCAGTCTGTCGTGAAAACGTTTCGTTAAAATATCGAAATTTCGATGAATGAGGTGTTATCTAGCATCGCATTCCATAAACCAATAATAGCTTTTTTGTCTATGTCATGCAAGAATGAGATGACTACGTCATTTAGCAAGTCAAAATAAGTTTCACCAGTTAAATTTTCGATAAAAAAAATGACCCAATGACGTCTTAAGCAGATAAGGCTTCCACATTGTGAACCTAAGTGGTACAGTTGCCGAACTATTGTCTGATGAGGATTTTCAATGGCCCAGAAGCCTGAGTCTTGCTTGTTAATAAATCCTTGGAGGTGGAAGTGCGTCTCGTCAATGAACCAGGTCCGATTAAAATCATTTTCACCATATTCAACACAATCATCGTGTTTCTATGAGCCTATGAAAATCTGGTTTAGAAGTTTCATAAATCCTTTGAAAATATAAGTACTCTGATGTGCAAAACTTAAGCAACAATGTAAATTTTAAGCAGATAGCCATGAAACTGCAGAAAAGGAATTCTTGCGATCAGTACAATGAACACGTAATTCAGGAGAAAGATTATGCGCAAGCAAATATCAGGAACGAAAAGTCACAGGTGACGTGAGCGTACGCAAAACGCGTGCGGTTGGCGCGTGCAGTTTAAGACTACAATAAAAGGAAGGAAGGAGATGCAATTAAACACATTAGCTGCAAATGCAAGTGGGTTCTTTCGTGAAATATGGCTAAAAAAATCACTTGCACGATTTCATACGTGGAAGAATGATCGGAAAGTCGGAGTAGGGGCGTAGTGTGACTGAGGAGTTCGGAATCAACAAAAGTGCTGTTTCGAGTGCTTGGAAAACCTTCCATAAACCGCAGGTACAACTGTTAAAAAGGTTGGCGGTGCCCCCCCCCCCTGAAAACAACTGCAGTGGATGATCGATATATCATCCTGCAATCGAAAAGAGCTCGAAACCAATCAGCAAACGTAACTGCTCAGCAACTGTGAACAGCAAAGGGGTGACAAAGGGGTTTATTGTATCCCGATGCCTTCCCAAAAAGGGCTTATTTGGCCGTCATGTTGAACGTTGTATCCCTTTCAAATTTGGCCATCGGTGATACCATTTATAGTGGTGCAAGGAATTCAAAAACTGGACACCTCATCAATGGAGTCGTGTCCTCTTTACGGATGAGAGTCATTTTAGTGCTACAAGTGATTCTCGATGCCAGTTGATTTGGAGAGAGGTCGGGACACGGTTTCATCCCAGTAACATCACGGAAAGAGACCGTTAAGGTGGTAATTAAGTTGTCTTCTGGGGAGGCATTATGCTGAACGGGAGAACTGAGCTCCACGTTTTCGATGAACGTTCTTTAACCGGAGATCGCTATTGTAAGAAGTTTATCCTTCCCCATGTGCGTTTATTCCGAGGTGCCATTGGAGCAGATTTCGTTTTTATGGATGATAATGTGCGGCCACATCGGATTACTGCTGTTTAGCAGCTACTGGAAAGTGAAGATATCACTAGAATGGATTGGCCAGCGTGTTCCCCTGATTTAAATCCCATAGAGCATGTGTGGGATGCGTTGGGAAGACGCCTTGAGGCACGACTCCATCCTCCGGGGAACACCTAACAACTGAAACAGATGCTGATTGATGAATGGGCACTCTTACCTCAGGAACTATTGGACAATCTAGTGCTGAGTATGGGGAGACGGTGAGAAGCAACCTTTGCAATAAGGGAAGGGCAAATTCCATACTAAGGAACATCTGCTTGTTCTTTCTCCTGGACAGACAATCATGTGCAATGATACTATGAGTTCAGCAAATCCTTTTTTAGTTTTATTTCATTATTGTATTCATTTCTGTGCGACTATGCTTTCGCCATCCTTTAAAGTACAAAATGCTGTCTTTCATTTCTGGATTTCATGTCTCTCAGATGATTTCTCGTGGAGTTAGGGCAAAGAAATAAAAAAAAACCCTGTTGCTTAAGTTTTGAACACCAGTGTATTTTCACTTTAAGGTTGGATATAAAATACAAAATACTTTTCTCCATGATTATTTCAGAAGTTGCAATGTGATTAGAGTCGGGTAAAACCACTTATATATATATATATATATATATATATATATAATACACGTATGCATAGTTCTGCGTATTTTTTGATTATTTAATTAAATGTTTTTAGAAATAATTAATTCAATATGGTATCTATCAGTTATTTAGAAATAGACCCCGGAATGGTATGTGTCTTGGCCGACGATAACTGATTTTAGAAGCTCAGTCACATATAAACTCGTGTCCACAAATTAAGGATAATTCAGTCACCCGGAAATCGAACTCTGAAATACATATATCAATCGAAACTACACAAATCTTCAAAAATCATATGCAGATTGCAGGAAGTCGCCAAATGGCATCGATAGTACGATAACGCGAGTGTAAGAAAGCGATGAGTAAGGAATGCACGCAAAAAATAAAATTGTTCGCAAGCGCTTTATAAGCCTTTCAGTATAATAATTTAATCTCATAGCTATGACACAAAGGACGCATTTGGATGTTTTTCATTTTTAAGTAGTAAAATTATCAGTCGTCTGGAATGTGGGCGTACCCGGCTGAAAGAATTCGCCTCTATGGATGGTATGGACTGGCTGACTTTCTCACCGGATTTGAATCCAGTAGATGGCCGACGGGTTGAAACCCGTCCTACATGTCTACTGGAACTTCAGAGAGCATTGCTTTATGAGTGGTGTAATATTCCCCAAGATCAGATCGGTAATATGATACTCAGCATGCCTGGGCGTTGTACGGACTGTATTGCATTGTCTGGGAGAATTTACGGATTAACCATCGTACCAATCATGCAATATTGGTTTTTATAATCAGGTTTTCTTTTGTAATTTGCTATAGGGAGCAAAAAAAATCTCAATTTTTTAATGATATCAAACATATGGCATCATTTTTTTGCTCTTTACCTTTTATTTAATAAATAGGCTTTACAAATAAGTCACATTTGTTTTGCTTCTGACTTCGTTTTCCTGAGCGTGCATTGTCCTTAATTTATGGCCATGAGTGTAAATCAAAGACAAACTCTTTGACTGTATCACCATTGATGCATTTTCAGCACACTCTCAGGAACACATACTCAACGATTACATCACTTGACTACTTGGTAGCGCTATAAATTAGTAGGCAGAGCGTCCTGCTGACTTATTGGTGCCAACATTCCGCCCCAATTGAAATATCTTTTCAAAATTACATGACAATTACAGAAATAAAATTTTAACACATTACTTAATTAGACTATGCAAAACATTCAACAACTATCTCGCACAGAATACAAAAAATAATACACACTTAAAATAAAATTAAACTTTATATATCTCTGAATGGAAAAGATAACGAGATATTTCAATATGTACGATGTACAAGTTGAATATGCATTATATACTGTTTTAAATACTGAATACAATTACTAATTACATCAGATATACATAGATTTTATTTACATGGTCATAAGCAAATATTTGAAATTTTTTTAACTCCTTAAGGAGTGTTTTTACAAACATTACTTTGCCATCTGATGCATAAATTAAATCTCGTATTCTTCCCTTTGTCCTCTGGCAAGAGGGAAGATTATAATTTTTTATAGAACTATTGAATCTTTTGAAACATTATCTTTCTCAAACTGTCATTTGTGTCTAATCAGCAAATTACTTAAGTAGTCTAGTTTCAATTTTTTTTAAAAAAATTATTTGGACCATTTTGTTCAATCTTCGACATTGAGATAAAACTTTATTTTTTCTATCCGAATAATCTGGATCAGAAATACTATTTATGTAACGCCGAATTAGAAAATGGCCTGGGGTCAAAATTTCAAAATTGTTAGTATCAGATGACAAAGGTGTCGGAGGATGACTGTTTAGAATACCTCTAATTTGAATAATGACAATCAAAAACTGTTCCATTGTTAAACTCGGCATTACCAACAACTATTTTTAAATGGTGTTTGAAAGATTTAACACGCGCTTCCATTAGACAACTAAGTTAGGTAACCCTGGTGGAATAAATGTTTATATCATTTGTTCGGTTGTTAAGTAATTAGCTAGTGGCTCTTGAGGTTTACCAATCAAATTTTAGAAGTTTTGAGACCAAACTGGCTTTTTTGAAATTAGTAGCATTACCAGAACAACTCGAGGAAGCACTTCTTCTGCTAAATTAAGTGTTGTGAAACGAAGCGAAATGTAACCGCCACAAGGCGGCGAAGTTGTGACGTCAGCCTGCGAGTTGCGTATTTGGTTAGTATGGATTGTCATCTCATCAGAGCTGTATGATTAATAAGTGTAACTGTGTCGTCTTTTGTCAATAAACGTCATGTGTTTAAAACCCTTTGAACTTATTTTGACTGAAGTACCCCGAATCTGGTAGATGTAGACCTGCTTAATTTTGAAAGAGTCAATGTTTAATTTGGTATTCGAACAAAAAGTGTCATTGCATCTGAAGTTAAGTCACTGGTATTTCCAAGTGGATTAGTTTAGTAGCAAAGCAAATAAAAACAGCCACAGAATTCATGAAGCTCAGTCCCTTACGTGTTCGGAATAACAATACATCTTTCAATGTTAAATGTCGTTTAAGTTTGTTTAAGATGTCACGAACTCTTAGCATTCTTCGACTTTTTTCAAGGGAAGCATTTCACCCTTATCAATCTTGAGCAACCCCAATTGTTGGATGAAGATTTTTGGCTTCGTGATCACTGGCCAAAGTAATCCAAGTGGATCAAAATGACTGGCTAAAATGGATAAGTCAAACCTTTTTCTCTGCATCTACCTTAAAAGTAAAACAATCAATCTCAATCTTCCAGGCAATTCCCAGTCTTAATTTCATCAGTAGATGAGAATTCATATTCTTTTTCCGGGGCTGGGCTAAGCTCAGAGAAATTCCCACACCACTTGTGTAGTGACATTTGGGCGATTTTTAGAATAACAAGTTAATATTGCTAATTTTTTGCCTCTACTAGTGTATTTGCTCCACTAAAAACGTCGTCAAAATAAGAGTCATGACACAAGACTGATGCAACAACAAAGATTTCACCCTCGTCCATGGAAATCTTTAAGTGTTCTCTAGGCTAGATACAGAGCACTAACCGTTCCGTAAGAAACAATACTTAGCTGATACGTTTTAAGAGGTTCATTTACTCCATCTTTCCCTAACATTCTTTGACTCTCATCTATATTTATCATACGGCACACCTGACGAATATCTGCAGTAAATGCAACTATATGCTTTCTGAATATAATTAGCAAAGTAAATAGACAATCTTGAATCACTCCACCGTTATATTGAATGGAGTTAGGCGATTTACCACTAGTAGTCAAAGTTAACGCATTAAACACGGTGCGTAATTTAGTTGTACTTTTTGAAGCCTATAGATGCCATGACAAGGGATATAATAATCATCACCCATTCAATAATAAGGGTCATTTCGGGTTCAACGTTTTGGTTTTGTATCTCGTTCTTGCGGTCGTAGCTTCTCATATGCCTTCAGAAATTCAGCATACAATTTTGGATATATTTGGTCTCAAGACAGGCGAGTTCACTACGATTCAAGTCGTTTCAGAGCCTTATTCTTTGTATTCCTTAGACATGATCAGAGTTCTTTAAATGGCATCGCCACAGTATATTCCCGTCTCATCGCTTCTATGTGCTCGTGCACAATGTTCCTCAGAAATAAAATTCCCTTTACGTTTAGGTAATTCGTTACTTATTTTCACAAAATTTTCTTAAATTTAATTCTTCTGCTTTACAATTTAAAACCATAACAGTTAAAATTTAATTCCTGCTGAACACGAAATGCTACTTCCGACAATGTACCCAAATACAGAATCATGTAACGTCAAATTCTCATTTTTAGCATTAATTTTCCAGGTTTTATAATATTATAAAATTACTCAGCATTAATTTAAACATCTATTTTCTACGGAATAATAAAATAAGGATCCGCAAGGTCCATTGATTCTGAAATCTTTAGACGCGTATCGATAATCTTAATTGGTTTTCAATCCGTTATTAATGATACTACTAGCATCGGAATATTTGTTACGAAACTAATTATTTTTATTAGCTGGAGCTGCTTAGCTACCATCGAGGCATTATTTATGCAGGAAATGTATTAATTTATTTTTTCACTTTTGAGTTGTAGCCTCTGCATACAATTCTGACTCGTGAGAGAAAACAGATCCGTTATCCCAAAGGCACCTCACTTCCTGCCATTGCGAACATCTATCTTTCATTAAACATTTTCCAGTAGACAAAACTACATTTTGATTTTCGATTTGATTAAATGCAACGAAAGGCGTATTGGGGGAGAAATAGAACTTTGATCAGAATATTCCCTCTCCGACCGCGAATTGTATGCGATTTCTACATTCGTAGACCAAACATTTTTTGCTTTTTTCGAAAATTGTATTAATTTATTGTGAGCTTTTCCAGATACAATTTCTACACGAATCCTTTTAAGGCAGCAATTGGGCGATAAACATTCAAAGCATGAAGGTTTTTTTAAAACTACTTCTACGCGTTTAAGAACAAAAAAAGGGGGGCGGACCATATAACGGATGATTCTCACTCTTTAGACATAAATCACAATTTTTTTTTACTTCAATGTAACATATGATTGGTGCCGGTTTAAATTTATAGCTATAACTTGGTCCTTTTCTCGTCTCATTTATGATTTTGCCTTTGGAAGCAAAATACAGACGACATTCATTTCTTAATCCGAGAGGCTGTTTCTTTGTCTAGCATATGGATTAATTTATTCGAAACCAGCAAATGTTTGAGGGTCTCAAAATACGTAACACTCTTAATTTTAAATAATATTCAAAAGTCGCCATGAAGCGTGATGCGAATTACACATGACTTTCCCTCACTCTAGAAGCAATTCTAAAATTCTCTAAAACAGCTAGGGAAGTTGGTTCAAATTCTCTTTAAACAATTGATTAAACTTCGTCATAATTATTTAAATCTTTCTTATCAATATAAATTAGGATATTATTTCTTCCCCTAACAAATTTAATAAAATCTCTGCTGTAAACATCTCTGGTACAACTTTAGTACTGAATGTTCTCTCTGACAATGTAAGAAAGAAACCTGTTCTGGGCTCTGTTCGGTGGTTTAATCCACAATATTCTTATAGACTTAAATAAGCTATCCAGTGACTCTTCAAGTTCGGTTTTACACATTTGTTTAACGGAAGACTAAGTACTATTTTCATTAGCACTTAGTCAGACTAATTGTAATTCTATTTAATTCTCTCTCATCTGAGACGTTTAAGTTTTATTTCCCTATTCTGATCGGAATTTTGGTTTTCATTTTCTAATACTTCATCTACAGCATCTTTAACAACTTCTTAGACAATTGTGAACACGTCACTTTCCTCAATTAAACTCTTCATTTCACACTTTTCATGCCTTACGCAACAAACCAATCTATCTCCTCGGCAACGAGTTTTAAACTGATCTTTTTTAAATTTTGCAAAACCCGCCATTTTAAACATATCACTCAAAATAATTCAATAGAACAATATTATCACAACCTTATTCTAAACTCATCAAAAACAAAACCAGGAAATTAATTATTTAATAACTCAAAGGATAATATTCCATTCCTCTTTGCTGAGACTGTTGTCACTCAAGATTAGTTATCCATAATAGAATTCTCATTCTTGGTATTTTCGCATCAAGCTCGTCATCATCGATATCTCCATTAATTAATCTCAATTTTCAAATAATAATTCCATATCCAATAGATGCAAAGCCGTCCTCGGCGAACTGGACCATACTTTGGCCGATGATAGTTAATTTTTGGGGGGAAACACAATCACACGTAAATCAAACACAAACTCTTGGTTTGTATCAACATTGCTATATTTCCAACTCGTGTAACTCGGGAACACACACTCAACGGGTATATCATTTGACCACTTGGTGGCGCTGCAAAATTAGCAGGCGGAGCGTTCTGTTGACTTATTGACACCAATAGAATGTACAGATTTCTGATCGTAAATGTTAAGTCATATAAAAGTATTCTGTTGAAGAAATTATTAAGACATAATTTCACATAAATTTATTAATTTTTAGCAGCCATTAATCCCGGCGAACCAGCAGTTCGATAAAGGCAGCTGGTGTTACAATAATCAAAAACAAATTCCTGTCGTTTACACAGATTAAATCTTTAGATAAGTATTACGGATTCGTTAATCTTTTG
>JAOUZG010041912.1:2929735-2976290 GCA_026289955.1 Argiope argentata
AAAGAAGGGTTCATCTTTAGTAATTTTCAAATCCTTGAATAGCTTTTTATTGTTTGGACCTGGAATTTTTAAGTAAAAATAAAATTCTAACACAGCAGAGAAATAACTCAAAAAAGAAAGCAATATAAGAAGTCCTAAAAAAATATTCTTCATATATAGCAATTGACATTTGTAAAAAGAAGTTAAAATATTAGTTAGATCATAAATAAATTATAGAAACAAGAAGAATAAACTAGTAATTCCCAACCTTGGTCACTTATTATACACACTACTTCCAATCCACATGTCTGCAATGTTTCAATTGCTTTTCGCACTATTTTCTCCAAAGGAAAATCCACAGAAGGGGAAGTGAAAAAATAACCTAATACCTATAATGTAAATAAATTTATTTTTGAAAGAAGTTTATTATTTATTAACAGTAACATATATGATTTGTACAGTTTGGTTTAATGTTATTCTTTTAAGATTGTATTATTTAAATAGTAAGATACTTATGTGCATTTTCAAACAAAATATACTAAATAGAAATGAATTTTTTTTATTATACCTGCTTCCAGTTTTTCACAATTCCACGTGCCTTAAAAACGAGTGCTTGAGTAGCATAGGTAGCTTTTCTTGAAAATCATTCCTTTCACTTATAAAACCATCTACTGAATCTAAATCTGCAGCATATGTCAATCCTTGTTTAATTGCCATTTCATCTATTAAAAGAAGGCACAACCTGTCTTCTTCTTTCAGATGACTCGATTGCTTTTTTAAACAATTTATCAAATTAGGACAAAAACCTGAAGTTCTGGCAACATTATAAGTATATCTGAAATAATTTACATTATGTTAGTAAAAAAAAGCATTATGACTCATCTTAACTATGATACTGCAACATGAATAACTTTATATTAATTATGGACAGTGAAATTTTAATCAAAGAAATGTTTTAACACTTTAAAGCATGAAGCACTCAATAAGATTTATTCAGTTAAATTCAAATACATATAAGTTTCAAATATAATAATCTTCTAAAAACTGAATAATAACTAGCATTAAATTTAACTAAAAAATCAATAGAATTTTACAATTCGTGTCAGTAGTAATTTTTTACAAATTTAAATAATGTTCATTACACAGCTGGAATTGCTGAATTCACACACACACAAATTAACATATAGATTACTGATTAAAAAAAATAATAAAAAATAAAATAACTAAATAAATAAAAAATTAAAAATTAAAGATAACTAAAAATATTATTTTATATGATTAAATTTACAAAATACGACAGTTATTCAATAACAGAAATGGAAATTCCGCATGTTCTATAAATCAGTTAATTTAAATTTATTACTATTTATTTTCATATTTAATTTCAAAACAATTAAGCATACCTGCTCTCATCCGAAGGAAACTTGAATAATATTAATCCAGGTGCTTCATTCCGACTTCTACAACAAAGACAACATTTCATTTGGCCCAAGGAGAATTTTCCCAATGATTTATCCGGAGTCACACAAGGTTCGGCGTTAGCATCCATTCTAAAAATATAAAAGACACAGTACACAAGGAAGGAAAAAAAAGAAGAATTTAAACATGTAAAAAAGAGAAAATTCACAAAACAAGATAAATCTAAGCTAAATAATAATTTCAAATGCTAAAAAATAATCTTTCAAATTCCGACGTCAACAGCCAAAACACTCAAAATGGCGCTAAGTTTCGATTTCGTTTGGAAAATTCGCGGCTTTCGTTTAGTTCCTGTATTACAACGCCAACAGCGGTGGCGCTGCAATCGTTTACCAAACTTCGAAGTGAGACCTCTGAATATCTTTCTCTGTGGGGAAACCCATCAGTTCAGACTACGCTATCGTGCGAGCTGGACGCAGCGATAGTTGCTCCTCTACTAAGCAGGAGACGAACTGCTCAGCTCTTGTACTTTACATCTACCTCCTATTAAGCGAGGTTGCAATTTAAATATTGTTCTAAAAATAATTTAATTTGTACTTTTCCATCTACCTTCTATTAAGCAAGGTTGTGATTAAATATTATTATATTTAAATAATTTAATTTGTACTTTACATCTATCTCCTATTAAGCGAGGTTGCTATTTAAATATTATTATTCTTTAAATAATTTAATTTGTATATTTGTTGATTTTCACAATAAACTGTTTTAAAAACTACAGTCCACTACTTTATTTTACTGAGCTACAGACAGTGATCTTGATTACGCAACTTAGGTAAGCTGTCATGGTCCCATCTACCTTAGCAAAAGTCGTCAGAGACACTTGACGCAACAGCTAAACAAAGCCGTCTGACTCACTTGGCGCAGAAACCAAAACGAAGTCTTCAAAAACTCTCTTGACTCATCAACTCACCCACACACGTTTACCAACTCACTCCTATCTCGCCATAACGCTTGGCGCTATAAACTCGTTCGTCTCTCTGCTGACCCACTGGTGGGGTAAGTACTGAGGCGTTACCTTCATAAGCATGATAATATCCCTTGCAGCGAGGTGCACTTTTGGTCTAATGGATTTGTTACTTGACTACAAACATTAGCATCGCGGGTTCGTTCCTTGACCTTCAACTGCCACACATTTATTGATACAATTTGATTCAACTCAGTCACAATCTCTATATACAATTATACGAATATAAGTCATCATATTTTGTCTTGAGTGAAAAATGTCAATGGAAAAATTCTGAAATAGAATGTGAGAAGAATGTTTTCTATGGAATTATAACCTCGACGGAAGTATAAAACGATAGAATTTTTGTTCGAGAAACAATGGAAGTTAGAACTTTATTCCTAGTTTAAAATCTAGGAGAAAATTTCTGTATATAACATCTATTTTCTATTGAATAAAATATACATTATGTAGAACCCAAACTGAACAGTAAACGAATTTTTGAAATAAATATTTTCGAATATGAGGAAACTGACTTGTAAATTAGTGGAAAGTTTGGTGCAGCATAAATGGATCCTTCGTTTAAATCACTGAGGCATCTGAAAAATAAAACAAAAGTTAATATAAACATTTGGTTGGGGTAATAAAAAAATACAATCGCAAAAATATCTAAATTCATACACTGCATACATACTTTTCTAAATAGAACATCTATACATAGTTTAAAATGAAGTGTCCTGAAAGCCTCTGCATGTTGGAACCCAAAAAATGTGAAAAATAGTAAACGGATATTAGAGATATTTATACAATTTTTATAAAGTATTTATTGGGAAGGTTTTAGTACATAAAAGTCATATCAAAATAAAAAAGGGGAGTTTTATAAATGCAATTTTAACTTTGTAGTTATCCATATATGCGCGAAAACTTAATTGCGCATGCGCAAATAGCTGCGGCATGCATATGCGATACATTTCACTGTTTTCGTCTGATTTCAAACAGCAATTCAAAACTCATTATGCCCGTCCAAAAAAGGAAATTCAACCTTGTCCGAAAGAGGAAAGAAACGCCCGATTATCGAATATCAGAGAAATAATGTCCACACTTATGCAAGGAGAGTTTTTTGATGGGCTAAATAACCGTCTTTCTTTAAATCGCACTGCAACTGAATTGCGAAGACAGAATGAATCTCCGGAGAAGCGAAATGATCGCCTGCGGTTTGTCTACTGATAAATCTTTTTACCTTTGTAACAGTCTAAATATTACTGAATGTGTGCTATAAAAAATAGTTTTGTGGTTGTTTTTGATCATTTCTAAATATATTTTTATGTGTGTTTGATTTTGCGTAACATCCATCCTCATGTCATATCTGGTGGAGACTAGACTTTAAAATTAAAGCTAATTTTTCTTCTTGGACGCTATGCTGTACTTTTGTACGATTTGATTTTGTATAAGGGAGATAGGCAGTCAGAGAGAAGAGCATTATATTGGAATTTTTTTGTTAATAGCATTTATCTTTTATTTTTTCTTTGTTGCTTTTCATTTTATTTTAAAGTTGTATTATTTTGTTGAATCCGAAACTATGGAATGTTTCTGTATATTGATAATTTTTCTTATGTGGGAACATGATGTTGTTTGTGTTTCAGGTCTTTGAAGTCTCAAAATTCCTAGGCAACAAATTGGCGATTTATCGCTTTTGAGGCACCAATTTTTCGCTTTTAGGATTATTAGGAAATAATGCAGTTGGTTGTCACATTGGGCGGTTTATCGTAATTTGTTGTCAAAATTAGTTGTCACATTTGGCGATTTAAAATTAGAAATTTGATCTGTAAATCCAAATTTAAAGTCAATGGCAACGTTATTACATTTTTTGTTGTTGTTAAAATGTTTTTATCATATGAGAACATGATGTTGTGTGGATTTGAGGCATTTGAAGCCACAAAATGAACGGGCAGAAAATTGGTTCTTTATCGCTTTTAGGGCATCAATTTTCCTCTTTTAGGGTTATTAGAAAATAAAACAGATGGTTGTCACGTACATGTCTGCCATGTACCTGATTTTCGATCTATCGATGCATGTGTATTCTAATAGTCGCATGGTTGCTTCAAACCTGTTTAAATTGGTTAATAATTAATTGGTTAATTAATTAGGGCAAACAATACCTTAAAAATAATAATGTTCTCACATGATAACATAAAATTTGAGATAGCAGATTTCAATTTTTTTAAATTTTAGAATCTATATTGGTTGTTGTTTTTTTATCTTCTTATATTGGTGCAATCAAAATAGAATAGCTCATGCACAAAAGTGCGGAGGATTTTAATACTTAAAAACTAACAATGCGGCAAAAATTCTCACACATTTAGATTTTACTTCCCGTATTTATTTCCATCAAGAAATTGGGTTCATAGGTTATGTCTGCGTGCTATTCTAAACTTCAGATGTATCTTGAGTTTATTAAAGTTCTTTAAATAAAGTATAGTAAATATAGACTAAAAATGACAATTTAAAAAAGTTTTTTTTGTCATATTTTAAATATATCGTATAAGTGGCATCTGAAATGGCTCCAACGAATTTTAAGATTGGTTATCGCATATAAAAATATTTCGTCTTCAAACATGTAGACCAAAAACACCACCTATGCGCGCTTATAATATAATATTATTTGAAGAATGTCAGAATATGTGCTTTTCATAAGATTCATCATTAGATTATGAAAATTTTACATATATAAAATGCTTACCTGGACGCAAAATCAGGCCAAATTTGTTAATCGCCGTTTTAAACCGATCCAACACTTCTTGCATCAGTTAACAAAAAATTAACAGACAAAATTTTTACGATGAGTTTAAGTCATGCCGTATCGATTTTAAAGCGAAATCGTCGAAAAAGAGAAGACTGATCGACTGAACATGCTGCTGAATCATTCATAAGAAGATCCAGCCGTAAAGAACGAGATAAGGTGAAACGTTTATACGTATGGAGCGAAGTTTCTGAACTACAGGAACATAGTTGGGGGAATATGTCTGAACTCTGTTCTTTTTGCCAAGCACGTTACGGGTAAAAAGAAGTAAACTCAAATGACAAATACACAAAATGTTACCAATGAACAAGAAATTGTGTTGGAACATTTATTGAATCCACCGGAAATATTGAAAAACCTGCTGATCAGCGATTCAATCGAAAGAAAAAAAATTATCTGAAGCATATAGGAGAATATAATTCTGCTTTAGCTTTTGAGTCCATGGGATTTCAAATTAAACATCATCTTGGAACAGGGCCATATTGCCATAGGATACATGGTCAACTATGCCACAAGGTTTCTTCTTTATATAGTGGGCATAACAAACAAGGCTATGGTGAGTTGTATGTGTTTGATACCAGTGAAAGCACCTGAATATATCTGTTGCTGGACTGAAGTGGCTTTGTAGATGGCAAGCGAACGAAACGTGCTTGGATCGCTATGCTATCTGGGAGGAACTGCATTAGCAGTTCCAGGGGGTGGGCAAACATAAGCGAGCAGGGTATGGAGACCCCTATTTATAATTATTAGCATGTTTTATCGCTTTTTGTTTCCATGCTTTTGCTCACTTTCACCATTGGATTATGACAAAACAAAATAAAATCAGCACCCGACTTAGTCGAATTGGGGACCGGGGCAAAAACTTCTTTGAGGCCCTCCTCTGCATCACTACTTCAGTAATGAAGAGCCGAACTTTACAACGGTTTTAAAAATTTTCATCTCATTATAGATATGTAACAAGAAAATCAAGTAGAGCCTAACATGACTATAAAGTCCTCCCCCCTCCAATGGTCAGACGAAACATCATTACGCCCATTTTATTGCGGAAATGTAACATTAAATAAACTTTCTATATGATTTGAAGACCCCTTCTGATGTGGGAGTCTGGGATAATTGCCCTGAATGCCCCTGTCTTAGTTAGGTTCTGAATAAAGTTGTTCAAAGAAACAATGCAATATGAAAATTCACTTGCTCCAATTTCGGACTGCCCTTCAGTTGGCAAACTTATGTTCAGCCAATGTTGATCTCCAAAATTAGGCTGTTGCAGATCTGTAATAAGCAGATGTGTTGTGACGTAGGTGCTTTCGTAGAGGGCGTTGTAGAGCCATCTGCGCTTACACTTGCATTGGCTTGGTGAGTATGGAGTTAGAGCGTGGAGTGTGTGCGAGAGTTGAGAATGTGCTCGTGAAAATAAACTGTTTTGTTTTGAAGCTTGTGTTTGCTTGATTACGTAGGCCACACCCCGGTTACACAATTGTGGCAGTGCATGATCCCACAAGAGGAAATAAGGCAATGAAAGAATATGACTATCTGATTGTACTATTGGGAGACTGGGATATAGCTGGAATTAATAAATTAAGTTCGCTTACTTGGATGAAACGATGTCCGGCACAGCCAATGAAAGAGGGATGTTTTCGTAGGAGTTCATCGAATGCTGCCCATTGATTGGTATGCATTTGAAGATCCTTTTAGTTCCGTCTATGTGTCTGAATTGGTATATTTCTCCATACGATCCTTCTGCGATTTTTCTGGCATATCTCTGTTTCCTGATGGAAGATGCGTAAAACTTTTAATTCATTTGCAATCAGGAAATCTTAAAATTTTCTCTCTTACGTTTCGGCTTCTTCTTTAAAGAATATTTCGCGTCTTCATCACTAATCGCTCCACATTTCATTTTTTCATAATTATGCTCAAACGTATATAACTGTTAGCAGGAGTATAATCGCCATATATATCAAGAGGACATTTATTCAAGAGATTAGGCTTTGGAAATGAGGGCTCGATTATTCCTTTTAAATCTCTTGAAGCAACATATATTTAAGAGGTTCCTTTCTCATCCCTCAACTTTAAAAATTATGTGATGATTTTAATCTTATATTTCTGCAATCAGTTTTTAGATAGCATATATTGTGAAAAACTGAAATAACAAAACATTTAATTGAGGTTCAAGAGATTAGGTTTTAATATTAAGAAAGAAATATAAAATAAAAGAAAAGAAAATAAATATAAAAGAAAATAATAAAAGAAAACAAATATAAAAGTCCCTTTAAATAAAAGAGTAAATATTTGTTTCATTTTATTAACTTCATATCAGAAAATTAATTGAAAAGAGCTTTCAAATTTAAACTGTAAACATTATTAACTTTTTATATATTTAAAAAAATATGAAAAACCATTGAAATAGTTTTCAAACCTCAACTACTGATCCGATTTTGCAAATTTTTCTTCCATAAAGGGAAGCCATGGGCTCTAGATATGCCATCATAGGTCGCTAGCCCTCCATTTTTTTAGTTTTGAGAGAAATAAAAACAGCACCGAACCACGATGCATTCTCTATGGGGAAATCTTATGAGAAAAGTCAACAGCTAAAATCGCAAAATCGATTTCGATACTATTACTGTCATAAAAAAAATTTAAAACCTCTAGAAATATTATTTACGCTTTCCTGGCCTTACGCGTTTTTAATTTTCAAGAGAAACCGAAAAAATGTTGTCAGTTTGTTCTATTACTAAAATCGTCCTTTCGTACTTGAATATTTGAAATCTGCGTATACCTTTATATCTGAATATTTACACGATTGCATGTTCTCGAGGACAAAATACAACAATGCAAATCTATCAGAAAATTACTATCAATTTACTTTACATCTTAATTCCATATGGATGGCACAATCTCACGTAGCCGGAGTCCTGGCATAAAGGTAGTGCGTCTTTCCTGTGATTTGGGCGTTCCGGGTTCGAGTCCCAATTTGAGATTGATTGTTCTTCTGTTTTCTGTTTCTAAGGTGTGTGAATGTCCCCCCCCTGTAAAAAGGGACTGTGCAAGCGATTGTGATGAGTGTGTAGCTAAGTCATACTCTTGGCGCTAGTTGGCGCTACTTCAAACAAGAGACGCTCATTTCGACTGAATATCGCTACTGCATCAGCGAGCTTGTCCCTGGCAAGTGCCATTGGAAACAAACCAAAAAACAACAATCTTACGTAAAGTTGAAAAAAGTTTTAAGATTTAAAAACATTTGAAATAATGACTTATGAAATATTACAAAATATATGTGCACCAAATACTATAAAAAGGCTAGAAAATTATACAAATAAAAAAAGTTTAAATGAACGTTTTACTGCTGTATTAAAAAGTAGACTATATAATTTTTTTCTCTTAAAAATATTGATACCAATTCAATTTTTTTAATGCCTGAGTTGTTATAAACAATATCAAGCAATAAAGAAAATTCCAAGATAAGATTAAAATAAATTTACCAGAACGGTATAGCGTTTGCGAATTTCACATCGTTTTTCACGTTACAAAACTTAAAAACCCTTTCCATCTCCGGTGTTATGGAATCCCTGGAGTACTGCAAAACCTTTAATAAAGTAAATAAACAAATAATGCAAGTAAGAACAAATGTAAATTTGTTTCTGAATAATAATTAATTAAAATGTCTGTATTTATTGGAATTGGATTTAGTTGAATTTTAACATCCAATGAAATAAGTTCGCTCTCGTATGACGTCAGAGCACCAAAAAGGCTTAAAAAATAAAGAACATTCGATTCTTACGTCAGGAATAGATACGTAAAGTTTGACTCTGTATATGTGCTCCGTTTTACAAAGAAAAACGGTAGCAAATAATCTTTGGGTCTTGACCATGTTTGGTATCCCCATCTCACAAGTGGGCCATGATTCTTATTTAAACTGCCTTAAGTCCTTTCAGTAAATAATCTAATATTGTAAATAGTGAAATATTTAAATCTATTTAATCTTCATAAATTAATTGTTTGATAAATTTGGATATTATTATTCATGTTTCAAAAATTCGCTTTACTCTTTCACTAAACACTGCCCTACATGTGTAAATAAAATATGTTCCAGTAATAAAAGATAATTTAATTGATTAATGTAAAAATTCATAAATTATGTCTGAGTGAGATTTCTACGCGTATTTTCTTTTCAGTTCAATTGTTTTTGTTTCAATTATTCCGTAATCGTACTTTCCGGATTCAAATAATAACACATAATTTAATAAATTGCTTTTGAAATTGAAAAAGTTATTTAAGCAGAAAATTAGTTGAAAGTATTGGTAAAAGCATTGGAAGGAGTATTAAGGTCATAACATCTGAGCATAGCTTTAGACAACATGAAGTTAAAATTTAGATGGCGAAGACAGTATGCATCATCTGAATAAGTAAACGAAATGCACTTACATGACGCCAAAGCCTTTTTCTTTTGTTCCTTTCTTTCTTTTTTCAATTCCTACTATTAGTTCACAATCTCCTCATATATATGTTGTTCAAATTTTCTATCATTAATAAAATACTTTTCATTTATCCACTCAAGTTCAAATACATTTTTTAAAACTTGTAGTGGATGACTATCGATGTTATTACAGTTTTTTTTAATATTAATTCATTAATTAATTTCAATTAATTTTCAGTACTTTAAATAGAGTTTTAACAGTTTGTAATGAAAATTGAAATCGACAGGCTGTACCTCAATTGGTAAAAATCCAAGGATTTCAATATTTTTCAGTTGAAGATGAAGAATACGAGTTCAATTTTTGCAAAAATCAACTATTTTTTGATAGGTTATTTATATTAATTGTAATTATTTAATAAAAAATAACTAAAATAAAAAAAAATGTAGACCTAAGCAGGAATTGATTAAATTTTTTAAATATTATTTGTGTTTTTCTTTTTTTCTTTTTTAGAATCTCTGATAATTATCAAACAATTAAGCTACTTATCAGTTTAATTCTTCTTCAGATTTACATGCAAATACATGATGCAATTTGCAGCATGCAGAGGAGTAATAATACAGATTTAGGGGACCCTATATTCTTATACGATTCAGTTCATTTTTCAGCAATGCAAAATCTCAAAAGTTTGAAATATCATATACGTGTAAGTAGCCATTCATAGTATACTTTGATGTCCACAAATTAAGGATAATGCACGCTCAGGAAAAGAAAGAGCCAGAAGCAAAACAAATGTGACTTATTTGTAAAGCCTATTAATTAAACAAAAAGTAAAGAGCAAAAAATGATGCTATATGTTTGATACATTAAAAAAATTGAAATTTTTTGCTCTCTGGACCAAATTATAAAAAATACCTATTTAAAAAAAACAACATTATATGGTTAATACGTAGTATGCCCCCAAACAATGCAAAAAAGTCTGCACAACGTCTAAGCATGCTGAGTATCAAATTATCGATCTGATCTTGAAGTATATTAAACTATTGATCAAGCAATAAGCTCCGAAATTCCTGTAGATATGTAGGAGGTGGTTGACGTCCTGTAACTTGTCATCCAAGCATGTCCCACACATGCTCAACTGTATTCAATTCCGGTGAGAATGATGGCCAGTCCGTACGGGTAACATTCTTCGATCGAAGGTATTCATTTACGATGTTTGCACGGTGAGAGGGGCATTGTCACCCATACTTCTGCGCTCATTTCACCCCGAAACCACCGTATATGTTGTTCCAGAATGACGTCCCGATATATTTGACCTGCCATGGTCAATTGAAGGTCAGTTCTGGAACACAGAAAAAATCCTTTTCAAAAACGCAACCCTGCAACACCGTAACGGTGTCGTTCAATGATGTTCTCCCAGTGGTAATGGGTTCCTAGATCTATCCATACGAAAGTCCGACAAGAATCAGACTGCAAGCTAAACCTGGACTCGTCATGAAACACCACAAAAGCCTTAATGCAGTGTCCTTTATGCATACTCTCTACTTCAGGCTAACCGCAAACGACAGTGACTCGCTGTAAGTGAAACCCTTCTGACAGGCTAACGGGCATATAGACTAATCTTCCCAAAGCGTCTGGACATGGTCTGACTTGAAAGCATCGTACCAGTGGCTGACGAAACCGTTCCGATGCTGTGTTACGTCTGTTTCTTTTGGCAGTAACCGCCAAATACTGATTCTCCTTCAGCATTGTAACTGGGGGGGCGACTTGTGCTGTAACGTCTACTCCCATTACCATCCACTTGGCATCGTCTCCAAAGCCTAGAGATGACACTCCGGTTGATTCTAAGTTCCTCCGATACTTCCAGCAGGGTATGTCCACATTCCAGACGGCCGATATTTGTACCTCGTAAAAAATCATCCAAATGCGACCTTTGTATCATAACTACGCAGTTATTTTACTGAAATGCTTATAAAGCGCTTGTGAACAATTTTACTTCTTGGCCTGCATTCCTTATACATCCCTCTCTTACACTCTTGTCATTGTGACGTACTATCGGTGTCATCTAATGGCTTCCTTCAATTTGCAGATAATTTTTGTGACTGTGTGTAGTCATTTTACAAGTTATATATGTATTTTAGAGTTTGATTTCCACGGGACTTTGAATTATCCTTAATTTGTGGACATGAGTGTATATGAGTTATGCAGCTATTTAATTTCTGAAAGAACAAAACTTCATACGAAAGTGAGTGTTGATCAATGGAGATCAGTATGCAGTATTCACTGATAACACCTAATGCGTCCCTCGTGGCAAAATACAAAGCTTAGCGATTCAGTCTTAAAAGCTGTCGGGGAAAGGAGTAAAAATGCAATTAAAAGATTTTCCAATGCCTTCTATTTAATAAGAAATCGCTTTTCATGTTCTAACTACAAATGAAATGACTTAGAATTAATGCTACCAAAATCAAAACCTCAAAATTAAATTTGTGCAATTCCAATCGGTGCTGTAGCTCTGAATTTTATTACAGAGAAGAATGTGAGAAAAAAAAACGTGTGCAAATTGAAATTGCATAACATTATTAAAACAAGAAGTGCACTTTAATATATATGCTCGAACTCTTCAACGTCATTTAAAATATGCATTTGGACAGAACTTTGCATTGACGATTGCTTTGCAGGGTTGAATACATGTACAACAAAAATTCGCTGAAATTCTCTAAATAATTCATTAAACTTGTTCAAATCAACATAGGGAACTTTAATATGAAGAACATTGAATTACTGAAGATACCATTGGATAATATTACTATGTCCATCAATGTTATTATTGAAAACTGTTACGGACCATCGAGTTCGCTTGTAGTGAGTGTACGGCTTGAAGACATTCAGCAGACCTCAGTAGGAAAAAACAACGACGTCTATTTGACACAAAGACACTAACAAAAAGACGCCGAATACACTGACGACAAATATTTACAACCGAGAGGAACAGACATCTGTTAGGAAGCAAAATTACAAGTTTGTAACACCACGACTGACAGCACTGTGTTTCTTTTGAGGAAAGGTGCTATATATTGGCTTAGCGGAGATGAGATTTTACTAAAAGGAATTACAAAAGACATTAGAAGATTAGTATACTATTGCAATCTGATTGACTGTCTATAAAAGCTATTAGATTCCCATAATTGATGATTTTGTTTATTCATTACTTCAGTTCGAGTGGATATGGATTCACCAACCTAAAGGATATTTGAAAGAAGTATCAATTGTGTGTTGTGCTCACTATGATAATTATGACATGATTATCGTAGTGAAATTAAAAAAAAATCAAAATGTTGCTCTACATCCTCGTACAACAGGGGGAAAAAACGCTGTGCAATAAAAAAAAATCAAATTGGTGTAAAATGTTCCATACACGAACGTCTACGAACCTACTATGCAACGCTTGCCTTCCTAATATTAAAATAATATGTAGATGAGTCAATATATACAACTGTACTTCAAATTGCTAATTCAAATCAATTAATTTTAATATATGAGTACGTTGTTTGTGGATAATATATTCGTTCAATCGTAAGCGATATCGCGGAAACATACAAAATACTTCTTCATATTCTCTTGAATTTCAACTATAAAATCTGCGTTAATAAGAAAATCTCGTAATAATTTGGCGCAATGTATGCTTTCATCCCTAAGTTTCAATTGAAAGAACTCAAGTTTATTATAAGACTTTTCTTTCTCTCTGTTTGCCTTTTTTTCTCGGTTTAGCTGCAGATTTATGCTTCTTACTTTCATGCAGCTCCTTGCTATCTAAAATTGTCAGGCTATCCGACCATAAGATGGCAGCGAAAAAAAATATGTTCCTCTCATTACAATGATACAAATCACGCCTATTTGATTTTGCTTTTTTAGTTTAGTAGCAGCTATATCTGTGTATTATTATCTTTGTTTTCACAAGTTTTTTCTTAAAAATTGGCAACACTAGTTGCTTGTTGTTGGAATAAAAATGATGCCGACATGATATAGTTTCGCTTACTTTTAAAATTAAATATAATCTGCATTAATCATTCCGGAATTATTCTAGTTTTCTAATAAATTAACTTTATAAACTGAACATAATAGCGCTACAGTTTTGGTGTATAGGAATCCTATTTCCTACAAAACCGACCGTTCTATTTTTTCCCTTTTTACCGGGGTCGCTAAGCACTGCATACCGTCGCTGGTAACACTCGAATGGTCTCACTATGCGCAGTAAATTCACTTTCTTATGTAAAAACATCCTTTCAATGATTATAGCAATATCCGTGCAAAAATTAAATTATTACTTGAATTATATGCTTTTAACTTCACTTAATTATATATAAATAAGCTATATATAATAAAATTTAAGTCAATTAATTAAAAAATTTTAAACTATATATAATAAATTTTAAGTCAATTCCTACTTAGACCAACAAAAAAAAATTTAACTCGTATTCTTCACCTTCACGTGAAAAATATCGAAATCCTCTCAATTTACCGATTGGACTACTGCCTGTTGATTTCAATTTTCATTACAAACTGTTAAAACTCTATTTAAAGTATTAAAAACTAATTAACTTTAATTAATGAATTAACATTTGAAAAAATATGTTAACATCAAGTGTCATTCACTACAAGTCCAAAAAAATTATTTCAATTTGAATGGATGAATAAAAAGTATTTTATTATCGATTGAAAATTTGATCAGGATATATAAATATATATAGGGAGAATGAGAGCTAGTAGTAAGAATAAAAAAATCAACAACTTTCGAACGAAACTTGTTTTTGCAGATATTGGATCATAAAACTCATTGTTTTTACAGTTTTTGTAATGTGTGTAATATATCACTTATATTTTATATCGATACTTATATCGTTTTTCAACATTTTCATAGATTAAAAAATTTATCTTATTAATTAAGAGAAAGGATCATTTTACTTTCGAAGCGAAAGGTCTCTGAGGCACGCTGATATGCTGATTGTGGCTTGCTGGAGTGGAATTTTTCTTGGCGATGAAAGTATTTTGGAAAGCTTTCACAAAAGCAAGGATACTCCTTTTCTTGAATTTGCTTCGGATTCCTGTCCCCATTTTTTGTTTCTTGATTGTGTTCCATTTTCTAACAAGTCTACGAATATCTGGAGAGAGAAATTAAAACTTCCCTGAAGTGTAACTGTTGATCTTTCATGGATATCGTAATCTACAAATTTAAAACTAGTTGATCTTGGAAACCAGCTGATTCACCCAATATATTTCTTATATTGAAATTCATTCAAATCATTTAGCTGTCAGTTCACGTTCAGGATTCTGTCAAATTATCGGACATTAAGTCGTGTTATTTTAATTGTTTTCTATATATTCTGCTTATCATATATATTAACCTTTCTAATAGAGTTAAATCCTATAACGTCATAAATATAGTTACTAGATTAAAATAAAAGGGGTAAAGAGCAACAAACGAAGGAATTTAGAAGTATTCTTCGAATTTTGTGGATAGGAGAAATAATCTTTGAATTCACCAAAAAAACAAATTAAAAACTAATAAGTAATATGATGGTTCTTGTTTTAAATGAATAAGAGAAATTCGAATAATCACCTAAAAAATTGAAAAAGAATTAGACTAATATATGCAGTAATTTTAGTTCTAATTCTCTATGTTTTCCTGAAAAAGTGATTAATTTTTTTAAAAACGCACTCAAAATTCAATAAATTACGTTAAATTCCTAAAATAAATTGTTTTTAGAACTATAATTGTTTTTAGAACTATAATTGTTTTTCTCTTCTGCAATGCACAGTTTTTTCTACATTCATCAAAAGCAATACCACAGGCAAATACGGAGGGAAAATCATCCAAAGCAAAATTACTTTAACAGACTTTAAATGAAAATACATAAACAAACATTGAATAGTAATTTTTTCTCATCAAATTTTAAAATATGGGCTTTGAGATATATTGTGCCATAATTAAGGCTGGCTTCTTGCATACAAAGTTGCGTAGTTGCAAGCGCGGTAGATTTGTGAGGGAAATAATATAAGCATATACATGTTTGGTTGTCTAAAGTAAGAATGAAATTACGTTGAAATCTGAAATAAAATCAGCTATTCTGCTGAAAGAGGTATGAAATAATGAATACTTCCTACAGCTGTTAAATATCTAAAACATCCTCTAGAACACAAATGAAAATATTTTACATGTTTCTCGAAAATAAAGTAGGGTAAAATTGTTTCTTTTTTCTCTGAAAGATTCCAATATAACTTGTGTGTATTAAATGCACATCATAAATCCTATATACCTGTCCTAAATCACTTACACCTATCATAATTCATATGCCAATGTCGTGGCACAGGGGTAGCGTGTCTTCTCTGTGATCTAAGCATCCTGTGTTCCAGTCCCGGTTTGGGCATGCTTGTTTTTCATTTGTTCGATCTGTAAGATCGAACAAATGCTTTTGAACAATTGCTTTTCATGAATGCACCCCCTGTAAAAAGGGGTTATGAAAGCGAATGTGATGCTTGAGTAGCTAAGACTTACCCTAGTTGGAGCTACTTAAAATAAGAGACACACCCTTAACTTAAAATCACTGATTACGCCAGCAAGTCTATAGGCGGTAATTGTCATTGGAAACAACATCATAAATCATATATATCTATCATAGATCATATCAGATATCTGTAAACTACATGCTCTCTCGAGGCTGTGTGTGATGTAATTGTCGCGTCGCTCATCATCTGGATACTGACTTCTAAAAAAGTTATTATCTCCTTTCTCTTCGGAAAACTCCCGCACACTGCATCAGTGAAGTTCGTCGAAAAAAATCAAACGTTTAATTACCTTAGTTAAAATGTAAATTACCTTTTTTTTTAAAACGTCCCAATAATTGGAGTCACGACAAAATACACAATCTTAATTATGACATGTACATAATCTCTTTTCTTAGTTAATATATTACTTGATTCTTTGGTGGCATAGTATATCTATCATAACCTTTCATGTCACATTTTAAGATATTTAAATAACGAATAAGGTGCGACAGGAGAGAGCATCACCCCCTTTTCTTCAAGGATATTTAGAACCAAATATGGCAACCCGATGTTGTCGTTGGAGGATATCTTCCTCTGGGAGATAAGACGCAAGAGCTCGGGGAGTTGGCGATATTGAAAAGTGCGCCAAGGGTATGATGTTCTCCACAGATCAACCACAAATAAAGCTAATAAATATTTATTTTAATCTTAATGTAAAAACATTCTTAATTTTTAATTCTTCTCAAGTATGTTTTTGTACAAAACAATACTTACTGCGAGGAATTTCCAGATGTCTGACTGATCCAGCCAACACACCGGCAATGACGGGAAGAGGAAAAGTCAGTATTGGCGGAGGAACAATCATAATATTTTTCGTCTTTGGATTTGTGTTTTAACTAAAAAAACAACGCAAAAATTATTTGAATTTGATCCATCAATTTTAATTAAAATAAATTAATCATCATTTGTATTCAAATATATAGAAAAATTATTATTATTTTGCATATTGTTATGCATTGGATATTAGTGGTACTCATACACTAGTTAATATTCCGCCAAATACACTGACAAAGGAAGAAGTAGGAGGAATCTAGCTTGTAGGTGAATGCTTTGGACCGGTAGGATCGAACTCGCAACATTAGGGTTTGTAACAGAGTAACATAGCTACTAGACAAAAGCAGTTACTCGTGCCCTGTTGATGCTATCTGGCTTATGAGGTTTTCACCACATACTTTCCCACCAATAAGTCAGTGGTGAGACGAACGATACATTTGCGGCAAGCGTATGGCTAGCGTGTGTGATGTAAAAAAGTCATCATCTGGTCTCCTGTTGGAAGAGACACATGTTCGAACAGTGCGACTTCTAGCCAGCGGTGAGACTATTCATCCTTTGTTGAGCATTGTGTTTCTCCCTTTTAGTGTCGCCCTTCGGACTTGAATGGAGACAAATAATGTAACACACATGCTGGCAACCCATTGAAGAAGAAAACCATGTTGAAGCACCAGATGGGGCTATTTCTTCTATGGACCACCCAAACTGGGATAAAGTTCCAATAATGAACAGCATATGCGTTTTATGACCCATTGAGGAAAGAAATACTAAGCGAATGCAGATGCGAACATTGTGTATTGTGAAGGTTCTGTTAAGGGGTAGATGTTTCAAAAATATTCCCACGACAAGACGGCGTGCCATTTGGAGTATTTCTGAAGAATGATTGGACAATTGGCATCTCCAGCGCGCCAATGCGAGCCTGAGAAATGGAGCTTCACCATTGTTAAAATGGAGGAACGAGACAAGCTGATCCGAGAGGCGGGACCAGCTGATCTGGCGAGAAACTGGACGAGAGCGGATATGACAACGAGACGAGCGGTGAGCAGAGCTGAAGTTGAAGAGATACCACATGATCTCGAGTTTGCTGGAAAGATCTACCGGTAGTAATCCTTACATCTCTGGAGCTACACGCAGTTGCCAGATACGTGGACAGCTTGTGAATCCTCGGCATAGATGCCGAACGGACAATCAACTTGTAAATATTTCTCAGCATTTAATCTAGAGGAAATGTTGTTGTTTTTGTCAATGTATAAAGCTGTAAATAAAACCTTTGAGTTTAAAACGCTACCATTTTATTTGATCGACCAGGATCAAGTCATTACAGTGAGTTGTTGGTGACGTTGATGATGGTTAGTGATGCTGTCTGTCGTTTCTAATGCACATGACGATTTTTCTGCCAGTAGAGGGTGCCATAACAGCTATACTAAAATCGCTTACTCAAGCTCGTGGACCGTCGTTGTGTGTGAACTGTGGATGAACGTACGGGTGATGTTATCTGGCATGTGAGGCTTTCACCACAAGCTACATGACACCACACTTTTAATCCTGTCAATTCTCTGATAAATCTCTAAGATTTAATTGATATACTTTAGAATTTAGATAGCAAAGGAGCCAGAAATCCATAGAGGGCGATCTGAGAATCGCGACATCTACGAAATTACAAAGTTTTCTGGAGATAATACAATCACTACAGTACTATTACATCATTTGGTCGCGCACACGTGACAACATGTGGAGGAGTATCATGTCCATGCAATGCCATCAATGGCATTTCGCTGCTGCAAATCTTAAATAATGTAATTCTGCATCATTGAACCGCACATGAGCATTTGTCGTGAATCGCTTTTTTACATGTGTGGAAGGGATATCTTCAAAGAACTATGGATCCGGAACGAATACAATTATGGTATCACAGAGCAAAATCACTTTAGATTCTTGTAAAGGCTCTGGTACCACATCATGATATCTAATGAACGCGAATCTTAAAATATACGTTTCCAGATATGTGCCTCATCCGTCCTGCATACCTTTATCATATCTAATAAGAAAAATGTTTATTAGTTACAACATGTCGAAGCGCTGAAATCAATATGGTAACATCCACAAAATAAAGTGCAGAATATTGAAATCTGCTATTTTTGATACATATCCGTATCGTGAGCACACTTCTTGTAGTGGTAGAAACATCCTGCACTATGCATTTCTAGAACAATTTCAATTGTAAAAATGGTTGTCTTAATCGCTATATCTATCATGAATACCATGGTAAAAAAAGAAGTATCCGTGATATATAAAGCAATCCCTACAACCTTTTTTTTTATCATATAACATAACCTTCGCGAAATATACCTTCGTCTTTGCCGATAAACTCTCATCACTTCAGTAGATTTTTTTCCCATGTGAAACAACTGTAACAATTCGCCTAATTGCTTTCCTTAAGTGTCATCCTGTTTCCATGTTAATATATCTAATTGAAGTGGAAATTAATGCCTGTTAATTACACAAAATGCATAAATGTATCTCCTCTCTGTGTTGCAATTTCAAACCGCTCATTTTTGTCATACGTGAATCGTAGCAATTCCACTTGCAGTTCTTTCTTTTTTAAAAAAAATATTTGGATCATTTTATGCAGGAAACAAGTGTTTGGGGGGAGGGGTTGCTGGTTGCGATTCCAAAATTTCCTAATAGTTTCTTTACAACCTTTATCGAGAGAGATTTATTTTCTTCAATCATCTCCATCTCTAACTTATACCTTCAAATAACAGTTTGAAATTTTCTTTTCATTGGTTAAGGGTATAAGTCGCTGGAGTTTAATGTATTCCCCTGTATATACAAACATGCGTGCAGTTGTGAATATGTATATATAGGGATGTGTATACATATTCAGACGTGTGTCTACACATTCATAGGTATACACAGGAATGTAATACATGTAGGATTGTTTTGTGGGGCATACTCCATCAAAATAAAACCACACGTTTGCCTTTTGTATAATTTAACGCGCGAACATGAAGGAAGGACTACACGAACACGAAGAGAAAGGACAGAAGTATTGGGCTAGTGGCCATTTTTCCGGACATGCAATGTTTAATATCCATCAACTTCGATGCTCTAACTTCCTGATTCTCAGCGTCTCCTCCTCTCGTTTTTCCCGCTTGCCTGCTTCCTGGTCTGGTCGTACATTACTGCAATCTGCAGGGGACGGATAGAGGGAGAGTGTGGTCTAGAGGTTGATACCACATACATATATGTGAATATGTATCCACACGCGGGAATACATATAGGGTAAAAAATGAACTTTGGCTACCAGTTTTTGGTTTCACGTTAAACCTTAAATTTAATTTATCATCATTTAATTTGTTTCATTTAAATGAAATTCATTTGCCCGTACTATTCACATCCCCATAGATGACAAGTTGCCATTGTAATAAAGCCAATTAGCTTCTAGATCAAACAATGCAATGAAGTGGATTTGAATTGAAATAGTTACTAAAATTAATACATATTAATGGTATGATAGCATTTGGAGATATGAAAAGTAGCAAGAAGTTGATGTTTCAGTAAATGGTATTTTTGATATGCACACTACGCGGAATCATGGCATGTCATTTGTGCTTGATTTTACTTAAAGTAATCAAAACATTTAAAAGTAAGAATAAAGCTCTGTTATGATTTTTCCCCAAGTACATTGAATATAGTCCAACCGACCGTAAATTCACCTTGATTAAATACAAAAATATCAAAATTACCAAATTTGGCGAGAAATAGACAAAAAAATCGACTCTGATTATTAAGTGTTATTCTTAATTCATTTCTATTTAAAATTATGATTGAAATCTGTTTTAATGTACTTTTTAAATATACTAATATGGTGACCCAAATCATAAAGTTAATATACTAATATTACTATCCAAAATTATTTTCTTAGGGCTGAATTCCACTTGATTTCTTAAAATGAAATAACTATTTATTTACAACATTTAAATGTTTATTTTCTAGAAAAATACAGAAAAACCTCTTAAATTATATATAATGCCATAACATAAAATTTACCTTTTTATAATTTTTTCTTTTATAATAGAATAAGTTGTGAGTTATTGCGCTTAATTGATGCTATTGTGAAGAGATATATTGGTAGCTGTTTTAATTTCATAGTAAAGTCTTGAAAATAATCACATGCCACGATCTGAAATATCATGATCGAGGTTGCATTATGGCATTTGAAATTTAATGCTTGCTTTCAGCCATTTTGTTTCTTATTGAAGAAAAGGAGATCAAAAATAAAAGTTCTCAATGAGCAATAGAATACGTTAAACTGCACTTCAATAGCAATATTTTTAAAAACGAAACAATGCAATTTATTTTCTTGACGATTCGAAACCATTCAATTCCTTGAGATCAAAAATCAGTGGGAACTGTCCAGTGTGATAACTTCCAATTGACCTGTAACGGCATGTTAATTTTGCTGCCACTAGACGGCTTTACTAGTCAACTAATATTTAATGATCTAGCGATTATAATAATATTAATATAATAATTAGAAAATTGTAAATTCCTTACAATATTTACTGAAATAATAATTATTAATTTTTACAGCAAATATTCTTTCATAAGATGTTTATTGTATTTTCTTTTTAAATATATTTTTAATGCAAGGTTATAATATCTTAACTGTTCGATTACTTAACTGCTTATAAAAAATGTTTTGCGCTCAGATTCAAATCTGGCGTCGCTTGTGTAGCTGTTAAAATTTGGAGCCTGCAGTTGTCAAATAAATCCTATAAAAATGAAGGAAATGTTATGTTCTTGAAATTGTGTTATTAATTACTATTTACATAACACGAAGCGCATAACAGACCTTTACTGCCAGTTTTGCACAAAATTTATTCAATATTGTTTCATGTTTTGAATTATAAACAAGCTCTGTTTTATAGTTTTTATTTATCTGCAGAATCTGTATGTTCAAGATGGCAATATCCCGGAGGATGTGATCTCTAATCTGAGAAAAATCTCTACAAAAATCGCCTCAAATATTTACCACAGAAGCAAATATCTGCCTTTGATCGGGGATTTCCTGGACATCAGCACAATCACTGATTGGACTAGAAGTAGGATTCAAGATAAACTTATTGCACGAGTGATTTGTAAAATGATCCTTACTTCAAGTCTTCTTCGCAGGTTCAATCTCTCAGGCATCCCCTAGTGCATCCAATATCACGAAGTCAACGCAATTCTCCACATCTTGTTAAAATACTCAAAATTTGTTCTCCACAGAGAAGCGCCCTGGAAAAAACTCAGCATCCAACAGCCGAACATTTCTTTTGCCTCTCTCCTGTCTCAAGCTCTCGCAAGGAAACAACATCTAAACATTTTTATTCAAGCCCTCAAGTACTTTGATATCCTTTGTAACATTTTCACTCGGGATAGCAGCCTTTGTTGCTATATCCCTCAATGTTTACAATCAAGTCAAGATGGTAATACATTTTTTTGCATAATTTTTTTATGTAAATGCAGGATAACGAATTGTTTGGCGTGATTTTCAAAATCGCCAACATGGCGTATTTTCCTGTCTTACTTCCTGGAGTTGCAATCTCTTCAGAAGATAATAATCGAGTGCAAATTTGACTATTAAAAAACAACTCCCCTCCAAAAAAGTGGGCCAAGTAAGTGGGTAATTCTGCACTTCAATCAATTTTTCATTGGTAATGAGTGCTTGGTTATGTAAAAGGAATAAAATAACATCCTTATTTCTGTTTAAAGGAAATATGTAGATTTAGTTTGAAAGAAAATTTACATGGTGAAATGTTGTTCTTAATGACTTTTTCCCATTCTAGTAGCTGCCTATGGAGACCAGCAGTTCACTGACCATCTGCATTTTAAAAATACTTAGCAAAACCAAAGAAACATTTCCCAGTTATAAACACTGTATCGATTTTGCCTATTTTTATTTTATAATTAATGCTACCAATAATCAAATGAATTTCATAACAAATAATTTAAGCTCTGCTTTCAACCATTGTCCAGTTCCAAGAGAAATTTCAAATGTATTATCTCAATGCTCATTATCCGTTTCAAAAATCCTTGCTGCTGCTTTTCAGTCACCATCATTAAATAGAATGCCCAATCTACCAGTTTTTTTTTTCAGTTTTGTAAAAAGTTCATGACCTCGCTATGTTGTTGTTATTGCCCCTCCTATATCCAAAGATATTGCAAATTAAAATTTAGACAGAATTGCCAAATTCAACAATTGGATCGATTTCGCCAGTTTTCTTCGCCAAACGATTTCGTGAAAGTAAACATATGTAAATAATTAGATTTATTTACCATTATTATACAGTCATAATTTTTGATGATACTTTTTATTATTTTAAGACGATTATTTCCTTAAAATTCGGAGAATTTGGAGAAGGATATGGCTTTGATGAAAAATATAATGATCTTGAACTTTCGCATGAAACCAAAAATATCAAAATCAGTTGAATAATTGTAGTTAATGAATTCTGTCGCGAAATCTCCCAATATAGAATGCATTACGAAATTTTATTTATTTTTTAATGTCTCAAAATTATAGGAAGGAGAGGGGAAGGTGACTTTTTATGGCACATGTAGTAATTATGAGCTTAAATATGAAACGGAAAAAAAGGCAGTTAATTCAGACCAATAGTTAAGATTGAGCTATTAATTCCTTGATTCTATTTATTATTTTAAATATATATATTTCTTTGATTCGAGTAGCCTTTGACGACTCGCATGTTCGTCCAGATTATTGACTTTTTAAACGATTAAAAAAATAATGAATTCGTTGCATTTATTATCTGGAGACAGTTATGTTATTTTAATACTTGATAAGCTTTCTGTTGGTTCCTATATTTTGATTTCTTTTATATCTTATTTCTTCTGACTAAATGAAATATCGATCTGCTATGGAGTAATTCTAATAATATTTTGCCGCTTCAGGATTCGGTGAAACATTGAATTAAATACAGCTATAAAAATTTTCAGTGGAACAGTCTGAAAAGTTCGTATAACGATTTGTTTACATTTGACTATTGTCAATAAGTAGTAAATTATGAGATTTCTGTGCCACGCACATTAGCGTTTTAAGTAAAGTATAGATATTATCTTGTTTCTGTACATAATTATGGAGATATTTTAGTGACATTCAAGGCGATATTTGATCCCATTAGATTACTAATTCATTTTGAGCATGGCTCATTCAGAAGAAGTTTGAATGTTCGAATGCAGCTACATGATGACTGCAAAAAGCAAAAAACTAGAAGAATAAAATTTGAAATACAGTTTTAGAATTTAAAGAAAACATCGCTATGAAATTCTAAACAAATTTCTCCAAAAGTTGACTGTATTTTGACTGCATTTTCACAAGTATTAAGTAATCACTTGGAGAAGTGATTAAATTTGGCCCGAAGAAACGAAATTTGACATTTGAGCTTGTTTTTTTTAAATTTTTTTTGTCAAATTTTGATTTTAGTCAGTAGAAAATAGGCTTCCGAATTGTATACTCGGTTTTCTTCAATATTCCGGGTAGCACAACTTTTAGCTCTATATTGTACAATATTGTGAGATATTATGTAGTATTAAATAATATCCCACAATGTTATACAATATTGCGAATATTTATCAATATCGTGCAATATTGTACAATAATTGTGTACTATTAGGGATACTACAAAGCACAAAACGGCTGTGGGCAGGACTCAGAAAGTAATCTGAGTAATCGTAGCATTCATTTTTTTCTTTTTCCCCTATGTCCACAATTTTTCCTGTTTATCGAAATATTTCTGTGGCAATGGGGAAAATGGGCCATTTTATTTATGTGATTAAATAAAATGTCCACATTCTTTATGGGAAAGAATACAATGTTTTTGTAAGAGACGTATGCGAGAAAGTTTGTGGGAAAATTCTCGCTGATTTGTGTGTACATCATTGTTATCATAACTATAAATAATTTTTTAAGGTAAAACAAATAATAAAAGATTAACAAATGAAGAATATTTTCGTTTTGCAATGCTTCAAACCCAAGATTCGAATGTCATTAAAAATTTTTTCGTTCAATATCTTTCTTAAAATCTATGTATTATTATTTTTTTCTCTTTAAGATAAGGATAGAACCTTTTCTTTCTTTTCTTTTTTTTGAAATTTTGCTTAGCTAACCAATTGTGTTTTCCACGTCATGATTTTTAGTTTACGCAATTGTTATTATCTTTTTAGGCATATAGAGCCGTCATCTTTCATGGTGAGTTTATTCATTCCCCTTTTTTCTTCTGGCATTATGCTGACGTAGTAATTGATTCAAAACGTAATTTTTTCTCTTTCATCCTCATTGTTTTTAGTTTTCTTTTTCGAGTCTTTATGACTGAAATAAATAAAGTAAGAGAGCTTCTTATACTTATTTTAAGATTAAAAGTATGGATTACAGTGTTATCTTTTCCTTTTGTGTTTTATGAAAGATGAATTTAGTTGATTTTTAGATTAGTTTTACAAAGGTCCCGTTGTTAAACAATACTATGGTTATTTTGGGACGGACCCCGTAATTGTGAACAGCAGTCAGATAACACGGACGTCACCTGAGCTGGCACCTCCCTTTCCGCACTTCACACCACCAGCGAGAGGATGTTTGACCATGAAGGATTTAACGTGCATCAAACCCCCTTACACAAAAGTTCTTTGGGAATCGAGTCCCGAACCTAAAACGCTACGGTCCACGATCCGATACCTTACGATCAGGCCATTGCGTGCTCTGTGACTATAATATAACAAATTATTGAAAAAATTATAATGACCCTCAGATTTAGTTAGCATCCTGATGTAATATTGATATTTTCAGATTGATTATTTTACTCTCTTGTTTTCATTACTTGCATTCCATAATTTTGCCTGAATAAAAGCAACCTTTATTATTATTATTATTACTTATCTTTTATTATTATCATGCCTACCCGCTTTTGCGATAGCAGAAAATAAACTTCGATATCAAACATAAGCTATATCACAATTATACGTACAAAGGTTGGATACCAGTTTTTTTTAATACGATTTTTTTAACTCATCTGAAGGAAAATGGCATTGATTAACATAAATTCAATTTTCGATTTGTCAGTCTGAGTGAAATTATTGAAAAGCAAAATTTTTGAAATGGTTAACAATAGATTTTATCAACAACTCCCTAGATTCACGAATCATAAGCCATTATTTGCTTTGAACTTCCCCAAATTAGCAGTCTATTGGTTATTAATAAATAGTATTTGCTGCTGTTTAGAAAGTAGAAAGTTATCTTCAAAAGTATTATTTTATATTTTAAAAAGTCGAACTTTTTCTTTCTGGCGTTATCATATTTTTTTCTCAATCTTACTTTTAATTTGGAATGAGATAATTGTGTTTTATCTATAAAACATGGGTATTAGGAATGTATATAATTCCATTCAAAATATATAAAATTAAAGAAACCTTTTCTAAAAGTTCAATAAAGTTTGAACCTATTGTTTGATTTCAAACTGAAGCCATAATTAAAAATTGTTTAGATGAAAAATTTGTCAAAAATTGTATGAGAGAATTTGCTTAGTTTGAAAGACTTTCGTTTTTGGAAAAAGAGACAATATCATTTATTTTAATGTTTCATCACCCACCTTTCGGTTCAGGCTCTCTCCTTGTCAAAAATTCAAACTCATATTATATCTAACAGAGTAAGAAAACATTGCAAACAAGAGATTCATTAAAATGAATAAAACATTTAATAAATTCTTTAATGTCACAATCATGCGGCAATACTTTCAGTAAGATCGCACACTGGCAGAAAGAGCGTGTGCGCTAGCTTCATAAGCCAAATAACATCGACTTTACTAAAGTACATTTTTAGAATTGTGGTTATGTTACCCAGTTACTGGCCCTAGCTTCGCGGGTTCGTACTGCGATCTTCAATCGTTGCATTGGTGACCTTGATAACGTAACCTTCTGATTTGTCGTGATGCCATCTACTAACAGTAAAAGCCGTCAGATTCACTTGACGCAGCAAACAAGCAAAGCCGTCAAACTCACTTGACGCATAAGCGCACTTACATGCTTGCCATATCTTTTGGCGCTTTAAAAATCACTCGTATTACCCCTGAGGAGTACAGTGGCGCTAGTTTCATAAGCCAGATAACATCTACGATACTGAAGTATATTTTAGTATTGTGGTTGTGTTACTCGGCTACTAGCTCTAGCGTCACCGTGGTGTTACCGTGGCCTATAATCGCCACGAGCGTGAGAACAAATTCTAGACTTGAAGGGACAAATACATGTCATCGTGCAGTTTCTTTCCCCTTTGAGCATTCATTATTCTATTGTCTAAATGTAAAAACTCCGTGAAGATATGCATAATTAATAATGATTTTATAATAAATATTTTTACCGTTGATATATTTAAATGTTAAGATAATTGTCACAGCTCCAAGTAACTAATATTTTAATCATTTTTATTTTTTTAAAATTTTTTTAATTAAAAATGCATAAAGTTTTTTAAAATTAAAATAAATGGTTGTCATATCTTTCTATCATACTTTTTCAAAGTTTACATTTTTAGTATATCGTCAACAAAAAAAAAACCTGCTTTTGGATTCTTATAATAGATAAGAATTGCTATAATTTAAAAATATAAAGACTGATTTACCAGTTTCAACCCCTGGTTTGGTTGCACCTTTTGTAGATTCGCTATGATTCCGATGAATTGAATCAATCAGTTATTATAATATATTGTTTAGAGTAAATACAGCGATTTTATAATTCGAAGAAGAAAGAAATAACAATTCTTTTCATTTTTCAACTTCTTCATTTACCTTTTTAAAAAAGTTTATTCTTTTAATCTGATTATTATTGACATTTTTTTATATATCACAGTCAATGGTTTATTGCCTTAAAACAAAATGACTTCGTTTTTCTGATATTTTGGAAGAGCATATTTTAAGATGGGATGATGAGAGACTGCTATGTTTAAGAGCTCTGTGCAGATAAATTATTTTTCATGGAAGAAAAGAATCACTTTTTTTTTTTGAATGATTGAACACATAATTCTATATTAGGAATATAATCGACAAGTTTATTCCGATTATTGAATCTCCAAAATGCATTTACAATGCATCTAGGATTAATGTATCATTAGAGGTAAAACCAGCCTGTTACATCTGCTGCCGCTAAATGCAAAACCCAAAGGATGTGATGTGAGATTAAACTCAAAAATAATCAGCAGCGTAATTTTTATAATATTGTTATACGATATTAATTATTTGGATTATGTTACATTATCTGTTAAATACTATTTAAAAAATGGCGTCAGTCTCGTCATCTTATAAGAAATCGTTTATTTGTGACGTACTCAAGGTAGTTAATGGTATGCCCAGCTAATTTTATTTATTTAACTTGAAACTAATTTTTTTTAGTTGAAAAAAGATGAAACACCATAATTTCTGCAAAATTATAGTTTTTTCAAATGCTGACTTCCTTGTACAATCGAAATACTTAAATGCTAATTACAATCATTGATTTCGAACAGTTTCCGCTTATTAAAAGAATATTAAATGAGCAGCCTTATGTATGAGTTTCTTTATACAACATTTGAAACACTACTTTTACCTTATTTTAAATGCCTCATGTATGGAAATCATATGTGACGAAGTAGATAATGAGTTTTATTTTATGGGACCAGCTTATTATATTTGAGAAATTTCCTCGTTATCGCAACTAGCAAAAAGTGATACACATACTTTGAGTGTTATTCAAACTAATGAGAAGATGGCAAACAAATTTGTAGAATTTGCAAAGCTTTTTCTTCGACATTGATTTAATTTATACATATGAGAGTAGGGGTCAGTATGTGTATCTTATAATGTGAATTAAGACTGAATGATTATAAAAATAAGGAAAAGAAATATTAATACAAGAAATATGCTACTATCAAATTATTTCTAAAATAATAGATCTGCTCTAATGATTAATATTGTATCCTGCAATTTTCAAAAGCTGCACATTAGCACTTTTTTCTTTTAAATAAGCGATATTAGTATGTACTATAAGTTTAAATTAGGGCAATTGCTCTGGTTAGGTTCTACCTATCAGTCAGGTTATAAATATGAACAATCCTATTCATATCCTTATCATTTTCTTTTATGCAAAATATATAACATTTGGTATTTGTATGATTAGAAATGAAATAGTTTTTAATTATCACATTATTTATGTGAAAGCACAAGAAAACTTTCATCTTATTTATCAATCTCAAATAGTATTTATAAATTTTTTAAAAACATTTTTCATTGGGTATCTAATAATTTCCTTCAGTGCTGAAGTGTTCACTTGCCATTTAGGATAATAAATTATTTCAGCAATATTGAACCTCTTCTACTTATAACATGATGAAATAACATTCATGTTATAAAAAAGAGAATTTATTTTTTAATATAGAGGTTTTTAAATTTTGAGATTTCTTTTTTTAGAGTCATTTATAGATCCTCTTAATAATTTTTTCTTAAATCAGATATGGAACTTTGAATTGATTAATTCATTTACTGTCTAAAAAAAAATATTTATATATAACTATTAAAGCCTGGTTTTTTAAAATTTGACTACTTCTAAGAATAATTAATCCCTCTTTTCTTTTGCTGCATTTGTTTGTATATATTTTTTAATGGGATTTTCATAATGATTGATGTTACAGTGTTATAAAATTTAAGATGTAAGTGGTAATCAACTCAATGTACTCAAGAAAATGAAGTGTTCTAATGAAATACTTTGTAATTTTCTAAAGATATTTCAAAACTTTTTTGTCTAATTGATTTTTAAAAAAAAATTTATTCAGCAGGTAATTTTTTAAGTTATTTATTTAATTATTTTAGAAGAAGTAGTTTCAACAGAATTATCTAGAACTATATTGAAGGCTCAAATTATGGGTATTATCACAGGCATAAAGCGCTTTCACCAAAGAACATCATACACAGGTTGGTTTCATATTTTAGTATAATTTTGTATTATTTTTTAATTCATTCTAATTAATTAGCAAATCATATTTTGATTTTATCTCCAAAAAATAGAAAGAGTAATACATTTTTTATTTCCTGTTATGTGGATTAATTTTACATTATATTTCCTCTGCTCATGTCTAAAAGGAATCTAATTAAATTTTCATAGTTTTCTTATTCATATTAAGAGTTTTTAAAATTTTATTCTTTTTATGTTAATTCTAAATACTAATGACTTGTTTAATAGGAATGCAGACATACAACTTCTGTTAATTTCTTTAAAATGTCTTTTTCTTTTTATAAAATTTTTAAACTAAAAAAATATTAAACAACCCTATAGCTAAGCATTAAATATAAAATTCAGTCATCAGTTTCTTTGAAATCATAACTCAGCTTAAAATTGGAAAGAATGAAAAACATATATAATTCTGAAGACTAATGTTCAAATTTATGTTAAATTACTTAAAGAATATCATGTTTAATAGAACTGCATACATACAACTTCTGTTAAATCATATTAATATCATATTACCATGTCATAATCAAAATTATATAAATGTTTTTGACTAAGAAGTGTTGCTAAGTAAGCAAATTATTTTAGTCCTCGATCGAACAATCTTTCTTTTTTGCCAAATCCAAGTTTTTTTTCTTTTTAATTTTATTTGAAGTGATTTTGCTTTTATATTAAAGTAAAGAAAATTATGTGATATGCATTTGTTTATTGTGAAAGAAAATATTGCATAATCAAATAGTTTTTTTAAAATCACATGACCTCTTTACATTCATAATGTTAGGTTAATTTCATCATGGAAGAAAACGTGTGTGTGTTGCTTTGTTTTGTTTTGTTTAAGTTTCAATTTCAGCTTAAATAATCACTTGTTTCTTGGAATATTCAGTACAACGTAGTATAAGATATTTTTCTGGGTTTTTTTGTATTTTTTTGGATTATATTCTAGTTAATGCTTTGAAAGAGGATCTATTGTTACTGGTTACTGTTGAGAACCTAGTTACCGGTCTTTAAACCTATCTCTGATTTCTGCCAAATGATTTAATTTAAAAATAATAATTTATTAACTATATGATAGAAAAAAATGACTTTTGTAATTTTTTGCCTAATTTATAATTATTATCAAAGTAGTAGTAACACAGTATAGTAGCAAATTTTAGTAAGTTGCAATGGTAAAATACTTTAAATAAATCACTTTGTCTAAAACTTTGTTTTATTTTATTGTGTATAAAAAATGGAAAATTGAAATTTAAAAATAATTTTAAATAAAATTGTAAAAAGTGGCAATTTTTTCTCTTAATACAATTCAAATAATGTTTACTATTAAAATCAGATCATTTTAAAAGCACCACACTGTTTTAAAACTATAAAATAACATAAAACTTTCTAATAAAGATTAAGAAAGTTACTAAAATGATATAGCAAAATTAATTTAAACTGTTGTTAATTTTAATATTCATAAGTTTGATTGAATGAACTTTATGATTAAATAAAGGCACAAAATTAAATTGCTTTTTTAAATAAATAAAAAAAATTAATGCTTGGGTTCCCTAAAGTTGCCTCATAACTTCAAAAACATCTGAGTCTTTGAGATTTAGGCAATTGCTTATTTAATAATCCAGCTCTGCTTGTTTTCTATAAATTTCAATGTTCAAAAGGATGTATGTCTATAGTATATCAAACAGTATCAACCTTTAGCTAGCCTTCATGGAATAATGTTTTAATTAAGTACATGATTTTGTCTGGACATTGATTTTTAGATGCTTTCATCTGGAGAGATCCAAAAATCTTTTCTCCTATAAACAATTAAAATATCATTTTTGTTTCTGAGTTTGACAATCTAAGCAATTATATTAAACATACATCTCTCCATAATTACAATATTCTGTCAATGTTATAAAAAATGTTGTTGTGCAGTCATATTCATTTGCTCTTATTTGATTTTTGTAGATAGCTCTGCTTATCCAAATAGAGTCTCCATGATTGATAATTATCTTTAAAATATAGGTATTAATTAGATTGTATAATGATGTCAACTGATCTATGACCTAATTAAGGGTTCTGGAAAGGATGAATGCATTGTGCATTCCCCTTTTTAAAGACATTGAAGAACTGAGAACTATACTCTATATATATGAGAGCAGTAATTACTATACATTAACAGCTGTTTTGTTTTCAGTATGATGTTTAGTAAGAATTGTGTAATGGATTTTGGTCATTTTTGGCTTTATCTTGCAATATGGTTTTGTATTTTTTTATTGACTCTGATTTCACTGTGATAAATTTAACTGACAGTCATTATATATTGTTATCATTGTACAATACATTTTTGTCTTGTGTAATAACTTACATCAGCAATTTATACATATATATTTATTTATATATAATGTTTGTAGTTTATTTTTTGAGCAAATTTAATATATTTTGAGTATTAATTTAATAGAACATTATACTATAGTTTTAAATCAAAATTGTAAATGTATTAAACATAAATTTAATAATTATTTCTTATTATTAGTGGATGATGGAACTGGAGCACTGGAGTGTATTTTATGGCACAATGAATCTGCTGTACTGGATAAAATTATGACACTAAAAGAAGATCTCAATTCAGGTATGTTTTTTTCAAAGTTATTGTGAAATACAGTAAAACATCATTAGGTATTAAAGCTATTTCCTCTTTTCAATATTTAAAAATAGTTAGATGTCATGATGTAACTAGCTTTATTGATTAAGCAATTGCTAAATGTCAATAAAAACATTTCCATATAAAAGTTCATATTTGTAAAGAATCTATGGCAAAAGGTCTCAATTTAATTTAGTAGTAGCTGAGAAAGCAATGTTAATTCTGAACTGGTACTAGTGAAAACCGTGTTTATTATTTTGGCTGTTTATAGCAAAGATGCTTTTACTTGATATTATTCATAAGTTGCTTTGATTTTAGTATGAATATTATGTCATAAGAACACAGTATAACAAGGTTGTCATTATTGTAAATAATGAATTGTATATAAATATCAAATATATTTTTAAAACATTGTTTTAATAAGAAAGTATAATTCAGATAATTTTATTTTTATCCACATTTAGAATTTTTTATTATCCATAGAGATTTTTTAGAATGAACAAAATCTTTTTAGATTTCATATCAATTGTTTATTAATTTTTTTTAAAAAAATTTGTAGATTATTGCACATTTCTATTATTTATTAACTGGCCCTATTTAAGTATTCAAAGCTGCTGCTTTGTTTCTTTATAATAAAGTTTTTCATTAGCTAAAATCAAATCCCTCCCCCTTTATAGGTTGTTCTGAGTTATCTGGAGATTTAAAAGCCTGTGCCCAGTCTTTGTTGAAAAAGGCTGAAGCATCTACTATTATTGAAGAGGAACTTTATACTCATGGAGATGTGATGCACTGTTTTGGAAATGTAAAAATTTTTAGAGGAAATCCTAAACTTGATATACATCATCACTGTATCCTTTAGGGGTTATAAAATTGTATTTGATAATCTAGCCATTTTATGCTCTTTATAATTTCATTTAAAATTTTAGAAAATTTCAAACCTTTGTAAGAAAAATGTTTTATTATTATTATTATTAAACTATAAAAATATTGTAATTTTTTTATTATATTTAGTAAATACTGTCTATGCTTTGAATTTTTATTAAATTTTGGATGTTGAACTGTACTTTTAATTGATGATTCATTCTACTGATTATCAAAATAAGCCCAATTTTAATGGCAACATTTTTTGTGTGATATTTATACATTGCATTACGATCTGATTTCTCAGCTATGAAGGACATACATATATTTTGAGGAATGTTTTAAATGCCATAATATATGTCTATATACATTTCATTTTGTTTCAGTCTATCATTTGCATTGTTAAAAACGTATACATTTTTAATTAGTATACAATTCCTTGTTTTTATTTAATAATAGGTTTTTACTTCACCTATAATTTAAGCACAAACTGTACCTCTCTGCTATGAACAGAATTGACAAAGTGATATAACTTTGTATATCACTATTTTAGATTATTTTAACAGTTTAAACCTAGATTAATAAAATTAGTCTTACTTAAAACACCAAAGAAAAGTTTGCCGCACATGAATGGGTGACTGCATGCACATTTAGATTTTTGTAATTTTGTAAATAATGCATTTGTGGTGCTAGCCTTATAAGCCAGATAACATCTACAATACTGGTCGACTTTTGGTTTAGTGGTTATGTTACTCGTCTACCGGCCCTAGCGTCACAGGTTCGTACCACGACCTTCACTCGTGATACATTTATCAATTGAAAATATAGATATATAATTTTTTTATTATTTGTAGTTATTTTATTTTTCTTTATCTTTGTATATATAACTGGAAATATATGCCTATCCATTACAGTTTTTGAATTTGCTATTGAGCCATGATTAGAATAAATAGTTTTTATGAGCAACGTATCATAATGAAAAGTTATAGCAAAAATATGCTAGAATTAAAAAGGGCAGGGGGGGTAGAATATATATGAGTAATACTTGTATAAAAGAATTTCAATGATATCTAATCTGCAGTTACCTTTTTCTTTCTTTAGGTCTATGTTATTAATTATTTATTTAAAAAAACATTTTGTCAATTATCTTTAACATTTTATAGATAAAGAATCCGATGTGAATGCTGAGACATTATGGATGCTGGACGTCCTTATGACAAAACAAAATAATAGTTGAAATGTAAATATATTCATAATCAAAATAACGTGCAGATTGTGTATACATTCTGATTAATTTTAAAATATGCAACTTTCTTTGTTTTGAAATTCATTTTATAGGCCAATTTCTTTTTTTATTAATTTTTAATCCATAAATTATTGCTGTGTTTTAATTTTTATATGTATAATATATTGGTTAATAAAACTTCATTTTAACTTAATTGTATTACTCAACTCTTCAGTATTTCTTTTCAGTAATTTCTTGTATATAGATATTTTTTAAAACTAAAAATGGAAAATCTGTGTATCATTTTTGTTAATTTGGTTTACTATAAAAATACAGGAAAAAAAATTGAATAATGTTAGAAAAGATAAAAGTATTCAAAAAGTTTGGGGAAAGCTTTAAATGGGAAAATATTTATAATGATATTATGTAAATAATAAGATTCTCCATTTGAATTAAAATTTATGTATGAAATGCTCCATATTAAACTTGATATTTTATTAAGGATAATGATGATAAAAATAACTATTACAATATAGCATCTATGAAGAATGAAATTTTTTTTTAATGATTTAGAATACGTACAAAAATAAAATGTATTTGTTATTATTTTATCCTTATAAATTCTACTACCACAAAGAGCATTTAGTTCTTTTAGAATATTCGTCTGAAAATTGGATAATTTTGAATTCATTGATTAATAAGTCCAATTGGTGTTACACTTATTAGGATTATATAACTACAATCAAGTTTAATACATTAATTGCAAATGTATACAAAACATAAAAGGGAGAAATGTTCTGCACCAGCATATGTGATTACTCACCTGGTCTTTATTAATTTTTTCACTTATTGTTTGTGTAAATATGTCATATCTACACTGTTAAATTAGCAGTTATGTCATCATATACTTTCTGTTATTGTCAAAATTGGTTAGAGCTGTACAAAGTTTAATAATTTTGATAATAAAATTTTGTATTATGTTTTTGCATCATTTTCTGATAAAATTTAAGCATTTTTTCTAATAAAATTTAAGCAGCACAAATAGACTGTGGCGGTAGCGGATAGTGCTAAGCCGGAACTCCCAATCTTATGGTTAGTAGCTGAGTAACATGCCGATTGAGCAAAAGGGACACTTCAGCTCAAGAGATGTCATCTTTTCACCACAAGATTAATTAATTGTTATACTCGTTTACAAAGCTAAGTTAAAACTTTGCTTCACATTAGAAACAGAATACCTGATTGCTGCATTTTTACCGTCTTTTAATCAAATTCATCGTTTAATGAGTTTTTCTCTTTAACATTCTGTTATTTTGCTTCAATTATTTTCTTTTTATTTTATCTGTGTAATAAATGATGCAATAAATGAAAACATTTTTCAGATCCTGTTGATTTTTTAAATTTCTGGGCTCCTTGATTTACAAGGGTTTATTTCTCCATAAAGATTTTATTTCTTCTGTTTGTAATTACATGAGAAATTATCTATATTTTTTTCTCATTAGACTGAATTTTAGGTATTGAGGGAAATTGGATGCCTTAATTTACAACATTATCTAATCAATAAAGCAAAATTTAGCTATCTGAAGTGCTCTTCTCCCTTCCTTACTTCCTACATTATATATTTTATTAATTTTAATATACTTCATGTGTAGTTTCTATATAAATAATCAGAAAATTCTGGTAAATGAGGTAAACTGTCAAAACATTTAATTGTATACTATTTCTTTTCGAGATAATTGATTTTTGTATTTTCCATGTAAGAAAACAATATTGAATGAAATAGAAAATCTAAATACTATTAAATAAAGAAAGATTTTTTTTAATTGTACAGCTTTGTATTTTTAACAACATAGTATAAAAATTGTAAAAGATAATTGAAAATGAAATATATGTTGTAGAAAAATGAATTGTTAAAATTATTATTATATTATTAATTATAATGATTAATAGTTACGATACTTGGTTTGTAGGAATATGAGAATAACATTTTAGTATGCAAATGATACTCAATTTTAAATTATATAAGTTTTTGTTGCTTGTCTTGTAAATTAAATAAAAATGGGGAATTAATTTACTCAGGAATTATCACAAAAAATTTATCAAATTTTTGTAGATCCATAGTCTAATGCCTTCATTGAGTATTTGATCTTTTTGTGTACTAGATAATTGAACTTCAGTATTTGTGTAACAGAAAGGCAATTCTCTTTTCAAATCTCAAATTCATGATTTTAAAAAAGGATAATACATTTTGACCAATCAATTTATATTAATTTTAAATTAAATTTTAATCATCTTTGCATTTCTTTTGTTAATATCATGATATTCAAAAGATATCACCAAACAAAATCTGAGTGAAAGTGGCGGAGTTTATTTTTAAATGCGAAAAGAATTTGAAAATGTTACCTTCAAAAAAATTTTTAAGCAATAAAATAGAGAACATAAAGGATACATTTTCTTACGTTTATAAATTCTAGAAATTTTAAATTTCCAGTATTCAATTTTGATTTTTTGGAAGGATATTTTATAACATTAATTATGAAGTTTTAGAATACCTGAATTCCTTTCATTGAAAATTTCGCAGATGAATAGAATCACTTTCTTGATGATAATAATCCTGTTTTACAGTGGATATTTTGACCTTTCATTTTTTTAAATAAAAGAAATTTAAATAATTAATATAATATCTTGTGATAGCTTTATTTCTCCCCTTTTAAAATTGAAGGGCAAAGTTTTGAAGAAAGCTGTCTAAAATTAACAAAATCTGTATAATGGCATTAGATTATTTTACAAATTGTTATGAAGTTGGTTTAGTATAAGCCTTTTATTGAGTTTGATGCCTTTTTAATAGCTGAGAATATTGGTCTTTCGGGTTATTGCTGCAAAATCAGATTTTCAGCTAGCTGGTGAATTCGGAAATGGTCAGAGAACTTTCAAGACTTTAAAAAACCCAGGATGGTTTATTATTAAACTTTATTTGACTTGACAATTCGCTATCATTTCCTTCCTTTCATTAGCCATATGTTGAACCAACCTTAGCGCATAAACAAATTCAGTCATTTCCTTACAATTAGAAACATTGCCCACACGCCTCTTTGTGCACTCATTTGACATTTTGTTATTCATCTAAATTTCCGAGTTTAGTTTAGCTATATTTACGTCTCGTTTTAAAGTAACGTTAATAATATTTTGGGATGGATCTCGTAATTTTGAACTATGGTCAGATCACGAGGACGACACCTGAGCTAGCACCCTCCCCACTCTCCAACCTTTCACGCCACGCCAGTGGGAGGAAGCTTAGCCCGTAGCCCGATAGATTTAACGTGCACCAAACCGGCTTACGCGGCGGGTCTTCGGTGGAATCGGATTTTGAACCTGAAACATTCCGGCTCTGAAGCCGAGACCTTACATCCAGGTAGCGCGGCCATTTTAAGTGAATGCAATTTCGGCCGTGCTAATTTTTCAGTACCATTATGTGATAAAATATTTTGATTTTTGAAGAAAAGCTGCCATGTATCTTTACAATGAATTGTGCTGGCTATTTTGAATTAATTAACCAGATCATTGCTTGTCTTATATTCTCTATTGTATGCATTTATCCATTTTATAGTTTTTTTTAAAAACAATTCCATCCCCGCGTCTTGCATAATTTATGATGTAATTGTAATCCAATGGTGTTATAATTTTGCATTCATTAAGTCATGCTTTCACATATTTCGTACAATAATCCTTTTAGTCGGGTGCAATGGCAGTTGTTCCCTCGTCCGTGAAAAAATGTTTCGTTGGCAAAAGTTTTCACTTGCGGAACGATTGAGGAGGCTTAAGAATTAAGGAATGTGATAATTTAAAAACCATTCTAAAGTTAGAAAGCTATCTTGTTTGAGTAAGCAAATTATTACATTTTGCAAAGTACTTGATAGGATGACAAGTCAAAACTTTTTATTCAACCGACGGAATTCCGTTAAGTCTGATTCAGATATATGGTTTAAATTTAATTATTTCAGCTTCTAATCTACATTACTTTTGGTAGAATAAAAGTTAAAGCTGCAAGTGAATATGTCGCATTTTTATTCTTTTGTTCTTTGCCTTTCGGCTATTGTTGTTCTCGTGTTCCGCTGTACAACGGAAGAAGTGCAGTAGTTCTGAGGGTATGGAACCCTGAGTAACAGAGGTCAAAAGTCTAATTTCTAACTCACGCACATCACAAACCTTTTTTTAAGGGGTGGACTTCATTAATTTATCCAAAGATCGTAATTTAGATCTGTAAGAAAGAACGATTACTTCTTTTCTACTACCCCCAGTGGTATTACTTTCGACATGGAGAACTTTGTCACCACGGAAGATTTAACTTGCGCCAGCCACCACACACACGGAGAGTCTTCGGCTGCGGGTTCGAGCTCGCAGCCCAAGGGATATGAATTCAACGCCGGACTTTTTTTCTTTCGGCTAAGATATTGTTACGTTTTTAGCGTAGCGGGTTCGCATTGAATGGACTTTACTTGAAGACAGCACAAACAAATTTATTTACAGGATGACTTGATAAAGTAAAAATTCAAATAAACACAATCCATCAGTCAACAGTCACTTACCTCGTAAATGCAATCCTTACGCACAATAAATACAGACTGCAAAACAGCTATTGTATACCACAGCAAACAGTAAGTTACAGCGAGCTCACTAATACAACGTTAACAGCAAACGTAAACACAGCTCACTAATATAACAAGCAGGAAAAGTATCCGCTAGTCCAGCGAGACGCTTCTCTTCCGAGAGAGAGGAACTGTCGATTGCGGTAGCCCGGCCCTTATATAGCCGGGCGGGGGAGACGCGAGGCTTCGGAAATCACCACGAGCGATCCAGCGGCTACCAGACTATTCCTTTCGCCAAGCCAACCTGGCTGGCGCCTAGCTCTTCGACGACGATGCCAATCGCTTTCCTTTCTCGTGTTTCAGCGGCGTGCGCTCGCTTGTAAGAATAGCGTATAGAAAAATTAAATTTTTATTTCCATGTGCTATTTCGATCATCATTCGTTAAAATTATTAGAAAATCTGAAGCATTTGCATTATACATGAATAGAAAAACAGTTTCTTTTCCTTTATTCAGAATTTACTAAATATTTCGGAAAAGAATCATCATATATACACTCTATAACCAAAAAAAAAAAAAAAATGACGCACCAAGAAGCAATTATCCGATTACTTTGAAATGTCGTATGCATGAGTGTTTTGACCAGATATGCAAATGGTTAAATTTTGGTGTCCAATGAATAAATAGTTTAATCTCCAGCGCATTGGAACTGCGCGTCCAACAGATGTATATAAGCAGCAGTTCCTCAACGGTTGTTAAAACTTTCGGTTTGATTGCGATTCAGATTACCTTTCAACAATTTAAAAAATGTCTCGCCGCAGGGTTTGTGCTCATTACGAGCAACTGTCAGAGTTTGACAGAGGTCGTATCATTGGATTGAAAGAAGCCGGTTGGACAAATCGGAGAATCGCTAGTCATTTGAGTCGAAGCGATGCAGCAATTCGAAGATACTGGCAAGGATGTGTGGAAAATGGCAGAGTTCAGCGTCAGGATGGTAGCGGTTGACATAAGGCCACAACAGATCGTGAGGACATAGTGATTGTCGATCAGCTGTCACAGCGCCTTCATCTCTATCAACCTTCAGACATTCAACCCAAACAACAGTGTCCACCATAACCATTCACAGGCGGTTCAGACATCGAAATCTACGCTCGCGCCTACCGTTACGCCACCTGCCACTTATGCCGGCACATTGTAGAGCCAGATTACAGTGGTGCATGGCTCGATAAGGTTGGAATGATGCTGACTGGGGCTGTATAGTCTTTAACGATGAATCCTACTTCCAACAGTGTCCTGACGACCATCGAAGACATGTTTGGGGCTACCCAGGGCAGAGGGAGGGTCCTGCTTTCACTATTGCACGCCACACCGGACCTCAACAAGGCATTATGGTCTGGGGTGCCATTTTATTTGATAGCCGGACCCCTTTTGTCGTCATTAGAGGTACAGTTACTGCACAGTGGTACGTCGACGACATCTGTCATGAAAAGCACTTCCACTACTACTGAGAGAACTAAACTCCTGTAATTCTTGAGAATGAAATCGGAACTTTTCGGCTACGAAGAACCTTCGGGCGATGAGTGGTGTAAAAACTCCATCGATTATGTATTTATAATAAATCCTGTATATAATTATGTAAATAATTTCAACTAAATAAACGTAAAAGTATTTTTTAGATTTGGCTCTCTTCAATGTTTTAGTCTGATAATGTCAATTCGTTCGACGTGACTTCATTTCAGCGCGAAAAGAGCGATCGCTGGCGAGAGGGGTAATGCATTTATATTTTCATTGCTCATCAATTTTCCGATTGCCACAACATCCTAAGACCTGTTTTGCTGCCGTTCCTTTTGCAGCACCTTCGGATTGTTTTTCAACAGGACAATGTCATACCACATACCGCACGTGTTGCTATGAGCTGTCTGCAAGCTTGTCAAACACTTCCTTGGACTGCCAGATAGTCAGATCTTTCTGAGATATGATGGGAAGGTGATTGCATCTGCCAAGGAATACTGATCATCCCGTTCGACAATTGGGATGAATTTGGCAGGTAATACCGCAGGAGACCATCCGGAGCTTTATCGGTCTATTCCACGCTTTGTGGCAGCTCTTATCCGGGCTAAAGGTGGATCAACACCTTATTGAGCTTGTTACTGTAACTCTGAAATAAATTATTCAATTATTCTGAGATTTTAATCATTTACTTTTCTGTACATTGTCTTCCTATCCACCAATTTTATCTCAATTGGACAGCTCCTTGGTGTATCGATTTTATTAGTTAGTTTATATATATATATATATATATATATATATATATATATATATCTTCAGGCTTCTTAAATAACATTGCCTCGTTTTAGCCTTCTGTATTTTTTGAGTTTGAATAGTAAATTTTTGTTCGTACACACGAATTTTTTCAGTTCAAAAACCTGAATTCCTGCTGATATTGCTGCAATCCCTATTTAATAATTATTTCAGGTGATTAAGTTTAAAAAATCAATTTGTTGTAAAAATATCAAATATTTTTGTATCAATTATTTTTAATGGTTAAAAACATATATTTTATAAAAAAACTTTTAATTTAATTTCTTCCTTCATTTTATATACACTATATAGGAGTAAAATACATTCGTGTATTTAGATTATTGACGGGAAATCTCGTTCATTTGAAAATTCGGTTCAAAGTCGTTCGTTCACCAATTTGACCCTTTCGTTTCGGGTCGTTCGCGAACGACTTTTTCAGACTCATCGAACGAAAGAATCAACCTTTTCGTTCGCGAACGATTTAACTAGGCTCTTTCGTTCGAGAACGAACAACTTTGTTGCTTCTGCACTTGACTCATTAAGTCACTCGCCAAACCGGAAATTTCCAGTTGTATTGTGAGTGTTGCAAAGAATGGGGACTTCTACTAAGTGTTTATTTCTCGACGCATGTTCTCTTCCCCTTTGGCAGGAAAGGATGACGATATAGGTTTTGTAATTTTAAATATTAGTTATTCTACTGTCTGTGATTACAGTGTTATTTAATGGTGTTTTTAATGCTTTTTAGATGCCATTTTACTTTTTATTTTATTATGGAATATTTTTCTTTTATTTATTTATTTTATTTAAATTATTTATTTTAATATGAAATTTTGTCAGTACGTAGCTTATTTTTATTACGTTTAGATAATTCTATAAAAAATAAAGCTCAGTCACCACTGACCCTATTACGTTTTTTTTAGATATTACATCATTATTTATAATATTATTCAATAATTTTTTAAGTAACATTATAAGCCAGCAGTTAGTAATATTTTTTATCATGTCAGAGCATGATGTTGTTTTTGAGATGAAGTTTTTGAAGTCAACAAAAATCCGTGGGGGAAAAATAAAAAATTTATTACCTGCACGAGCATCTAAAAAAATCAGCTTTTAATAACATGTTTCCATTGAATTTACAAAGGCTCAAATTTTTAAAAACTAAGTTAATTATTACAGCAAATAAAACCTAGAAAAATGTAATTTAGATCACGTGATTATATGAAATGAAATAAATAAGAAATGGGATATTTTTCAAATAATAAATGCAAGACAAAGTTTTTTGGGAAAATATTATTTAACATTCACGAGTACGGGGGACTTTACCGTTCGAGAAATTATGTTCTGATATGATACTTTGAAATATGCATGATTTCATTTTAATCTTTATTTATTTATTCTTCTTTTATTTATTTTTACTTCCTGGAATATATGGCAATAGTCGTGTAATATTGAATTAAGACAGGATTCACTTTGAACTCAACTATTGGAGCTTCGATTTTTTTTATTATTTTAAACTCCCGTTATACAATAAAAATATAATTTCATTACATTTTTTATTGTTTACGAGCTGCACTATTACATTTATTCCTATATATGATTACTTGTATCTTTTATGTTCTCACTTCAGTAGAAAAATATATTTTTTAAAATTATCATTTAATAACTTATAATATGATAAGGAAAATATTTTCTGTTTTTAACGGGTGCGTAATGACAAGCTGCTGCAATAATAAAGTATTTTTAAACATTTTTAAGCACCTTATTTCCAAGAATCAAGCACCTTTGTATAAGTATGCATATGTAAACGGGGTATTTTCTAATCATAGTATTTTTTCAGTTTTATAAAAATGCATAGTTTTCACTAAAATAAATCTTAAAAATTATTTAATGAAATTATTTTAATATTTATTTTTGTATTTACACTACACCAACTACTGTAAAATTATGCCTATTTGGATTTGACAAAAGCGTAGAAATGACTGTATATATATATATATATATATATACCAAAAAAATTAAGTCAACTTTCTGAAAGTGCAGACTCTATGATGAATTTGGCACAAAATTGGACAGATATTTATAAAATATATTCTAGATATGTGTACCCAAATTTTAACTATCTAGCTCTCATCGTTCTGTAGTTTCCATTCTTACTTATATTTAAAACAGTCAGACTGACAGATTTCCTCTACACTGATGTAGCAGAAAATTTAATCAAAATCTATAAGTTTGGTGTGAAAATCTTGTACCAAATTTCATGCATCTATCTCAAAGGGCTTTTGCATTATTTTTGGCACACATAGACATTTTCTGAAAATATGTTTTGTAATTGAAGGAAGAATGAAACGTGGAGATTCATTAAAATCTCGAGTTCGAAGTTTTTGCCGATTGCAATATTTTCTCTAAATTTTATAAATGATAAAATAAAAATGCCAATTGAAGTGTTCTATATATGTATATATATATGATTTGTTCTTAAAACCAGAGTCAGATAGTATATCGCATTATTTCAAAATTCAAGCAAATAAATAATAATAACATAAATGCAATTTTAAGCAAATAGCAATAAGAATGTCTTTCTTTTTTTTCATTTATAACTATTTTAGCAGCTGAAAAATAATAGGATTCAATGATACAGTTATATATATATATATAATTATATATAAAGAAAAATGTTGAAAGAGGTATATAATAAATTGCCATTTTCATTAGTAATTAGAAAGATACACAAATGTATTAAGAGAGCGAGTATGCTGCTATTCGTAAAGACATAGTGGAACTAAGATGAATAAAAAAACAGATATGTAAGTGAAAAAGAAGAAATCCGGCCTGGTGACTTTCTCAAGGGTCACCATCAGGCAAGGATTCCAATAAGAAGTGGAATTTTTTTCTGTAAAGAGTTAGACTATTGTCTTAAAAATTAACTCTTTTATCACCCGAAAAATTATAAATTTTCAAGTAAAAGAGAGGCATCAATTTTTAGCATTAAAAAAACAAATGACAATTAGGGAAAAGGACAAAAAAAAAGACAAAACTCACAAATAAAAATTCTAGATTTATATATATATATATATATATAAATATATATATATATATATATATATATACTAAGTACGATTAAAAATAAACCAATATTAGCAAAAGAACAAGAAAATAAGAAGCCTAGAACACACTCTTAAAAGAGAGATGTGCACACAAGCAGTGCTAAAGAGCAAATGAAATAGACCGGAAGAGATTGAGGGGAGTGCGAATCAGTAAGGAGATACAGGAAGAGAGCCGTCTGGGCCAATCAGAGATTAGCTTAGGCCGTCGAAACACACACACCCTGGGGCGAAGACCGAAGATTTAGTTAAGGAGTGCGTAGATTATTCAATTTCGGGTTTTTTTAATTCTAAATATTTTAAGTTTTTCTATATTTACAATCTCATGGATAAAAGGCAAACATAGGGAGAAGATTTTTAATATAATAAAGTTAATTGTGTTTCCTCTGATTTTTAGAAGCACGGGAAAGTCCTATTGAAATTGAATGTCAGTGTAGATTTTAACACAAAAGTGCTTAGCGAACCCCGGGCTATTAAAAAATTATCCTCTTAAAAATTGTTAATTTTATTGTAAAAATTCTGTGTCTACTAGTGGGTTAGTCAAAAAGATCTAAACTTTCTTTAATTAAAATTTCAATATTACAGTAATTTCTCGGGAATTCCTTATTGGCTAGATTTTTTTTAAACAATCTGTAGCTTCTATATAGGATCTTTTATTATTGCAAATATTTTTTCTTCTGTTTAATTGTAAAAAGATTATATTTATGAAAATTTTTGAGTTTAAATTAGAATTTTAATTGCCAAGTTTTATTATTTTAAAATTGAATTCGTCTCTTTTGTCATATAAACCCACCAGTGTTTTATCGTTAGTATTTTTAAGTCAAGATAATTAGCTTCGTTTAGTTTTTCATTTGTTATTAGAATTTATTCTTTAGGATAAAAGTTTGTTATTACATTCGTATTCTCTACTTTAATTAGCAGGAGGTCATCTATATACCTCCATCCGTTAAATAAGTTAAGCTTAATGATTTTTTTCTCGTAATAATGTAAAAAAATATTTGCTAGGACACTTGAAAAGACACTAGGACACTTGAAAAGTTCCCATTGATATAACTTTTATTTGTTTAAAAAAGTTAATTCCATTAAAAATGTAATTTTCAGTAATATTAAATTTGCATAATTCCAGCAAGTTATTTTTAGTTATAATATTTTCATTTAAATATTCTACAAATAAAGACATACTGACCTTTATTAATTTTTCACGCGGGAGATTAGTGTATAGGTTTTCAAAATCAAAAGTATTAACATTAAAAATGTTGTCATTTTTAAGAAAATTCAAAATTTCTTTGCTGCTATTAGTTATAATATTATCTTCTTTTTTAATTTTACAATGAATAATTTTTAAGTATTTGAAGAAATGTTTGCCCGAGAAATAATTGTAACTATCCGTGCTACAGCTTACAAATCTGAATTTTAAAGTTTTTTTTAATGAAATTTAACTGTAGGGAACAAATAAGGGTAAGTGAACATGTTTTAATTTTAGTTTTTTTAGCAAAAGCTAGCATTCTTTTATCCAGTTCCTTTTTCTTTTGAAATATTATCATATATGTTGCATTAGATTTATATTCATTAATTAAAAGTTCTTTATAGAAATATTTGCAAATTATACAGAAATTATTTGCTGATTTGTCTATTACTGTAATAACATATTTCTCTTTTAGATTTTTTATTTCTCTTTTTATTGTTTTGTTAAAATAAAACCCTCTTTCTATAATTCCCCTTTTTACTTTCTTTCACATTTATTTTCATTTCTTCTATAATTCTCCCTTTCCATTCTCCGAAACACTCAGCTGACCAATGGTATTTTCTAGATAGTTTTACAATAAAAATATCCAAATCTCTTGAAATAGAAGTTAAGATTTTAT
>JAOUZG010041912.1:3017318-3054517 GCA_026289955.1 Argiope argentata
ATTAATTCAACGGGTAAGATAAGAAGAGCGGCAATTGTGTTGCCAAATTTCATTTGCTACTAAAATTTCAAAATTAAACTTTCAATTATTTTAAAAGAAAGTAATTTCATATGCATTTTTAATTGTAACATTAATTGTAACATATGCCAGCTATTTTAATTGTAACATATGCCAGCTATTATTGCATTTACTAATAAATAGATTTTCAGCTCCCGAATAAGAGACACAACCACTTCCCCGCTTAAAATTTCCACTCTTTTTCCCTCGGAGCAAAATTTTTTTCCACACATCTTCTTATCTTACCCGTTGAATGAATGGACTGGCCCACTCTCATAGGGAGTCGGCGTGGAAAAGAAGGGCTAGTATCTGGTCCTGTTAATGACATGGAAAGTGTGGCGGCGCTGCTCGTGTAAATGAGTGCGGAGCACTTTACTGCGCCGGCGCCGTACACTGGCCAATAAGAGAGCAGCTACATGAAGAAATTTAAAATGTTATCTTTTTTGAATCATTGTTTATGTTGGTAATAATTTTGTGCCTTCGCTGTGATCAACATTATTGATTGATATGATCTCCTCTTAAGAAACGTTTGATTATTTTGTGTTAGTATGGTTGTGAATAAAAATACAGTTTAAAAAGTCAAGAACTCTTTTATTCCTCACCAGTACTAAAGTGGTGACCCGGAGACTTTGAAATTTAACGTAGTAGCAGCATATATTTCACGACGGAGATGTCAGAAGAAGAGAGTGCAACGGCAACCAACGTTGCTCGGATAGCGATAAAGGTACCGCCTTTTTGGAGAGCGAATCCGGAGATTTGGTTCCGACAAATGGAGAGTCAGTTTGCGCTTGCTGGAATTACAGTGGAGATAACGAAGTTTCACCAGGTAATATCGGCATTACAACCTGAAGAGCTGGCAATTGTTGGAGATATTATCTTGAGCCCGCCGGTAGAAAATCCTTATACGGCACTAAGATCTCGACTTTGTGCGCAATATGCAGATTCCGAAGAGCAGCGTTTTCGTGATCTAATTTCTGGAATGCAACTTGGAGATCGAAAACCCTCTCGTCTTTTACTGGAGATGCGGAGCAAGGCCGGAAGTCGAATCAGTGACGACTTGCTTAAGTCCCTTTTTCTTCAGCGATTGCCTACTCATGTACAGCAGATACTAGCTATATCGAATGATGAATTAGGAAGACTGGCAGAAATGGCAGATGGAATCATGACAGCAGCAGGTAATGCATCAATACAAATATTGGAATCGGAAGATTCAGACCTTAAAGCGATGATAACGGAAATTTCGACACGTCTTTCTCGTCTCGAAATCCGTGGGCGATACAACGACAGAGGAAATGAGAAGAACTTTCGTCGGCGATCGGCTAGCAGAAACTCTGGTAACCGGGAACATTGCTGGTATCATCGGCGCTTCAAAGAGCGGGCAACAAGATGCACCAAACCATGTTCCTACCAGACGGAAAACTAGAGCGGCCGTCGCTCGAAGAAACGAGTGGCGGCAAAATGGTGATCAATCGATTGTATTTATCAGATAAAACGTCGAAGATAAAATTTCTGATTGATACAGGAGCAGATGTTTCTGTGATTCCGCGATCTGCAGCATCAAAGCAATGTCACCTTGCCACTCTTCAACTTTTCGCAGCAAATGGAACTGCTATTGAGACTTATGGGCAGCAACTATTAACCCTTGATCTTGGTCTAAGAAGAGTGTTTCGATGGCCTTTCATTATTGCCGCAGTCTGGCAGCCAATAATAGGATCCGATTTTCTTCAACACTATGGATTGCTGGTTGATTTCCGTCAGGGATGCTTGGTGGACTCATTGACTAAATTGCAAATTCAAGGAACAGTGCAGCAAACGAGTAATCTCGGAATTAAAGCAATAAATGGCAACACAAAATTTCACCAACTGCTTATGGAGTTTCCTACTCTATCACAAGCGATTGCTGTTCCAAGAAAAGTGAAGCATGATGTTAAGCATTCAATACAAACAACTGGTCCCCCAGTTTTCGCAAAACCAAGACGACTGCCCCCGGACAAGTTAAAATCAGCAAAGCAGGAGTTTCAATATCTAGTTGAAGCCGGAATATGCAGGCCGTCGAACAGTTGTTGGGCCTCTCCGCTACACATGGTGCCTAAAAGAAATGGTGATTGGCGTCCTTGCGGTGATTATAGGAAATTGAATGCTGCTACAGTTCCAGATCAATACCCAGTACCTCACATACAGGACTGTTTTCAGGTTTTGGAGAAGAAGAGAATATTTTCAACTCTAGATCTGGCAAAAGCGTACCACCAGATTCCAGTACAAGAAGAGGATGTGCCAAAAACAGCTGTAGTTACTCCCTTTGGTTTGTTTGAATTCCTCTACATGCCTTTCGGACTTTCAAATGCAGCTGCTACATTTCAAAGGTTCATTCATCAAGTTTTGAGAGGCATCGATTTCTGTGTGCCATACTTTGATGACGTTTTAGTTGCGTCGGAAGATGAAGAACAGCACTTTCAACATCTGAAACTGGTGTTCCAGCGATTCGAAGAGTTTGGTGTGGTCCTGAATGCCTCAAAGTGTGTGCTGGGAGAGAGTTCGGTGAAATTTCTTGGCCATGTCGTGTCTGAAAAAGGTATTTCTCCTCTGCCTGATAGAGTTGCTGCAATTGTGAATTTTCCAAAACCAGTTACGGTGAAGGAACTTCGTCGCTTTCTCGCTATGTATAATTTTTATCGACGTTTTATACCTCAAGCTGCAAGAATTCAGGCAGTGTTAAACGCCTACCTAAAAGGTGCCAAAAAGAACGACTGTACACCTATAGTATGGTCAGAGGAAGCCAGCAGTGCATTTGAGTTATGTAAGCAAAAGCTGACCGAATCTACAGTTTTGTCTCACCCAGCAACAAATGCACCCATTGCTATTGTTGTCGATGCATCTGATACCGCCATTGGGGCTGCTCTTCATCAGCAACTGAAAGAAGGATGGCAGCCACTTTCCTTCTATTCAAAGACCTTGTCTCCAGCACAACGTAAATATAGTGCGTATGATAGGGAGCTTTTGGCAGCCTACATGGCTATAAAGTATTTTCGGTACATGGTGGAAGGACGCAATTTTACGTTATTTACGGACCATAAACCTCTCACTTATGCTTTTAAGCAGAAAGAGGATAAGTTTTCTCCCCGACAAATCCGGCATTTGGACTTAATTGGTCAATTCACAACGGACATTCGTTACCTGAAGGGAGCTGACAACGTGGTGGCCGATGCTTTATCTCGCATCCATATTGCAACGATCAGCACACCTGCTGCAGTGGATTTTCTAAAGATGGCCGAGGAACAGCAGAAAGATCCTGAATTACTCGAAATATTGTCCGGAAGTGTTTCCACTTCGCTTAAATTGCAGCCTTTTCCTATTGGACAGCCTTCAGTGATGCTTCAGTGTGACGTCTCATCAAATGGTATTCTTCCGTTTGTACCTGAGATTTTCAGACTGGATATTTTCGGAAGCATACATTCCCTTTCCCATCCTGGAGTAAAAGCCTCGGTTAAGTTGATAGCTGAACGATATGTGTGGCCTTCGATGAAACAAGATATTGCACTATGGACTCGTTCATGTCTGCAGTGTCAGAGATCAAAGGTGTCACGCCATACGAAGAGCAAGATTGGAGATTTTGGACCTGCCAGTTCCCGCTTTGAGCATGTACATATCGATATAGTAGGACCTCTTCCTCAGTCGGAGGGTTTCCAGTATTGCCTCACATGTGTGGACCGATTTTCGAAGTGGCCTGAGGCATATCCGCTGGAGGAGATCTCGGCAGAAAACGTGGCAAAAACCTTTTACGCTGGCTGGATTTCTAGATTTGGTACCCCTATCAGATTGACAAAAGATCAGGGTAAACAGTTCGAATCGTCTCTCTTTCATGCTCTGATGAAGTTTTTGGGTACCGAGAGGATTCGAACTACTGCTTACCATCCAGCAGCAAATGGCCAAGTGGAGAGATTCCACCGGCAGTTAAAGGAAGCAATTAAAGCCCATGGAAATCATCGGTGGACCACTGTGCTGCCAACGGTACTTCTGGGATTCCGGACAGCATGGAAGGAAGACCTCCAGGCATCAACGGCAGAAATGCTGTATGGAACCACCTTGCGTCTACCGGGAGAATTTTTATATCCTACTAAGAATGTCGCTGACCCCGCTACTTACGTGGGCAGACTCAAGGAGACTATGCAGCGTCTAGCACCAAGAGCGTCTCGACAGCATGGGCAGCACCCAATTTTTGTAAGCAAGGATTTGGCTTCTTGCACCCATGTGTTTTGCGAACCGATACTCTGAAAAAGGGTTTACAAGCTCCTTACGAAGGACCATTTAAAGTCATTGAACGTGGCGAAAAGGTATTCAAGATTTTAAGGCACGACAAACGAGTTGCTATTAATATTGACCGTTTAAAGCCAGCATACATCTTGAAAGAGCTCACGGGTAGCATGGACAAGACAGATGCCGAAAGAGTAGCAACGCCTGGAATGGAACCATTGCATCGGGAAAGAAAACCTTTGGATCCTAGTTCGCCAACAGAGAAGTGTCATGGGAAACCCGAAGTAACTACACGCAGTGGCAGTAAAGTGAAATTTAACCCCAGGTATAGCTGAGATCTCGCTATCGCTGGTGGGGGGCTACCTGTGGCAGCGGTGCTCGTGTAAATGAGTGCGGAGCACCTTACTGCGCCGGCGCCGTACACTGACCAATAAGAGAGCAGCTAAATGAAGAAATTTAAAATGTTATCTTTTTTGAATCATTGTTTATGTTGGTAATAATTTTGTGCCTTCGCTGTGATCAACATTATTGATTGCTGTGATCTCCTCTTAAGAAACGTTTGATTATTTTGTGTTAGTATGGTTGTGAATAAAAATACAGTTTAAAAAGTCAAGAACTCTTTTATTCCTCACCAGTACTAAAGAAAGCTTTGGTTATATGCCATTTTCTATACGTTGAAGAATCTTCTGAAAGTATCAGTTTCAAGATGTATATCATTTTATAGCTTGAAAATGATATTTTCTTGTTCAGAAGTATGCCATGTCGATGAATTAAGAAAAGATAAATTATTTGGGCTGATTTCAGACACGAAGTTATTCCACCTTCCTTCAATGCTCAGCACACTATTTATAAATATTTTACTTCTGTGTTTAAACCCAACGAATTCTATTATTACTTTAAAAAAAATTAAACAATGAGAATGTATAAGTTCATAATCCTTCAAAAAGAGGCTTTTCTTTTTTTATATCGAAATTGATAGATCAAAAAGTTTAGCCTGCATAGGCAACCATTCTCATTCATTATTGGTAGAGATAAAAATGTGTATCGAATATTAAAAGTCTGTTTTTTCATTGCTTGTAACTCTATAATCTGTCTTTTAATTGTTTGTAAAAGTACAATCACAATCGAGAACAAACTTGCTCAGTATTTTGACTTGGCTATGCATCTCTGTACTTGTGGTCGGTAGAACGATATGAAGCTCTAGTATGACACGATTCAAAAATTACTTTATATACTGTAAACACTGGTAAAAGCACGCAAGAATATCCTTCAAATTTGTAAATAAAAACAATTTTGGACGTGGTTTTAAAAATTTATTTTGGTGAGTTGAAGGTAGTTGTATTTTACGATTAAAATTGCGTATCATGTTCTGAGAAATTTGCAAATTCCAAGTAATTAGTTCCAAAATTAAATGAATTTGAATTAATTGGTCAAAATTAAATGAATTTGACTGCGAATCCTCGATTTAAATCCAGTGTATTTCAGCACGTGTTGCTCACATAATTAAACTTCCTTTTAAATTTATGTAAAATAAATAAATGAAAAAATAATTTATTATAATTTTTAATCTATACGTAATTTTTAATTAACTAACACAATATATTTAAATAGTTTATAAGTTAATTACAAATATTCTAAGAAAAAGCATGTTTAATTTAATGATTTTCTTACTTAATGTATTAAAAGTAGAAATTGATGCTTTAATTATATCATATCTGTATCGATAATCCATTTTAAATGCCTAATTATCTTTAAAAAAGGCAAATAATTATATATTCTTGAGTTTTCAGTTATTGAATGAAATTCTTTTATTTGAACTATTATATGTATAATTATCTGCAATGAGAAAAATTTCTCTCAAAAATCATATGCCTACAAAAAGCGATGCAAATATTGCAAATTCTGCCACTCTCCTAAAAACACCATCTTCATTTCATTTCAGATTTTTAATATTTATTTATCTGTTTCATTGATATATTATATAAGCATGTTCTGTTACCAGACCTGTTACAGATGCAGATACAGGATCTGTTAAAACAAAATGCTTTCTAAATACTTTATCAGATCATTTAATATAACTCCTACATCTTATAAATAATTTATTAAAGTGGTCAAACTGTTTAAAAAAATATGAATCTTTTGAATATATATATGTGTGTGTGAGCACATGTATAGCAAATTCATATTTTATTAATTAACTAGTTTATGTTGAAGTTGTGCTTTTCATGCAGGTATTATATATAACTGAATTGTTTACTCAATTTTCATTGTAAATTTATTTAATTGAATTGTGTAGTTTGGAAATAATGGCCATGGATGCTCAGGAAAAAAAGAGACTAGCTAATGAAAAACGTTTAAAAGCTATACAAGAATGGAAGAAAAATAGAAATCAACATTCAATTAAAGTAGAAGCAAAACCAGTTCGAGTAAATTTTGTAAGTTATTATTATTTTGTTAATTGAATTTGTATTTGAATTTTAATAATAATTACTGCTGTAAAAAAATTATGAAAACATCTTTTTAAAGAAATATATTTTGATTATTTGTGGTCATATAATACCTTTTAAAAATTAGGATTTAGAACTCTAGATCTGGATAGATAAATTTATGAAGATTGCAAAGAAATAAATTTAATCAAAGGAATTGGTGCTTGTATATAAAATGAATGCCAGTAGAAAACTTTTGGCTTAACTGCTTGCCATTGGGTAGTTTTACCTATAGATCGAATGATATTTTTGGTGTCATATTGATCTGACATAGTTATCAGAGTTTTATTTGAACAATAAGGATAAAGGAGAAAATTGAAATAAACAGATAAGCTGAGCCCTGAAATTTACAGTACTTACCATTACATCAATTTATTTTAATCTGAATAAACTATAATGTTTATGATGGGTTACATTGCATTCTTATGGATTGAAACAATTTTTCATTCTGTTTTTGGAAATCTATTAAAATTGAATTATATTCCTTTTGAAAGTATTTTATTGCCAAGTTATTATTAAGCAATTTTTTTTTAATTCCTACTTTACACAACAGTTTTCTATTTATTTCAGGTTTTCACAGATTTAAAATTAAAATATTGTTATCTTGGAGTCATTTATTGTGTGGTGTTTTAAAAATTATTAAACTATTGAAATTGAATCAATTTGTTAAGAACAAATTAATTTAATGATTTTTGTTATATCAAAGTCATTGGATGTGCTGCAAAAGCTTGCATTTAGTTATATATTAAATTTAAAATAAAAATAAAAAAGGATTTATAAAAGGTGGTGAGAATTAACCAATCTGCCTTCTTATAAGTAAATTTGAGTGTCAAAGAAAGTTTGCATAAAAACATTTTTTTAAAACCAGAAATTAAAAAAAAAAAATTATCTCAGATTCAGATATTAAACTACTCACAATCTCAAAAAAAAAAAAAAAAAAAAATCAATGAATTAATGAAAAAATCAATTTATATAACCTAATTTGGATATTTTTTGATGAGCAATTTTTTGAATTTCACAATATATTTATATGTAGGTGAAAGGATATTTAAACTTATCTGGCTTTATTCAGTTGAGGATAAGCCTTAGAAGAGCAGAATTCTTTTATTTGTGCCCAAGTGCCTGAACATTTGTGATTTTAGGATACTTCTTTATATTAAGAGGAGGTCACAGAGATAGGTTATGGGATCATCATGATGTAGAATGAGGTAATGTGTTGTTGTTGTTACTATGGCACTTGCCATGGACAAGCCCCACTAATACATCAGCAGATTTTAAGCTGGAGATATACGTATCTTGTTTTACTAGTAGCGCCATCTAGAGCCAAGAGTACGACTTAGCTACACACGCACCACAACCTTTTTTAGGGAGCGGACTTCATTCGTCCATATTCATTCACTTCATCTCAGATCATAATTTAGACCTGGAACAGAGAACAATCAGAGGTGATTGTTCTCTGTGTAGTAATCTGTGTAGAGTAATCTTAACAATCACAAACGAATGATCTATTCATCATTCGTTTGTGATTGTGAAGATTACTCTCGACATAGAGCACTTTGCGACCACAAACAGATTTAACAAGCACCAGCTGCCACACACTCGGGGAATCTTTTGACTGGTGAGTTTCAAACTTGTAAGCTAAAGAGTACAAATCCAACACTGTACCAACCAGGCTATCCCGGCCCCAGAATGAGGTAATGTAAATGTCTGAAGGTTTGGCATTGAAAGTATGCTTTACTAAAGACCATATCTAAGTTTGAATCTTCATTCTCCTTTGACATTTCTCTAGTGGAGTAATTGATAATTCACTTTGAGGTATATCTATTCATCATCATGTGAACATCATATTGTACTCCTGAAGAGTCTTTTTAGTTTGGTCTGTTCTACCAGGAGTTTTTATACATCCATCCTCATACTGGACTTCAGTCATGCGCTTACATTCATTCACTTAGGAAATCAAAAGCTGAATCTCCATCTCTTCATGAGTGCAAGTTGTTAAAAAAGACTTTCCTCCCTTGCTCTATAGTGAGTTTCCTGTTTTAAACTACTGATTTACTTCCCATTTCTTTTTGCCAACTTATCTAATTCTTAATGCAACAATTTTAATTTTTAATGAGTTAGATAGTGAGTTTTGTAATTTCACAAAATAATTCCGTGCCATCCATTTTCAATGGATGCCACAGAGAAAAACTGAAATTGTTTAAAGTATAAGATCAAAAGTCCTCTTACAGCTGTATGTAAAAGGTGATCTCAAAGAATTAAAAAGGGTGAGGGAATCCCAAATTGAAAAAAAAAATCCTAAGGGGGGAGAGGCAGGGCCTCCGAGAAAAAAGTGCGATAAAAGCTCTCTAGGCCTGGAATAAACCCGTTTCAGCCATTATCGCTTGTAACTAAGCAATGGGCTGTATTCAGCATTGGTCAGTTGATGTCCATTGTACTTAGCATCCATTCGTTTGTGATTGTGAAGATTTTTTAGCCTTTTTTGCAATAAAACTCTATAACATCGCCTCTGGATTACTAAAACGAAGTACTGTATGACACTTGGTTAACAATTGAGTAATTAAGCTTAATTTTTTTTACTTAACAGCAGGGTTTTTTTCTGGTTATAAGTTTAAATGTAAAGTATACATTAAGCCTAAAATCTTTTCTTGCCTTTTAGAACTGGCTTTTCTTAATTCATTACAGAATGTAAAAACGAGTGATTTAACGATTCATATAATTCTATTTGTTTTTGACTAATAGCAGGATAATTTTGTTTTTGCTTATAAACTTTTCTTTTTTTTTACTTAACAGAATTATTTTTTTTAGTTTGTTTGCCTAATTTTTTGCTTTCAATTCTCTTGAAACTTTCTTTCACAGGAAATATTTTACTTTTTAAAATAATAATTGTAAATAAGTCAATAGTTTCTGAACAGAAAGAATAACATTATTACTTCCAATAAATAAATCTATCAGTAATATTTAGAGCCTAAATGCTGGTTTATGTTTAAAGATATTTGATTTAACAATTGCAAACATTTTTAAATAGAATGAATGACGTGTTTTATGACGGAGTGATTGAATTCATTGAAATAATCAAAAAATGTGGGGCATATTGAATAGAAAAAGTCTTCGAAAAGGTTATGACAAATTAGAAGAAAATAGTAAATATTTCAAAAAAGTTTCTGCCGATAGGCTACAGTTTCTGGAGAAATACATTAAACGGATAAAGGAATTGAAAAAAAAAAAAAAAAATTCTATTTCAGGTTTTAAAAAAGAAAGAACATGGAAAAATTGACTGAGGAAATCTTTTGTTCGGAACATACAACCAAAACAATGAAAGATGTAATTATTTATCTGCTACAAATTTCTCTTAATAGCTGTCTTAAGTCACAAATATCAAGTCGAACTTCTGGAAGACAGATTTGGTCAATTTTTGTGTGATTTTTCGTGGAAAAAAAAATTCTTCCAAATTTGAGAATTCGAAGTATAAAGTGTAGTTTTCTATTATTTTACAGATGAAGAAGAAAGGTTGATTCTTTCAAACATTTAAAACCTTATTTGAAATGTAGGGACTGTATAAAATTATTATCAATGGAAGTTGATTTTTGAAATGACAAATTCTATTACTATAGAATATTTGCATGATATTGATGAAGGACATTTGACACATTCAGAGGAGAGACATCACTAAAATTTTTGTAGCAAGTTTCAAAATCTTTAAATTTATTTTAAGAGACAATGAAAGTTTTCTCCACTAAAAAAATATACCATCAACATAAAAAAATAATATTAGGCTAAATTCTAAATTTAAATTTTACAAGTATATGGCAACAGAAATGAAAGAAAAGCACAGTAAAAAATGTATCTCTGTTTTTATAATTATATTTTTAAGTAACTATTTCAAGCTCAAAAATAATAATGCAAAATTACGTAAAGGTAAAAGAAAAAAACTGCATATTATAATTTCATTTTAGTTGCATTCATGGAAACAAAGTATTAATATTAATAATATTTAAATTGTTGAGGAAATAAAAGTTAAAAAAAAATGAGAGGCAAACTCTAATCACACCTCCTTGTAGTGCTTCTTGGGGAATTCTGTATTTTAAAGAATCAGATGGCTGACATAATTCAGGCAATTTGTAGTTACAGTTAAATCATTTTTATTTTTTTACCCTTTCAAATAGTATTAAAAAATAACCATTAAAATAATTTAAAGAAAAGAAAAAATCCACCTTAAACAGTTTTATAATTATTTTTATGCCAAATGCTAGAATTAAAAATTTTTTATATATTTTAAACATTTTATGATGTTTATACATAATTAAATTTAATAGCTCTATATAAATTTATCATCAACTAAATGAAGTGTAACTATGCTATTTGTTATTCTTAAATTTAAAACTATTTTTCATAACTTATTTAATGAAGGGAGGTGAAAAAACTAAACGAAAAAGAATGTCAGCTTAAGCTGAAAGCAACCATCGCTTAGTCGTTTTCCCCTTTCTGATGTTCCAGGCCCGTAGAAGAGATAACGCTCTTCTTGGAGGCCCCGCGAAAGTACAAGTTCAGGTTCTGTATATCATAGAAAATCACATGAGAAAGATAGGGAAATGAATTTTCTCATGACTAACACTAGGGTTAAAACATTTAAAGAATAAAATAATTTTATCAGCTATTCCATTTTTTAAGATAAAAAATTTTCCAAATATTTTGTTACATGGTGAAATTATTTAATAAGTATTGAAAATCAGCTGAGTGTTGATTTTATGCGATACATTTTTCAAACTGAATTTTAAATTAAAATCAGTTAGAAATATTCCCTTATATAAAAAAAAATATATAATAAGTTTCTAAATTTGTTTAAAAACCAATTACAAAATGATTGGCGAAGAAAAAGGTTTTATGTAGAAATTCAATTTTTGTCAAATTAGCAATTTTTAAATTAAAAACATAATAATAAGAGCAACAACAAATAAAAAACAGTAGCAGTTGTTGAGAATTCATTTAACACATGAATTTTTTGGCCGAAACTAGCTGCCAATCATGTTGTTTTTACAATGGCACTTGTCATGGATAAACTTGTTGACACAGTCAGCAATAATTTAAGCTGAGGGTGCATCTCTTGTTGTAAGTAGGGCCAGTTAGGGCCAAAAGTACGACTTTAGCTACACACACATCACAATTCTTTGTATGGGGCAAACTTCATTCATGTATTTTCATTCAATCATCCACAGATCGTAATTTAGATCTGGAACAGAGAACGATCACCTCTGACCCAGTACCCCCAAAAGTATTACTCTTGACATGAAGAACTTTGTGACCACGGCCAATTTAACGCGCCAGCCATTACACACTCTGGGAATCTTCAATAGGCAAGGCTGAAACACGCAACCTAAAGAATACAATTCCATCACTCTACCAACCAGGCCAGCCTTGAAATCATGTGAACACCACGTGGTTTCATTGTTGGTGTTAGTATATTTTTTTGTTCCAGCAGAAACGAACTTGACTCTTGTACTACGGAGAGTGTGCTCTTGGCTCTCTCATGAGAAATTTTATGTTTAGTTCTCTAGGCCTACTACATTATGGTGTAATCATGTGCCTTTTGTTTTTGATGTTACCAATAAATCAAATAAGAGACTTGTGTCTTTAAGTCATTTCATCCATGCAGCAATCTTTAACATCAAAAAAATTATTGTGTAATCAAGAAAAGCAATAATTTATTAGAGCTGTTACATAATAATTCACTGAAATTAAAATAAATACTTTATTGATTTTTTAAATTTTAAATAAATTGCTTTTTATCAGGTATCATTTGACTATTTGCTCAATAAATTCATTCTATAAAATTAGATTTCTAAATGCTTTTTCATATTGATTACTAGTTATTTCACATGACTAGCTGTTTCACCAGGAATTTTGGTTCTAATTAATTTCAGATAAATGGTTTTTAATACTTCATTCTTTTGACACCACCAATTATTTGACATTAAATCCATATTATTCTAATTGTCTTAGTAAATTTATTTATTATATACATGAATATGGATATTGTCTCATAATATCACAATGCTTTTAAAAGTATACTATTCATTTAATCTATCTTCTAAATTTCATGATATTTACTTTTTTTTATTTCTTGTAAACTATGGAGATATTAAACAAAATATTTCTCATTCAGCTTTCAATAATGGAAGAAAATCGCATGTTTAAATATTTGATGAAATAATTAAAACAGTTTGAACTTCAGAGCAATACTGTAATCTATTGGTAAAAATCTTTAAAAAAAATTATTTTTAAAAAATTGTCAAAATTTAGCTAAAATTTGCATGGTACAAAAGAAGCATAATTAAAAAGAGAATCTTTTGAAATTTGAAATGGTGCTAAACATTTTGTGCAATAATATTTTCAGAAGTTATTATGAAAAAAAAATAAGATTCATCTTATTTTTTAATTTTTAAAAATCTAATTTCAATTTCATTTTTTTTTTAATATCTTCTAAAAAGTCTCTTGAATTTCATTCCTTTAAGGTACTGAAAAGCTAAATTTGGCTGTTGTTAGTCACATTGTCTGGGCTATAAAGCACCAACACTTAAGTACATACTCGTCATTCAACCTTATTTATTAGTATAAATATTAAAATGAAAGCAAGCTACTTCATATCAGCTGAAACAATTTTTTTTAAATTGCTTATTGTAACATCTAATTCATTATTTATGATTTATTTTTTGTTCATTTTATTGTGTTCATTGTCAAGTTCTTCCCATTGATGTTTAATTTTATATTATTTTGCATATATATATATATATATATATATATATATATATATATATATATATAATATGGAGATCATTTTGTCCTATCATATTGCAAAAATACTCTTTTCTGTAATGTAAAGGTTAGGAAAGTAAAGAGAATTTTAAATTTCTTTGGTCTTTTTTATTCCTTTATAAAATTGCTTTTTTCTTCAAACCTTCTAAAATAAAAATTAGTCGCCATAGCTCTAAATCTAACACCTCCATTTGAGTAATCTCATCCCTTTTCTATTTACTTTCCTTTTCTTCTGGGTGGATCAAGTCAATTTCTAAAATTAACAAAATAAAAATAATTATGATGATGATTATTGCTAATTGAATACAAGAGCTAGTGGAATTGAACAATAATATTTTTAATGGAATATTTTATGTTTGTAAAGAATAATGTTAAAAAAATATTTTAATGCATTACCAAATATTTTGTTATTTTAAAAACCTGTATATTATCTAAATTCATGTTTATTGAAAACAATGTAATTGTTTAATTGATTTACTTCTCTATCCCAAAGCACAAATTTTCATTGCATTTTCCAAAAATGTAAATCCAATTGAATGTCCAATTTGAAATTTTTTTGAAAAAATAAGAATAGATGAAACAGTTTAGTTCATTCGATGAATGATTTCATTTATATGATTTCCTCTCTGATGTTTTAGAATCCAAATAATTTTTTTAATTTTCATGAAGTTAATGTAACAAGGGAAGTTGGATTTAGTATCAGTGAGGGTATGCTTGTTGGAATAGTGAAAAAAAAGTTCTTTAATTGATATTCGAGCTGTGTATGATCTCACAAACTTGTTTGGATATATCTTGTGTGTCAATCTCAAGAGATTTGTTATAACATGCAAAATTAAAATTTAGACATAGAAATATTATGAAGTTTTAGGACAGCAGAAAAAAAACAAAACAAGAATCTTAAGAGAAATAAAATTACTTTGTAAATTAATTTATTGTAAAAGGACGAAAAAATGATACTGATGAGTGACAAGTGTGTAGAAATTGCAAAAATTAATAAATGAATGAATTGAAAAAAAAAGAAAATTGTAATACTTTTGTTAAGTAATCATTAAATGATTTATATGCAAGAATGTCATTTTGTCTTTCTTTTTCCCTTTAACATATAAAATGTTCTTGTAAAATTTTAGACGACAAACAATTTTAAAAAAATGTCCTGTTTGTAAATATAAACAGAGATCTAATATACTATTATTACAAGTATTGTCAAATTGTTTTTCTCTTTGTTTTTTTCACTGATAAAAAGTAGGAGTCTATTGTTATTCTGTTGTAACTAGCATGTTAGTGTTATTCACATGCTTTCTATTATGTGGTGTATTTATTTTCCATTTTGGAGCAGCAATCTTGATGTAAAAACTATTATTTTATTAGGAAATTTAAATAACTGAAAGATATATATCTGATTAATAGAAGAAATTTATTAAAAAATATCATAATGAAGATTTGTTTGAAATATGGAACTCGCTAATTTATTATCTGGCATGTATATATTCATTGTGATTTAAACTGGAAACTTTCAAATTATTATAATTTTTGAGAAGTATGTTATTCATTTGTAATTAGATTATTTATAATTTTAATTCATAAAAATTAATTATGTTATTACAAAATGAAGTTAGTTAGTTTTTGAAGTGTAAATTTATTGATCTTGGAAACATATGAAAATTAAAAATAGCTATTTGTTTTCCTTAGAATTTTAGTTTTTTATTCAGGCTTTGGTTAAGTAAAATTTAAAGATACATTAAAAATTCTAGTTAAGTTTTTATGTGTTTAAACAATTGAAAATTCTGAACTTGTTTTTAATATTATAATAATTTATAGGAAGAATTGACAAAGAAGAATATACCTGAAAACAAACTTACATTATTTAATTCCGATGGAGAAGAGGATAATTTTGAAGATGATTTTCATATACGTCCTCAATTTGAAGGAGCAAAGGGCCAAGAAGTATGTAATATTCTTTATTTATTGGAACTCATGCTTTTACTTTATAAATATTTTTGCTTTTAATTACTATAATGTTTACTATTTTACTTTTAGTTGTTGGAATTAAATGCTGAGCTGTCAAGTCGCTTTAAATTAGATGAACGGTTTAAAGAGGATGATGATTTATCAGAAACTAATGGTATTATTATTAACGTTATTTTTCTTTTATTAATCATTTTTTTTACGAATACAAAAATTTCAGGTGAAACGAAGTATATATATTTAAAAACAAGTGAAATATTTCTACAAATAAAGCTGACACAATGAGTATTTATGACTGCATTTATTTAAAAAAATCTACTATACACGTTTTTATTTTCACTTACACTCATTCCTAATTATTCATGTAATGTTTAAAGTACCTTTTATTGTTTTAAAAGACATTATAAACTAAAAGATTAAACAAAAAAAAAGATAAGATAAATATTTGCATAATTTACTTACATGTAGCTTTATTTACTTTCTTTAAATTATAATTCTGAAAACTTAATTAAACCATGAACCATTTTTTAAATTCAGTGGATCATGATTTCTTTTAAAAATTAAAAGTTAGTTTTAAAATATTATAACCTTTTCTTCTTTTTTTTTTTTTAGTAGTGTAACATATGTACCTTTTTTAAATATCGAAATTTCTGCACTGAGTTTGGAAATTATTCGGAAAAAAATGTTTTGATACATTTTTGCCAGCTTAATATATATTTTTAATTTAAATATATTAAAAAATATTTAATAAGAAATAAAAAATTAAACTAAAAAATATTTAACAAAAAATATTTAATGAACTATATAAACATTAAGGCAATTAATATATATATATATTTTAAATCTTGATAGATTTTTGTTTATTATCCTTTTAAAGAATATTTTGGAGACTATATTTGATATTGAAATAATCAATTTTTAGTTAGCACAATGATATTAGTTATTTAACTACGTTAAGTTTTAAATGGCTGGGATGTCTGTTTGATAGAGAGTTGGACTCGTACTCCTTAGGTTACGAATTCGAAACTCACCCGCCAATTGATTCCCTGAGTGTGTGGCGGCTGTGCTCGTAAAATCTGTTGTGGTCACAAATTCCTCCATGTCAAGAGTAATACCACTGGGGGATACTGGGTCAGAGGTGATTGCACACTGTTCCAGGTCTGAATTATGATCTGAAATTAATGAATGAAGTCCGCCCTCTAAAAAGGGTTGTGGTATGCATGTAGCTAAGTCGTACTCTTGGCCCTAGATGGCACTACTTGTAAAACAAAGAGACAGATTTCTTAGGCTTAAAATCTGCTGATCGTATCAGTGTGGGCTTGTCAACGGCAATTGCCATTAGTCACAATACAACAAGTTTTAAATGATAACAGAATTTTATTAAATGGCTTGCTGAAATGTCAAATAAAACATTTTGTATAGATAAAAATTAATTTGTCGACTAGCAATTTTTTATTTTTAGTTATATAAAGCAGAAATAATTGTTCTTTAGAAAGTAATGGACTGTTCTTTACAAAATAATAAAGGTAGTCTTTATTAAACCATATAAAGGCAAAAATTATGTAGAAGAAGAATTTGTAGAAGCAATTGAGATAAGCAAAACTAGAGTAAAATAATCCTACTGCTAATGATTTGGTCTAGAGATGTGGTAGTCTTAGTTGTATTAGAAGCTAGGAAAAAATTAGAAGGATGAATATTAAGATTGGTAAATTTGAAGCTCAATAATATCATTACTTTCATTTGAAAAATGCCTAATAATTTACTCAAATTCTAGTTACAATTACTTGTATATATGAATTATTGTTCTAGATACTACATTTCACTTATGAAAAGAGTTATAAATGATGCTGCTGGTTACTTAGATGAAAAGCAAATTAATTGATATGCCAAAAAGTAATAGCAGAACGAAGGAATTAGCAGATCTCTAGTGTATTAGAGATCTGCTCATGATCTAATCCCACAGTTCTTTTCTTAAATAGATGATGTTATGAAGGATATTTTTGTACATCTGTATATGGATTTGTGCATCATTAAGAAATAGATTCTACTTTTGCAGTAATATTTACTTGTCTACATCAGCATTTTTGGCTAAATGAAGTATTTAAACTTTGTGGATCTTAATTTCCAACCATTATTTGAAAGAAACCACTTAACAAAATGCAGCAATCTGACTTAGAATATGCTATATACTTTAAAAAATTGCTGTAGGCTTTTGAAATATGCTGTATACTTTTTTTGTGAGCCATATTTTAAATATTAAGTTGCTCCATATTTCATAATTACAAATATTATTTCATCATTTATCATAAACCATATAACTCTTTACAAAGATTTTAGTGTTTTTTTTCTTATCCTTTTTATTATATAATAACTATAATAGCTCATGACAGATGACACATTTTGTAATTTTTACTTGCTATGACTGGATCAAAAATTAATATCCAGTTTAGTCATTAAATCTAATCAATTTTTTTGCAAAGAATGTGTATATATATTTTAAAAAATTCATATTACTCTTCAAAAACATCTGTTTAGTGACAATTAATTTATAATCATTATTTTTCTGTTTATTTATTTTTAAATTTGCTTTTAGCTGCAGAAATAAATGAAGAAAAAGTGAAAAATATCAAAATTCTTGAATCTGTTTTGGGTTATGAAATTGCTGAAAAATTCCCTGATGGAAAGAGTGTGATAAAGTAAATATAACTTTGAAAAAAAAAGCTTTCAACTATGCTCCCTTAATTCCAATAATAGATTGTTATTTTTATTTATTACAAGATTTTAATGGAGAATATTGATATTTTTTAACTGCAAATTTTTATTTTCTGAAAAACTTAATTTTAAACTTCTGTTTTATATATTTGGTTATTCACTCAAAGGATCAGTGTGAACATTTTTAACAAAATGATGCTTCTTATTATTATTAATCATTTGTATAACTAAAGGGTTTTTTTAAATTGAATTTTGAAAAGATCTTCATGCTGGAATATGTGATTTATTATCATGTCAGAACATGATATTGTTTTGGGAATGAGATTTTCTAGCGTCAACAAAAATTAGTAGGCAATAAATATAAATTTTATTTTCTGCATGAGCATCCCAAGAAATCAGTTTTTAGTAACGCGTTGCCATCGCCTTTACAAAGCTCTCTCAAAAAAATAAGTACGGCAAATAAAACTTAGAAAAATGTCATTTTGAGCATGTGATTATATGAAATGAAGCAAATAGGAAAATGGGACATTTTTTTAAACAATAAATACGAGACAAAGTTTTTTTGGATCGTTTGCACTACTAAAGTGACTCATTCAATGAAACAATTAAAATGAATAAAAGTATAATTTAACTCGTACGAGCAAGGGGTGCTTGGTCATTCAAGAAATTATGTTCTGACATGATACATTGAAATATGCATAGCAGATTTCATTTTAATCTTTTTTTAAAGTTTTTATTTTCTTTACTAAATTTTAAAAAATGTGTCTTATTTTGACTGAACTGTAATTTTATATCTTAGTATATTGTTTTCACTTATATTTTGACAAAATAATCCTCAGGTTAAAAGTTTTTATAGTTAGATAATTCATATTTCTTATTTTATGCCTGGCTAAGGAATTGAAAAAAAATGAAATGTAAAAATTATCGACTTTTCTTCAATACTGAAATTAACAGGTTTATGAATTTAATGTGTGAAATGAAACCTCTTTATTGAGGCAGATATCAATTTATATTGATATTTAATGCTAAACTTTAAAGCGAATTATTTTTTTTTCTCAGAAAAAAACGTCTTATGAGATTTGATCCTGAAGATGAAAATACATCAAAATATTTAAAAACAAGTGATGTCTCAGAAGAACATGCACAGACAAAAGTTCGGTAAGTTTTTTTTTTTTTTTCGTTTTTCAGAATGCATTATATTTTTTATTGCAAAAAAATATATCCAAATCAGTATGGCAAAAAAGTGTCTGGAAAAACAAGCATTTTTTTCTTCTTTTAATGCATGTTTTTTAAAAATGTTACTTACATTTGAAATTTGTGGTATTCTTTTTTAAATGACTCCTTGTGATAAACGGAATATAGATTGCAATGATTAGAAAAACACATTACTTCTTATTCACTCTTATGTTTATTTCTGTGTTCTGCCTTTCCTCTAAATATTTTTAAAAAATTATTCCACTCTTTAATCTGGATTGCTATAATATGTTTTACAGCATGATTCAGTAAATTATAATAATAAGTTTTAAAAGTCTTTTTTGTTCTTAACTAGTGATTTAATATCTTGAATGATTTTGTAACAAAACTTGTTCTAACTTGGCATAGACTGAATGGTAGAGGTCTATGAACTAAAAGCGATAATTTGTGATTTGCCTGATTTTTTAAAAATAAATTTACTTTCCATTACTCCTCATTCATTCTAGAATGTTCTTTTAATTTCTGTATTTTTCTAAATCTAGAAGATTCAGATAATTTCATGTGGATGAGAACAGGCGTATGATTTAGTTCATTGAATACAGTCTCGAGTTGAAATTAGCAAGTAATTTTTTTAGTTAATACATGGTTTATCTATGCTAATTTCATGTATGTGACAGTATACAGTGCTGTTTTATTACCATTAGTTTTTCTTGTTAATTCATAATAGTATAAAATTATCTATGCTAATTTCATGTACGTGACAGCATACAGTGCTGTTTTATTACCATTACTTTTTCTTGTTAATTCATAATAGTATAAAATTAGCTATATAATGGCTGACAAATTAAAACTTAAAAAAGAAATTTCTATTTTTCTAAAAATATACTGTTAAAATCTAGAAGTTTTTAATTCCAATATATTTCATAAATATTTATTGTAAAACATTTAATTTATAAAATTTGAATTTTCTTCTTTCAGATTTATGGATTTTGGTTTAGATAATGTAACAAATATTATTAAGCAACTTACTACTGAAATGAAAAGTGTTTTGTTGTTTTTAAAAGACAAAGTGATAGATATCATCGTAAAATTGCAATACATTATATAACACATGAATTTTTATTTTGAGTTGGAACTTCTGCTACACTTTTGGTAATTTGTTCACACACAACTTCAAGTTTCAGTTCAGTCAACTTCTTTTTTATTATTAAAATGTTGCATTTAACATCTAAATAAGTGAAGGTTAAGTGCCCCCTCCCTTTTCTAACATTTAATTATAATTTTTTTTATTATTATTTACATGGTTATATACCTTTAACATTTTATTTTTACTTTTCATTGCATTATCTACAATATTTTTGCATTTCATTGTATTTATGCAAAATCTGATTTTAATTTATTTTTTAAGGTATATTTAACAGTTTGTTAGATTTCTGTTTTTTCCCCCTTCGATTTTCAAATTTGTGGGTTTACACTATTTATTACATTGTTTTACAACCATCAAAAGGAAAAACAATCTTTTTGTTGAGTAATTGGACAGATTAAGTAATTTATTACTCAGCTAATTATTTTTTCCAATTAATTTTTTTAAATTTAAAGTTTGCTTTATATTTATAGAAAGAAAAAGGAGAAAGAAGTGTTAAATAAAGAAGAAAAACAAGAAATACCTATTTCATCCGAAAGATATATTGAAGTCAGTTCAAATTTGAAAGACATATTAAGTTCATCATCAACTCCATTTAGCTTATCTCAAAAATTTAGTAATGAAGCTAATAATGACTCTAATACTGGTATGTGTAGAATTTACTTGTTGATACTCTTTTATAGTGTGATATTTTTAAGGAACCTTTTTTATATGGATATTATTAATATTATTATTGAAATTTTTAGGCTTTTCCTTTTCTTTTGGAACTAAAGAAGATTCACAAATGAAACAAACAGTTCCAAAAGATAAAAAAGAGAAACCTAGAACATCAAAAGAACCACAGCAAACAAGGTGAGAAAAGTATATCTGGATGTTTACAGTGGTATATTCTTTAAATTATTTTCGTTTAACTAAAAATGAATAAGTTTCAAGAATTTTGTTTATATATTATTATAGTAGCGTTTTTAAATATAAAAATTGTGCTAGATTTTTGTCTATTTTATTTTATATGTGCTTGTAAATGTAAATTATATTTGAAAAATATTACAAATTCCAAAGTGAGGGAATTTAAAGTGTGTTTTTGCATTATAAGTTACTACATTAGTTAATTTTTATATTTAAAGGAATAGTAACAACAATTTGTTGTTAAATGAAAAGAAAGTGATCTATAATTAATTGAAAAAGTGCATTTCTCTAAACACTGAAATCTCTTATATATATGATATAAACCTCATTAGTTTTTGCTTTAAAAAATGAAAACTTTACATGTGCATATATATATGTAATAATTTTAATTCATATCATCCTAAAAATAGTTATCTAATCACATGAATCCTGGTTTCTTTTCTTTCATTCTCATTCTCTTCAATGTGCATTTCTCTGAAAATAAATGTTTATTTTACTAGAATTTAGATGACATTTACTTTGTAAATCTTAGAAGCTTACAACATGTAATATCATGAGGATTGAAAATTATCGTAAAAGAAAAAAAAAAAAAAACCATTTTACATATCCTCTCACTCTTATCTCCAATTATCAATATCCAATACAATGAGCATTTCATACTTATTGTTATCCCTTATTTAATCATTTATACATGATTAATTTAATATACATGATTTTTTTCCAGGAATATATTTGAAAACAGACAAAAGTTTTTGTTTTTTATTGCTGAAGATGATGATAAATTAAAAGGTATGTTTTATTATCTAGTATACATTTGAATAATATAGTCATATCTTTTAAAAACGTTTACATTTAAAACTAACTATCAACATTGTATAAAGATGAATATTTTATTTGATCCCAAATAAATTTATTGATGTATTATCGGGGGTGAAATGTTTAAACATGTTATGTAAAATTAATTTATCTTCTCTACCAGTAACTTATTTTTGTATTAAAATTATATTAGTCTCTTTTATACAATACAGACAGGGATTGCTGATGTTTGACAAATAAAAATGTAGAATAAATGGAAGGAAGCAGAGTAATTCCTACGTAAATTGCTTTAGAATATCTAAAAAAATTTTTTGTAAAAACTATCATCTAAACTTTTTAATAAAAATATTATCAGAATTAATTTATAAATATAAAGTGATGGAGAAAAGCATGTACTATGATGATAAATATTTTCTAGTAGCTGTATTACATTTCAAAAAAAAAAAAAAAGCATTACATCTAATTATATTTCAAAGTCACTCCTACACCATTTAATACATTCTTAAATTATTTTGATATTACCAGATTTTTTTCTAATGTATACTTAGCATTGTTTGCAAACTAGATTATTTCTATATCCATCATTTCTTTACATTATTCATTTGTACTTCACGGACATTTCCCTGTAAAATATCTTCACAACCAGAAGAAAAAAAAGTACAAGCTTTGATTGATTAAAGAATGAAAAAAAATTAAACAGCATATCCTCTGAAACAGTTAATTAATTTGAGGCAAATTAGTATTTCTGATTTCTCTTATACATGTTCTGCTGGATTTAACTTCAAAATATAGAAGGTTCTGATAGATTCTTTTACCTTTTATTGCAAAATGATGGATTGCACATTATCATCCATAAGTAGGAAATTATTGTCACTTACACTCCTAAACACCTGACATGAAAAACCAAAACTTCATCTTTGTATATTTTTAGTATTCTGTATTACTTCATAAAAATACATTGATTAGTGTAACCATTCAAAGTAATGCCAGTCCATATCATTATTCTGCCTAATTGTTTCTATTTTTGTATATTTTGCCCTCAGACCAGATTAAAATTACTTAGTGAATAGAAACTGGTCCCTTGCACTCTGTTCACTGTACAATTCAACAGGGGGCATTTTACAGTCTATCAACAAATCATTTGTTTCTGTGTTCAATTATCTCAAAATACATCTGGATTATAGAATTCCTTTAACTATAGAAGACTCAATTGTAGTACGGCATGCCATGAGTTTCTGTTTCTTCTGGCAACTGTATGGAATAATAGGTTTGAAAATTTATGTTTCATTGTTTTGGCCTGGTCTTGGTTCTTGAATTTAACTTGCCAGTATCTTCCAGTTTGGAATAATTATGTCTTAAAAGACCTGTGTGAATACTTCTCCTGCTTTGGTTCTACCAGTTTTATTTCATTTTTCATAATTAATCAAGGCACTTTCTCAGCAATATGCTTCATTTCTTGCAAATGAAATTTTTACTCAACTACTTGTATAATTCTTAGAAATTTTTACTAGAAGCATTTATTTGCAATCTTTTCTTCATTGCTAAGAGAACAGGTACAAATTATATTTTCTATTTTACAAAAGGAAACCATGAAGAAGTCAATCAGCAACATATCATTGCACTTAACATAATGAAAATCACACTAAATTTTTTTTTTAAGGGTTGTTCCCTTTATTCTGTTGAACACTGTATCATAGGAGGATTTTAATTTTTTCCTTGAAAACAGTTATGTCTAATTCATATTAACTAATTTATTTTTATTAAGAAAACATATTTACTTTATTTAAGTGTTGCTCATTAACTATGCTCCTTTCAGAAAAAAGGGAGAGAGGTGAACAAAGAAACTATCTTAAAATGTTTTCAAATTATTTTAAAGCAGTTGTCAACAAATATAATTATTAATGCAATTACTATAACCAGAAGAATAGCTTTAGTATAAGCAATTTTAGCATTTATGAATAGTGATGAATTTTTAAATCAGATTCACATTGCTTCTAATTAGCATGTAAGAAATGAAATAAAGATTTCAAAGATGTTATTTCTGATAGTAAATTAGTTGGCTACTAATTAATATCAAGTATATAGATGTACTAAAACATTTAACTTTTATTTTATCTATTTTTGGTATATTGCAAAATAAATAATTTTCAAGATTGATCCATATATGATTTAAGAAAATTAGTTTAAAATATTCAATCATTTACTTATTAATCATAAGTAACAAAATCATTTTTTTTTATATTCCAACTTATTTTTATTCAATTATATTACTAAATATTTATTTTTCTGAATATAAATAGAAGGTGTAGAATTTTTTCAAAGAAAAAGGACTCTTGAAGAAATACATGATGACTGGAATAAAAGAAAAGCTGATGTGATGGTAAATAATTTTAATTTTTTTTATTTCATAATTTTAGGAAGTAGAGTAATGTTAAATCAAAAGTATCAGCCTGTCCCTATAAATTCTTACAGTTTGGGGCCATTGTTTTAAAACAGATTTTTCTTAAGAAAATTTAATCTTCTAGCACAAATTTTTATATAAAAAGTATGATTTTGATTTACTGAAAATTGGTTTTGGATACATTCTCAAAATTTTCAGAAGAAAAATCAATTTTAATAAAAAACTTACTTCTTAACCTTCAGTTACTTAAGAGTTTTGCATGTTAAAAGTTACATGCATAATGATAGCCTATAGAAGTCTCTACAATAATCTTGACTCCTTAATAACTCACCATAACCTATCTGCCTTCTCAGTTGATGATATTAAAAAAAGTTATCCTATTAGTTACAAACAACAACTACAAAACTAGTAAATAATCAGGAGTGAGATTTAAGTTGGGCAGTTGATTGAGGCAAGTGTGCTAGAGAAGGTATTTGCTGGTTGATTTAATAAAATATTATTACATAAGTTGCCAAAATAATAATGATTTTTTAATGTATATTATTTAAATAAAAAATGTTTATGTAATGTTAACACATCTAATGTAATATATTGGGTTGGCAACTAAGTCATTGCTGATTTCAAATAAGAAGGAAAATTCAGAATTTTTGTTTAAAAAAATAACTTTATTCAATTAGATATTGTCCATTCTTGTCGATGACCTTTTTCCATCGTTCTGGCAGTATAAAAATTCCCCATTCTTAAAATGTCTGGTCTGTGCTATTAAAAAAACTGAATTAAGTGTGATCTGACATCATCCGCATTATTAAAAATTTTACCATTTAAAGAGTTTTGCATGGAATGAAACAAATGGTAATCCGAAGGCGCAAGATCAGGGCTATATGGTGGGGGTAACAAAACATCCCAAACCAGTTTCAATAATTTTTGCCGAGGGACCCAAGATATGTGGGGTCTTGCGTTATCATGATGGAAAGCAATACCCTTCCGATTTGACAATAATGGCAGCTTTTCTCAACATACACATTTGAATTGATCTTTTGGTTCTGTGACATGAGTTGAAAATACAAAATTCCTTTGACAGCATAATCTTTTTTTGGTGAATTTCTGCTTTTGATGTTGTTTGGGCTGGCTGACCTTGCTTCACCCCCGATCTTTTACGAGTAACATTTCTATCAACTATCCACTTTCGTCGCCAGTAACCAGGATTTTCAGAAATGGATCATTTTCATTGAGTTTCAGAAGCGAATAACATATGCTAATCCATTGCGTCAAATGAATTTCCTTTAGCTGGTGAGGGATCCATGAATCAAGTTTCTTGTCATAATCAAAGGTTGTTAATTTTTTTTCAATGCATGTATGTGATACATTGAGCTCCTCTGCAATGTCTCGTATTGTGCTGTGACGATCTGAATCAATATAGGCCTTGATATGAGTTTCAAACACTTCGACTGGGCGACCAGATCGTTGTGCATTTTTCAGTGAAAAATCACTAGAACAAAATCTTTCAAACCAATTTCGACACTGCATTTTTTTAAGGCTTCATCTCCATATACGACACATAACTTCTTTTGTGCTTGCGATGCATTCTTGCCTTTTTGGAAGTAATACAATAAAAAGTTTCGGAAGTGCATGTCCTATTCTTCCATTTTTAAATTGGGATAAAAACAAAACTAAAGAGCTAATCGATATAATTTGTTTACTAATTATAAGTAGAAGTCCACATAGTAAGAAAAAAATATAGGTTAGATGCTCTGACCATGTTAACAAAACAAAAGAAAGTGTAAAGTGAATCTATCGACAAAAGCGGCAATCACTTAGTTGCCTAGCCAATATAATTGATGATGTTTCTACATTTTTTATTTTATTCATTTAAGCTATTATGTATTTATAAGAATGTTTATGCATGTGCTTAAATAATTTTTTGCATTCACAAGTTATAATAAATAGAAGATTTTACATTTTCTCAAAGTTGCTAGAATTAAATTAATATGTTGAAATATGAATGTAAATTGAGTTAATTAAAAGTGAGCTTTTGTAATGTTCACTTGTTTGGGTTGCAAAATCTGTTGCTGCAAATAATTCAATCTGCAGCTGTACCATGAAGTGAAAGTCTAAAAATTCATTCCCATAGTTCCAGGTTTTTACCATTTTCTATTAAAATGGATTAGCAACTAATCAGATATAATTTAGTCAAGGATTTGTATTCAATTTAATGGTTATCATGAAAATGATCGATATATTTTGAAAACCAATAATGAAAAAAGGATGAAATACCATAGAAATGCATCATTTGTGCCCAGCATAAGGTATCAATTGTTCCTTGTGCTGGGAAAATAAAGAAATTTTTCTCAGAGATAGCAAATTTACTTTGCATTACTATTGACAAATGGCACTGCAAAATATGAAAAATAAAAATGGCAAGGGAAACATTTTTGATATAACCCTAGTTTACAACAGCATGTAATACAGTCAGGTGCAAAAATTTTCACATCTCAAGTACTTTGTTTTAACTCTATCTGTTACAAATCTGCAGCAATCTTAGTTATGTTTGCAATTTGATAAAATAAAATTGACTGATTTTTTAAGCATAAGAACAGATATATTTCTGTTGCATTCTATCTTTTTGAAACAAAAAATTTTCACCTATCTTTTTTGTGGCGCCTTTTAGAAGTAAAACAAAAAGACTATATATTTCATATTGATACCAGTGCTTCTTTGTGAATATACTTATTATTTGAATAAGAATTCATCAATAGTGTGCTGATGATATTACAGGCTTTACTGATGATTTGTATGGATTTCATCGCTTAATTCCTTATATAAGAATTTGATAATTTTTTGTTTCAGTAGAATCTTTCACATAATATAAAAGTGTGTGTTTGGCCATATATTGTTCCATTGATGGAGTTATTTTGTTTTTAAAAGAAAATAAACTAGTTGTAAGCAAGCCTGATTATCTTAATCATGCAACTGTGCATGGATAAAAATGCCAAAGGCAGAAGACCATTCATAATAAAATGGAGTTTATCTTTCATTGCAGAAACTTTCATGGAAAAAATATTGATCAATCTTGAAATTTGAATTAAGACAACTCTGGTGTGTAAAATATAAATCAAAGGCTTTTATGGCATGTTAGGCTTATTTCTTTGATTATTGTTAACATTACCTGTATTTATATTGTCTTTGTCAAGAAAATTGGATTTTTTTAATTTATAGAAATTGTTAAATGCACAAGTCAATTTTATTTTATTATAAAGGAATTTTCTGTAAATTTTAAAATTATTTAATTATAAATATATTGGTTTCAAAAATGAATGTAGACATTTGAATTGAAATTAAAGGTACAGTAATGGTTCTCTTCTAAAATTAGGCTTCCTTAGTTATTTTTATTTATGAAGCACAACTTTTTTGTTGTTCTTCCATGGAGTATTTTATTCAAAATTTTAAAAAGAATTATATGATTTTATATTTGATAGGGCTAGAATCAATTTTGCCCTTGCATTTGTAGAATGTGTATATTTTACTGATAGTCCCAAACTTTAGAATATAAAAGTTTTTATTTTTCTATTTGAATCTTTTGTACTGTTTTATATAAAAAGAATCATGAAGTTATTGGATTTTACATTTCAAATACTTTTATATTTTCATTTTTTGTTTTTTTTAACTATCTGTATTTTGTTTTTAGGAATTATTCAGAAGAAAAAGAAAATCCAACCAAAGAGGATTTGTAGCTAGAATAAATGCCAGTCAAAAAAACAAAGCTTATGCAAAAAAATAAATCTTTTATATGAAAAGTATGTTTACTTATTAAATATTCGTTTTTAATGATATATCACTATCTTCTACAAGATATGGTAAAAATCTTGGAATTGTAGCAAAATATTTTCTTGCTTCTGCATGCTTCTGAGATACACACATCTTGAATTTCATATCATATTTCTATTTTTATACATAAAAAAATCAAGATAAAAATTTATATTAGTGATTATTAATGAAAATTATAATTTTCTTAAACATGCATATTTTATTGCAGTTTTAGTAAACTTAAAATATTCATAAATAGAAAATTTAAAATTAAAATCTATTTCACAAAATATTCTTTTATAAAAATGTTCAGTTGCTAATATTTATGTTATAACATATAATTATAACTAAAGGGTCTATTATTTAATATAATAATGTATTATTAAATTAAAGCAAACTAATAATCACAGTCAGAACAAGAAAATAGGATACTTTTTTCTTATATACCAGCCTCAGGTGATGACCTAATTTGCTTACTTTATATATTCCCAGCTATAAAAGAACTTCTGTGTGACAACATTTTGAATCTCACTTGGTAAAGTTTGTGTCATATCCACCCAAAAGTTGAAATGTTTTGAATCATAGTGGCAGATATTTATAAATATGTACCATCTATCTAATACAATTTAATTTTCATCCTAGAATTATTTTTTATTTCCTACTATTAGTTCACATTCTCCCTATATAAATTTTGTTCAAATTTAGTCGTCAATAAAATCTTTGCTAATTAAATTTAATTAATTATAATTACCTCAAAAATAGAGTTTTAGCAGTTTGTAATGAAAACTAAAATCAACTGTCAGTAGCCGAATCAGTAAAATCGAAGGATTTCAATTTTCATGTGAAGGTGAAGAATGTGAGTTAGTTCTTGAAAAAATCAATTGTATTTTGATAAATTATTTGTATTAATTGTAATTATTTTACAAAAAGTAACTTAAATAAAAAATTTCTTTGTTGACTTTAGTAGGAATCGATTTTAATTTTTTTTTTTTTTTGCTGTACTAATAGCCTTGCTAAAACAGTCTGTCATGTGATATGGATTAAGTAATTACTTATATTTTATTCCCTTCGAGGAACTCTCACACAGTTTTGGGTGGCCTTTTTAGATGTTGAATTATTGCATTTATAAACCCATGAATACCAAAGATTAAAGGATAAGCAACCTTTCAGTGGATTTGGTCCTACTTGAATAGACTGATACTGATACAATTTTAGTGATAAAACAGTATGTCAAATTTCCTCTATATATTTTTAAGCTTTCATGTTCACATGTGTGTTCACAAATCTCTCTTTGACAGATTTTGGCCAAAATTTAAATCATTTTGGTATTTACAGTTTGTATTAAATTTCATCCTTTGCACTTGTTGCTTTTTCAATCATGTTCAATAGCAAAACACGCACGCACACTCACATTTTTAGCTTTCTTGTATTAAATGCCAGGCATTTGAAAATTGTTAATGATAAAAACTGATTTGCAACAAATCAGTCATTAAACTGAAAAATACTAAAGTAACCCTGATAAAAACTTGATATTGTACTTTTGCATTTCATGAATCTAAGGAGCAATATGCAAAAAATTAGCACAAACATTTATTATTTTCTTTAAATAAATTATTAGTTTCATTCATAACTTATTTCCCAACATTGTATCATTTACTTACTGTTTCTGATTCAGGAATCTTGGATAGAACATTTGCCTCTTGCCTTGTAACGAGTAGACAATTCCAAGGTGTCCAATTCTTATCCATGTTAAAGCGTGTTAACTCTAATTCCAGGTCATTTTTTGAACAACTTAAACAGCTTTGATGTTTCCATATTTTGTCTACAAGGTATCCTATATCACTTGGCTGAAAAAAAGTGACATTTTAAATATGGTACCTTATTTCTTAAATATAGAGTATAATTAGTTTTGTGAATTATTTTTTCATTATTGGTTTTTGTTTAAATAAGCTTAAATATATTTTGCATACAATGTCATATTTTTTAGTATGAAGGTTGATACCACTAAAAAAATAATAAATATATTTCTAAGATAAAAAAATTGGTGAGGATTTATTTACATTGTTTCAAATAAATTTTACATTATAATCACTTTTAGTATTCTATTTAAATTAGCTCCAGGACTTCAGTTCATATGTTTGAATGCATAAATAGCACTTGTAGAAAATGAAATTAAATACTGAAAAAAAGATTTTGAGAGGTTTTATTAGCTTGTGGAATTTACTTAAAGAGTATGGCGTAAGTGGTCAAATGGTGTTAATAGATGGCTAAGCTCATTTATATACTTTTGTGTCAGAAAGAAAGTAGGATGAAAAAAATTATTTTACTTCTGTATTTAAAAAAAAAATTAATTCAACATTTTTCGATAGAAATTGAGTAGCGAAACATTTTTCTATTGCAATCTGAAATAAGGGAGAAAAAGATTCAGAATTATAAAAAATCTTCAAAATTCTTTAACTGTTGATAAAAAAAAATCTATTTCATTAGATTTTATTTCTGTAAATCTATAGGAAACGTATATACTAAAACAAATTGATTGCAGCTATGTTAGACTATGAGTGATATTTAATTTAAAAATTAAAATCTTACAAGTATCTGAATCAGGTTAACAATCATACTGTCATTTTTTGACAAGATGATCAATTTTTTTTGTTTTGTTTTTATAAGGGATAATTTACATTTTGAGCATGACCTACCCATTGATTTAATTAAGAATCCACAGAATACTCGGTGTTTGTGGAATAAATGGTAATTTTTTATCAGATGAAACAATGGTTTATCAGATGAAACAAGGAGTTTTATGCTAGTATTCTATCTGTATGGAATGTAGATAGAGTTTATAAAATTTCAAAATTATATTTATCTCAATTCCCAATTTAATGACTTACAAACTGACAGAAATTTACCATTATATATATAAAAAAATATGGTAAAAATACAGATTTAATTTCAAAATTGTGAAATAATCTGCCTAAAACTTTTTTACATATGCTTTAATAAAGGTGCCATCCTCCACCTGTTACAAAAAATTATGGACTTTGGGTCTGACAGAAAACCCTTTGCATTGTATTGTTGTACAAAAGAAAATATTAACCTTTGGCATGAATTGAACAATTTTACTGAATCTATTAAGTGATGTTTGGCACATCTGTGACATGTTGTTAATAGTATCTGAAAATATATTTATGTTTCAGGCCTTTTTTTTTCTCATTCAATGAAAACCAAAGTTTTACACTAAACTGCTATTGTAGTCACAAAATCTCTTTCTAAATTTGATATATTTAAGTCTCTACAGTTTTTAGTTATATTGTTAACATGTTTTGAAAGTACAGACTAACAGATGATTCAAAAGTACTAAGACATTAATTCTATGCACCAAATTTTATTCATCTAGCTCTCTTCATTTTGCAGTTATCATATCAGCCTGTAGTCCTTATTTTAAAAGAAATTCCAAAGTTTCAATCTAGCAACTTCAAAAAAGTTTTCTATCATACTGAATTAACATGTCATGATGTTTACTTAATTTACAATCTTATTTTTTTTATAAAAATCTATAGATAACAGGTAAATTTTATTATATTCTTAGTAAAATGTTATATGCAGGTCTAATGTTATTATATGATTTTTTCCTTAGAAAAATATATTTTAATATGCTAACTCAATTTCTCAGCTAGACTAGGAAAAAAAAAACTTAATTTTATGAAAGGCTTCGTAGATTTGGCATGATTAATTGATTGTAAAAAACACTATAAAAAGAATAATATTTGTATATGCATTTTGGTTATGTTGTTAAATGTGTAAATGATGTATAATGTGGGGAAATGATTGCAGCTACTCTAGTATTTGCTACTATTTTGCAAAAATTTGCTTCATTTTTTAAAAATCAGTGATTAAAAAAAATGAAATGATTTCTTTCATAGACTAAATGTTATATAGATGTTTATTTGTATTATTTAAAACATGATAAAAATCTAACAGCTTATATGCATTAAATATTAGCAATGAAAAAATGAACTTACCCGCAGAATATATATTATGCTTGATTTTGAAGGTTTTTTCTCTTCCTCAGATATCAATATTTGTAATATTCTTTTGTAAAGCTCTAGATCTTTTCTAATCCAAGCTTCATTTTCAATATTCAGGCATTTCTTGCATTTTGTGAAGTAATTTTCTATAACACTTTTCCCAAGAATCTCATCAGTTGAATTAACTGGTAAAATGTAAAAGTTTTTGCAAGCTGAACAGCACATAATATAAGGTGAAGGTGCATCATCTTTCTTCATCTGTATTACATAATGAAATTAATAAATGCTAAAAAGCCACTTAACAAATTAGAAATCATTGTTTACTAAATTATGAGTAATAATCTATTTTCAACAAAATTTCTAGCAATTATTAAATTTACAAAGAATTTTTGCAAATAAGAATTATATAATCAAATTAAGAATAGGAATTATAATATCTAATTAAAAAATATAAGTTTTTAGATACTGTGTGCAAAAATATGAATCAGATATAAAATCTATTTTTATTGATATTTCATAGTATTTGAAATTAGGCTTCCACTCATTGGTGAACAATCATTTTCATTTACTAAATTAAGTGAAATTCTTCAGATAGGTAAATGATAGGACTGTATTGAAATAATCTTAAAATGTCAAAAGCGATGACTAATTCTTTGAAATTAAAGATAGATATAATGATAAAAATAAAAGAATAATTTTAAAGTGGTACTGTTGAAAAAGTTTTCAAATGTGGAGAAGAAAAACATAACTTATGAATTTTTTTTATTTTTTTTTAGTCCGTGAATTGAACATTAATAGAGGAGATTAAAAGAAAAATTAGTTACAAAATGTTCTCTTTTTTAAATATATTCTGCAATGAATTGACTATGATAATTTCCAAAAAAAAAGTGTAAAATAAATATTTGTTTAAAACAATGAATAGTAGAATATAGTCTGTTAAAAATATTCAACTAAATAAGTGATTCAAAATGTTATTTCTTCTATTGCTTTTTAAAATAATATTATCATTGATTTTCATTTTCAAGTTATGTTTCATTTTTATGTTACATTTCCAATTTTTTTCCCTCCCCTCTCCTTAAAATTTGGAATATACATTTGTCAATAATTAGAATAAGTCTATTTAATCATTTTGCATAAGATAAAGATAAAAGGGATGGTTGGAGATACATAATATTCAATTTTGCTTACATGCATTACAAATTCTAGATCTTACTCATTAATTTTGTTTACCTTTGCATTATTCAATTGGGAAATAATTCTTTGGAAAGACTATTTAGGATTTTTCCCCAATATATTTAAATAACTAGAAATGATCTGATAAGTAAGTAAAATATACAATTTTCTTTTGTGTCTTCAGATCTATATTCAAAGTGAAAAACATAAAAATTGTTAATTATCTTCAGCAATTGGAAAATGCTATGATTGATTTTTAATTCTTCATAAAATTTTTTTAGAACTGACACACAATTGCTTATCATTAGTCATAAATTAATAAAGAATGAAAAACTTTTCTTACTTTAGTTAATAACTGCATTTCTGGATTATATACTGGCTTCTTAGCAAACTGCCAGAATAGGTTACGTATCCTGTTTTGCAAGCCTTCTAGATGAACATTTTTTATTCCTCTGATATGCAAGTCAATTTCTCGATTTGCCAGTTGTATCAAATTATCAGTTAGTGTGGAATGATATGGCTGTAAAAAGTTAAAATGCATTAATAAATTTAGAAAATGTATTTTTTGTTTCCTTATTTTTAGGATTAAATATGTAATATGGTTCTTAAAATTATTTTAACTTTTATAACAAAATACATGCATGTTTTTTGATACACCTTATAAGAAATTATTGCAGATCTTTTTAAGGAACTGTCAGATTAATAATTTATGATACGATTAACTGTTAACTATGGTACTAATTAACCAGTCGAGTATGGAGGAGTAGAATGTATGGCATGCAGTGTGATGAATAACCATACTCCCAACTACTAATAGGAATTCTATGAATATTAATTTCACATCTTATTCATATAATAAAATTATTTATCTTATATAAAATTCTACTTTCATTCATAAGTACTGACTTCTTAACATGTGGGTACTTTAGATATATATAAAGTACGATATTTTAAAGATACATTATAGATAAAGTAATTCTAAGAATAAATTTATTATACATATTTGATGTTTTAAATAAAAATAAGAATAAATGCAACAAAAAATATTTAAGAAAAGCATTTGCAATACGATGTAAATACATTAAAAATTGTTAAAATTTAATAAATATCACCACTTTAGTCTTTACAAAAATTAAAACTTATTTTACTGATTGTTGAAGGAAGATTATTTCTAGCCTAAGGCCAAAAAAATTAGCACAAGAAGACTCAAAGATTATAATTTTTAACTGCTGGAAGAATCCAATGCCTGAATACAGTAAATTATTACTTATTTTATTATAGAGAATTATTATTTTTTAAATTAGTCAAGGTAATCTATAGTCTGTTATACATAAAAAATATGAAAATTTTACTTAAAAAAATATATACTATTTTTCTTTTTATTCTGAACCTGGAAAAAACGATTGAAAATTGCTTTATGAGGTGTAAGCTGTTGTTGCAATTATATTGTCAGATTTACTGAATCTTAAGAAATAATAATTTATTGGGTATAAATCATTTTAATTATTAATAAAAAATATAATTTTTATAAACAAACTACATCATGTTAAGTTATATTCGAAGAAAAAATACAATGCAGATATCTTCACCAATAATTTTTAACTTTTCAGATCTGATTTATTTATAATAAGGAATATTAAAAAGTATAGAAGTATTTAATTCAATTTAAGATAACATACAATTATTAATTAATTTTTGAAACTTTTTGATTATAACTGCAAATATTCAAACACACAATTATAATATTAAAGCAGATAACTCTGTTTAAAATGTGAACTAAGCCATAGAAAAAAACAAAGATTATGTTTAAATAATTAAAAAAGATAATGTATTTTACCTTTAGAGTTGCTTTTAAATTTTTTAAAGCATCCACACGATCTTGAACTGATATATATCTCATAGATAAAGTCTGGTAAAGGTTGTGAAGATATGTTGCTCTTAATGTTGTACCTGTATGCACTTGTGCAGTGTCATCTGAAGCTTTCCACATTTTTGATTTAGCAGCCTTTATTTATAATAATGACAGGAAGTAAGTTTAACTGATAATATAATTTTTTGTAAGAAAGCAGGAACTTATCAAATCCTTATGCATCAAAGATTATTTCAGTAATTAAAGTATACCTTATCAAGAAACTTTTCCCTCCTTTGAATGTATTGTTCATGTTCAAACTTATCTTTCTTCTTATTGACTTCTTCAATTCTTGCTACTTCTGAATTTACAAGTAACCACATAGCAGCTTTACAATCTGCACCGGATCGAACTTCAGAAATAGATTTAGTTTCCGTATTCAGCCACTCTACAGAAATATGTAAATGTTTCATTGATATGTATTTGATTCTACTAAATTACCCATCTACAATAACATTATTTCTTTGTGGTGTTTGTTAGTCCTTATCTTAAGCTATACATTAGGAATTTTTCTTTTCATTTATGTTTATGAGACAGAAAAATGTGTAAAAGTGATATCTTACAGGTAAAAATTCATATATCTAAATTTAATTTAATTTTTTAATTAAATAAAATTTAATTTAATTTATATATCATATTCATATATCTAAAAAGTGAATGATACTAACTAGCTAGATTAATATACTAGCTACAGTCAAAAACCATCTATTTCTCCATCTAATTTATTTAGAAATATCAACAAAATATCATAAAATACATGTTACTACACCAAATGGGAATATTCTTTAAAATTATATTTACACAATGAACATTCTGATAAGTTTGCTGTGTACAAAAATAATAATAATATTGTAATATTAAATGGTAAAAAAAGTTGGCAAAATTGGTCAATTTATTGATACTTTTGACAAGGTTTTATTTTGCAATATCTCTAGAAAATGGAACGAAAAGGGAATTAAGTAACTATAAATCATGTGTTTAAATCTCATGAGTGTTCAAATAAAATAAAAATTGATGAAATCAACAAAACTATTTGGTAGGGTGATTATGTTGCATTTCCCCTTCAATTTAGAAAATCTGCAATGTTTTAGTATCTTTTTAAATTTATATAAAAATGAGGATTAAGAGAGTGAAGATCTTCAATTAAAGCATTTCCAGGAGTCTTTAATTTTTATTTGAAATAAAAACTGGTGAAATTGAACTAATAGAGGAGCTAGGGAATCAGTCTTTTAATTTTCCTTATTATTTTTAATATATAGATTATGATGTTTTATACGTTATAAGGTTTAACTGTTATTAATGTCTTTTATAATGATAATTATTTTATTAGGCAGTTACATTTGTGAAGCATAATATACAAACAGAACAATTTAATTAAGATTGAAGTTTTTCTTGGAGAATTAAGAATGTAAAAGCTTATGTTAGTGACTAGTACAATTTTTAAAAGCTTTTACTAATAATAAAAAAATGTGGAGTTAATATTTGATATTTTTTAGTTTTGATGGAACTTTTCCTTTAACTGGGCGGCAATGAAAAATCGCCA
>JAOUZG010041912.1:3064517-3100671 GCA_026289955.1 Argiope argentata
ATTAGGAAAAAATTATAGACAATAAGTAATTATTATAGAGGAATTTCATAACTAAGTGCACGTAGCACTGTTATCCCCCACTAATTCCATAACCCAAGCAATGCCGGGTACGGGAATGCTAAATTATTTATTACTAGGAAATTATTTATATGGCAAAAGAACGTTTGCCGGGTCAGCTAGTATATATATATATATATATATATATATATATATGCAGTTTCCATCTACTTTTAATTGATTTTCAAAAATGATTTTATTTTGCACTATAAAACTCAAATTATTTTAATGTTAGCACAAATATTTTAATCTGAATTTTCTTTACATTGTTAGTACTGAAAATATATAAGATAAAGAAAGGGGTAGCAATGAAGATTCTTCTATTTTGCACATTTTAAACACAAGTATGATACAGATACATAAGAAAAAAAAAACTATATCTTAATGCCTTCATCATTTAGATTTCCAAAATTAGTATCTGTTTAAAATATGCTTGTAATGAAGTGTGTGTGTGTGTGTATCTATCTATCTATATAAATATATATATATAATCTTATATGCTACCTCAAATAACATTTATTTTTGTTTTGAATAATCATGAATTTTTTTTGAAATGTATTAATTTTTAAATACTTCTGCTCTTTCCTAAAATATATTTTATTGTAGAAAAATGTTTTATTCTAATAACTTCAATATTGCTCTTCTGTTGTAGTATACTAAACTTTTCATTTAATAATAATAATAAATTGGAATAATCATCCAAAATTTTTGATAAATTACAAAACATATTTTTTATGTTACTCAAAAAATGTCAATACATAATAGTTTTATTTTGTCTTTTTATTAATTTTTTTATTATCAATATTGTTTTTATTAACAAGAAAAATCACTGTATATTTAAAGTTTAATTTGCTTCTTTTTTTAACTTAATGGTCAAATTTTTGATGACATGACAAAAAATTTAAAAGTCTCATTGTCTAATGAGTCCATTGATGTGAGTCTCTAAATTTACAAATTATCAAAATCATCAAAAATTTGAAATTTAAAAATATTTTTCTGAGGATGTCATTAATACCTAGTTATATGAAATATTTAATTGAAATTTTTAGAACAATTAGTTCCAACAGATGAGCTGGTTACTACTAATAAAGATGAATACATATCTATCTGTTTGCAATTTACAGCCCAAATTGCAACAAAATTTATCATCTGTATATTTCAGAGTTAAAAAATGAGTTAAATCAAAATGATTTAAAGTTTTTAAAATTAATTAAAGTTTTATTGAAAAAGGATCAATAATATTTTTGAATTAAAGTAATTTTTATGTTATTTTAAAATTTAAACTAATATATCTTTTAAAGCGTTCACTTTAATTGACATACAAAAATATTCTGAATGTTTACAGTTAGTAAGAAATTTCCTTTTGTACTGAAATTCCAATCATTTTTGTTTTGTCATATGCTTAATTGTATGATTTTCTTTTATTGTTGCAAACTAAGAGAAGGTACTTATATATAATAGATATGCATTTTGCATGAAGAAGAAATGGAGGTTACAGTTAGTTGGTACTTACTCCCAATAGGATAGTTCGTGTCACAATTTGAAGATTAAAAACGCTCTAAAAATTAAATAATAAATAAAAAATATAAATTCTATATAAAATAATATTAATTCTAATAAAATTCTTTATAAATTCTAAAACAAATTTAAATGAAATTAAACATGATCATTTAAAAACACTCTATAAAATTTATAAATTCTAAAACAAATTTAAATGAAATTAAATGTGATCATTATCACCAATGAACTTAGTTGCGAAATATAGCCAATTTTCTAATAAGAATAAAAGAATATTTAATAAATTATCTCTATTTCATCTGCTTTTTGAGATTTATTGAAATATACAAACTTTATTTATTTATTGTTACAAATATTATTATTATATAATATGTTTATTTTGTGAAAATTTAAATGTTATAGCTTAAAGAAGTATTCATTGAAAGCTATTATGTATGCCATCATCAGCATATTAAAAGTTAACTTAACCTAAAATAGGTAGAAGATCTCAAACCTTTCTTCTCTCTAGAATTTTAATTTTTTGAATGGATAAAAAGTTTATGTATGTGAAGCTGAATGACTGAAAGTTAAAAGATTTTGTATAAGTGTTTTACAAATTATAATGATATTGAACTAAATCTATTTTTAAAAAAGTAGAGAAAAACATAAAAACTATCAAGCTTTTCTATTTTTCTTACATTCATTATTTTAAAAGCTTCTTGACGTTTCTTAAAAAAAAAAATAACAAAACTATCTTGTTATAATTAGCATGTGTTTCAAATAAAATATTATCATTTAAAAGAAAGTTTTTATATAATATAATAACTGCAATGAAGATACATTTTAATTGTTATACTTTGTAAAGCACTAAATAACTAGGAAAAAAATTCATAGTTATGTCTTTTAGCATACATAATTTTATGCAAAACCATTTTATAGTTATTAAATACTGTATACAATTAATAATTCCTGCATTAAAATATCTTTATTATTTCAACTCTAATCAATTCTTGATTTTTTAAATTATTATCATTTTTATTTTTTATTAAACTTATATTAACCACTCAAAATTGAAATTTGCTCTTGAACTTTCCTGTATTTATTTAATAAAAAATTCAGTATATGAAAATTCTTCATATATTTTCTAATATATATATATATGTTGTCAGAATATGATGGAAGAAATTGATTCTTAAAAATAATTGTGTGATTTTTCTTCCTATACTTCTTTATATATATCTCTATTAATCTTTGTATAATTATTTAAGGAATTAAATTTATTTGAACTTTTTATTATATTTTGATGCTACATATATATATACACATTTCTGTTTCAGTTATCAAAGAGATTGGATTACAAAGAAGAAAGCAGTACCCTGAGCTTGCTCATCGGAGTCATGAAGTATTTCGTCATGATGTTGGACAGCATTTAAAAGATGTTGATACCAGAGCTAGAGTAATTTGAATATTAAAATGAATTATATATATTTAATACCTGCTTTATAAGAGTTTAATTTTTATTATATCAAACTCTTGGTGGTTAATTAAATTTCTGATCAGTAATTTTGCCATATCTTGTGATAAAATACATAAACTCAATTTAAAAAAAATTCTTTTGAACATAGTGTATAATTCCTTCATATACTGGCTTGTGCAAATTGTTATAATGTATTCATTAACACCTAAGAATTATTGGTTTAAAGCCTATTTGTTAATTACAATATGTCATTTTTTTAAAACAGATTTTCTTTACTTGTCCTTTTTAATTTAGAGCATCAATTTTTATTGCAATGCCATTATCATACTTACCTTCTCTTTATCGATTATAAAATTATTGTATTGTTTACTGAGCAATGCAAATTTTATATTAAAGGATTGCAATTTTGTGTTTCTTATATTTTAAATTTTATTCATTCATTTATCATTAAAATTTATTGAAATTCAATTTAATTTTTTAAAATAAGCTTATAGCTATGTTTTACTATATAATTAAGATCCTGAAATGATGACAAACATTTTTAAAAAAATATAAAAAAGAGCAATTGTTTGGAAAGGTGTTGATTATAGCTATGAACAAATTGTTGGTGGGTTATAGCTCTTAAAATTGACACCATTTCCACCATTATTGGTAAAAAAAGTGCATAAGCTCTCAAACTTTTTGATACCAGAAAAGATTATTATATTCTCTTCTGGTATTAAAATTTTGCTGTGAATTATTAAATCTTTTAATAAAAACATTATTTATTAAAAAATATTTTTTCTTTATTACATGCTTGTTATGTTATATTCTTTCTTGATATTAGAGTGAAGAGCGGGATGCTGGTTTACTTTCTAAATCAGGTCCACGTAGTCGTTCTGCTGAACCTGGCATGAACCATCAGCAGCAGAAATCAGTAAGATTTCATTATTGTAGTGAAATTCATATGTATTTTTTAATTTATAAAAATGGTTATTCATAATTTTTTTTCTTTAATTGTAGATCATGGTGCAGAGTTTTCCTCCTATTACATCTGGACGTGTGTCTAAACTTCCCAAAACAGAAGAATTTCCAAATGTTTCGGAAGAGCCATGTGAGACTACTGAATATAAAGCAAAATTTGCTTGGCCCCGAAAGAATGACGATCAGGTGCCATGTATGGCTAGAAAATCTGTTTCTATGAATGTAATTAAAAGTTCTGAAGATACAGGTTAGTTTATAGAATTAATGTATTTTAAAGGAATTCCTTTTATTTCTTAGTTGACCAATACTATTGAATTGTTTTAATTATATTTGATTTGACCTTAATGTTCTTAATTATCTTAATAGTGATTTGTATACTTATTTATTCTTATTGCCCTTCCAATAAATTGTCAAAAAAAAAAAAATACTAACTGTTACTAACCACATTGGTGAAATTTTTCTTCTCTTGTTAATAATGGGGCTTGGTAATCCTGCTGTAATTTTAAAAATCTCCAAGTTAATCACGGTCCATAAAAATATCAAGTATTATTTGTTCATCAGTTGGATTTGCTTGAAATATAGAAGTACTTAATTTATTATGTATTACAAATCCATACACTTTAGGCAGACATTTTATTTATTCATATTATTATGCTTACAGATTATCTGTCCAATTTCTGACTGTTAACACTTCATTCATAAAAGAAGCTTACTTAGTAAAATTAAATGATTTTTTAATATTGACTTTTTTTTTTATTCTGCCAAATTTGATGTATCTTCAATTATTTTGAAACAAGCTAATTGAAGAGGAGTCATTAGTTTTGTATTTCAAGATTTTTTTAAAACTAATATATCAAATGTGTATTAGAATAAAAATTAATTATTGTAACTGACAAAAAAATTAACAGTAACTAATTAGTACCTAATTATGCATACGTTTTTGTGTTTATTTGCACAGTTCTATTTTGGTAATAACAATAAAATATTTATTTAAAAAAATTGTTTATTGCATTTTGTAAGCCTATATTGATCATATAGTGGTTTCATTTTCAGCATTTTTCAGATTCTCAGTCTTGCTTAGTTCTTGTAAAACTTTAAAAAAATTGAATGTTTTCCTTGCATATTTTGAAGACTTAATAAGTCTAATAAAAAAATTATAGTTACATAACTTGCACATAAGATGTTATATAATTTTTTAAACATTTATTGTCAACTTAAATTTTTACTTAGTGTGTTTTCTTTAATTTATATTTTTCATTTATTGTATTATTTGTTGCAGTGGATTCTTTGCACAAATCAAAATTAGCTCCTGTTCATAGACCCTGTGTGTTGCATAGAGAATTAACTAGTTCAGAAAAACCTCCTGATGGTAAAAAGTAAGTAATGTTAATTAATATGTTTAGTCAGTAAAGTTTATTCCTGATTAATTAAAAGTGCATTCTGTGCAATATATATACAATAGCAAGAATTCTGTTTACTTTTTTGACTTTTGGATTAGACTAGATTACTATATCAAAATTAAACTTTTGTTGTTTAAAACTGTCGAGTTGATAAATTAATATCTATATTGAATTCCGTCAATATTAAGAATTTCTTGCTTTTCATCAGTTTATCTTTGCTATGAGTAAACTTTTTTTTTCTGTGAGCATTTTTTTCTGAATGGGAAAAGAATAAAAAAAAGTATTTAACTTAAATTAATAAAATAGCTTTTCAAATATTAATGTCTGAAAATTTATTATCTATGTTTTGCATTTATATAATCTACACATGATTTATTCAAGGGAGAAAAGGTTATTCTTTTATTTTATTATAATGACAACCTAATGATATTCTATTGTTGTAAAGATAACCTAAATACCTTTTTTAGAATCCTTAAAATTCATAAATAAATGTGTAACTCTGTAGGGGCAAGGGATCCAACTTTATTGCTTCTAAGTAATTTTAAGCTTCTAGGGTATATAAAATTAAATTTTTTGTGTCATTCATGTATTCTCTAAGTCTGCTGTTGTAAGATAAGTACCGTTTTGTGGCAGTGGAGTTTACTGAATAAGTTGTTAAATAACTGCTGAATTGAAAATTAATTGAAAAAAAGAGAAGGAAATTAAAGCTAATGTGAACTTTTAGTGTTATTTGTTGATATATCATGCAATTTCTTGAAGAAAATTGGAAATCATTAAATAATTTTCTGATTAGTTGTTAATTTTAAAGGCAATAAAATTTTGGAAGTTTCCAAAAACATTAACACTTGAAAAAAATCTTCTAGTAATTATGACTTTTTTTTTGACATAAGATGCTTGCCGAATTTAAAATAAAGCCTTTACTTGCTTTTTTATTTAAAAGGAAATTTTGTGTATCATTTTTACATTCAATATGCATATTTCTGTAAGAATACTGAAAATTTTTGGAACTTTTTCTAAAACTAAATTTTGGTACTTGGTTTTTATATAGATCCATCAATCTTGCAAAAACTTCTGCTATGTGGGTGCAAGCAATAAATTACTAAATATTACTAAATGTAACCTTTTTTTTCAATTGTGTATATTTATTAAGTTAATTTTTTTAATGAAATAAGATTTTATTTATGAAGAAAATTATTTTATTTTTGAAATTGTTTAGTTATTGTTGGTATGTTGCATCATTACCCAAATGAAATATGTGATGTTTTTGAAATTGTTTCCAGATGATATATATATATCAAAATTGTTGTTAGAATTTTCTACTAGCAGAATATTCTGTAGTTTGACTTTTGTCCATATGAGAATTTCTCTTTCTGCTTATCTTTAGAACAAACAATAAAATGTCATAGAAAATACTTCAGATTGTGTATACGACAACAAATGAATAGCAGGAAAATATGTTAGCTTCAGATATTATTACAAGAGTTAAAACTGCCACCCTTGTCTTAATCTTTTACTTTACTGAGACTTGATTAGAAAATATTCTACCAACTCAATATTTGTACACTTTTGAGAGTTTTTTTAAAAAAATATTTACAAGGTTTGAATTCTGGATAAAATTTTGAAGAAAAATGCACTCTCAACTTATAGATTAACTGATTTGTATGTGATATATGCAAATTTATTTTTCTATCTTATACTATAATACGAGGAATGGTTGTCAAGTCGAAAATCGCCCCAGAATTAATAAACCCCGGTAAACTTGGGGGTCTGGGGTTTTTGGCCACGAGGAATCGATTGGCGCCGGTTTTGAAGCGCTACGGTTGAGCAGTTCGGAGTTACAGATAGGATATTTTCAAACTTTATTAGTTCGTCATAATGGCTACTTAAATTTTCAAGTGGTAACGTGCTGCCATCTATAGCCAATATGCCATCTATATATTTTTTTTCATTTCATGCAGACACGTGATGAAAATTGCATTTTTATATGTTTAATGCGCAATAATAATTTATTTTTTTTAATTTGAGTTTTTGTCAATCTTATGGCAACATATTAATAAGATAATTTTTTCCCTTTTACTCGTAACGCATGCTTGGACTTTAAGTTTTAATTAAGAATCAAGGTTATTCACATGTGTTAAATCACAATTGAAAATTTAAATATTCGAGTTAGCTTCGATACCTGTTTTCTCCGAGCGGAGCTCGGTCACCCGCTGGTAATATATAAAATGCAAATCTTAGTCAATGATTATATATAAGTATATTTACAGCTGAAAATTATTTTTAATGTCTTATTTTAAGTTAGGAAAGTTACATAAAAAATTTAAAAAAAAAATCATTCTTATTGGTAGACTTTGCTTTAAATTTAGCATTACTTACTATACGTTATTAATTTTTTCAATATGGCCTTTATTTGTAGGAAGATTAAAACAGAATATAAAGCAAAATATAAACCTTTTACTTCTTATGTATATGTGGATGGTGAATGGAAGAAAACATCTAGACTTATGAAGGTATATATATTTATCAATTAAAGATATTAATTTTTATGCTCAAGTTATAATAAGCAGTTTTTTTAATTCTATTGTTACGGTGGTGGTATTTGATTCTCACGTGGGCAGAAAAATTGTTCATTGCTTCATAAATTTGAAACAAATAGTATTTTTAAGAGTAACTAACGATAAATGATTTAAATTAGTACTTATTTCTACTAAATTTATACTTTGTTATTTTTTATTTATAAATAAAGAATACAAAATAAAGTAGTATGGACATTTCTGTCATGATATTATCTTGCTTGTTACTTTTTAAAATTCTGACCATTGCTTAAAAAATCTTCTTAAAATGGAACAGTTTGCAAGAACAAAATTGTAAAACTAACTGTATTCATGTATAAATGCAAAATACGCACACTTAAGCTACTACAAAATATGCACACTTAAGTTGTCACATGTTTAATCTAAGTTGAACCCAAATTGATGATTACATCATAAGGATCAGTAACCTGCAAATCAAAAAGTACTGTATTTCTGTAGAAATGCAGGGATGCCAGAAAACAAATCATTAATACTTGTATTATGCAAGTTTCTAATTAAAATAATTAGAAAATTTACATTATACAGAATGTAAGAATATGAATGTTAAATTCTTTAAATCTTTTATTAAAATTATTGAGATTAATGTATTTTTTTTATCTATCCAGCTTTTAGTGGATAATAATTTATAAAAATAAAGTTCATTGATAAATCCAAAACACTACTGCTAAGATATCAGAATTTTCTCACTTATTGATCTCATATTCTCATTTTGCTGAAATGTTCTCTCCATGTGTATTTCATTTCTACATCCTTCACATATCCTTTTCATTTACACCTCAGATTATCATTCTTCTGAAATATAAATACAATATTATTCTGCTATTCAACATTGAATCAAGCAACAGATGTGAAATTATCAAAATAACTGCAATGTTATGCTGTCATTCTCTGGAAAGTTGACAGTACTATTCCAGAAAATCCCATTTTTCTTTCTTGCTCAACTTGGAATGATTGTTCACTGTGGAACTGAATGTGTTTGCTAGTTGTAGCTGTTAGCTAATTTAATGGAGGAAAATTACGAATGAAGAAAAATTAAGATTTAAATTTCCTATTAGGTACCTGAAAAAGTAGCTGTAGATCATGTTGAACCTTGGTTTGTTGAAGTTGCTGAAAGATTACAGAAGGCTAATGAGTATCGTTGGCGAGGCCATGGTCATCCTTTGTATGGGGAAGAATTACCCGAGAATTACAAGCAGCTCTGTGATCCTTCAGTTCGACCGAAGAGAGAACCTGTTGAAATTCAACTTATTAAACCAAAGTAAGCATATTTTGTATATTTTATTTTAATTTTTTAAATAAAATTTGGCTATTTCAGCATTACAAATAGTTATGATCCATACCAAGCTAATGCCATCTAATATATTTGCTTAAAAAATATAGAATGACTCATCAAGTATGTAATTATTTCCAAATTATCTAAAAAAAATCTTTTTATTTAATTTGAAGGTGTCACCAAAGCACTTCAAAAAAAGGTGAAACTAAGAAAAAAGAAATGCATGTTGATATTCCTGGAGAAAAGAAGCATGAAAAGGAACCAAAAAAACAAACACTAAGTAAGATTTTGGATCATTATGTATTTACATAGCATTTTTTTAGGTAATATAAAGGTTTTTACACCTGTATTAGTATTTTATTGCATTAATCTTTAATAGTATCTTTCAATGGATAATAGAATAAAAATTATAGCATTTACTATTTTATAATTTTAGTCATTGAAGATTCCTTCAAATTATTGAAAACATCATTGTCAGTATTTTTAATTAATACTTCAAAGTAATTATTTTTTTAAAAATCTAATCATATATGCATAATAAAAAGAGAGAAAAAAATATTAAAGAGTTGTGATTAACAATAGATATTTCTAAATAACTGAGTCATCTTTTACATAATGATTTCCAACTTCTCTTTTTTAATTTTATAATATAAAGTTAATTTTTTTTATTTTAAAAATTTGATTGCCTAGCATATTACATAATATATTACAAGTAAATCAGTAATATTTATTTTAATAATAATTTTAGTTAGTTCATTTAATGAGTTAAATATTTTTAGTCACCCTTAGCAACTCATTCATGAGGGATTCATTGGCATTTTCTTGATTTGAATTATAATGGGGATATAGATTGAAGATGTATTTGAGATGTATTTGCTATATCATGCTAACTCATGAACAGCACTATACTGTACTTGAGTATTTTTCTGTACAGAATTACTTCAATACCATTTTTTCATTTCATTTAATTGTTAATCAGCATTTCTTACAAGTTTGACTATTTCACCATATTATACTATTCATCAACATTCAACCATTTATAAATAAACATAGAGAAATTCATTGCCATTTTTGCTCTGCTTATTGTATGGTGAAATTCATTGCCATTTTTGCTCTGCTTATTGTATGGTGACCTGGATAACTTTCAAATTAACAAAGAAAAAAAAAGGGGGTTGATTTTAAAATTATTCTTAATTAATGCAGAATATCAAGCAACTGAAATTTTGTATTTTTTACTTTAAAAAATGTTGAAAGTTAGAATTTTTTTCAGAGCTTTGGTATTCTGATGGAATTGTGGAAAGTTAGCATTTATGTAGGGAAGGTATTAGAGTAACTTTCTTGTTCTTAAATGTCCAAATGTTTTACTGTATTTTTCTCTAATTTTAAAATTTATGCAGTTTTACGTTTTAATCAAAGACTTGCATTCAGTGTACTCTATAAATAAGTTATTTTTAAACAGCTTTATTTTTTTGCCAGAAAGAAAAGAAAATGAAAATAGTTTTATTTCATTAGGGAGACCAAAATCTGCAGAACCAGCTAAGGCCAAAGAAACTGTGAAATACAAGCGACCTGCAACAACGCCTCCAGCAAAGTCTAGTTCTCACTCACTGCCATCCAAGAAAAGAATGCCTAAACTTGATGAAGTTGAAAAGATTCCAAAAGGTATTTATTATATAGCAATAATAAACAGAATTTCAATAAATCAATAATTTTGTTTCTAAATTAGGAAAATTAATAGAATTTTATTTTTATCTATTTATATTTTATGCTTTGAATATTTTTAAAAATTATTAAAGTCAAAGATATTTTTAGGATTTGAACTAACTGCATTCAATTAATTAGATGCAGTTGTTTATCACCTTTTTTTAATGAATTTTTGTCCTTATTCCTATGTTTAGAATTATAAAATGAATCTGAAAATCTTGCAAATTTCTACAGAAAAAATTTATTAAAATTTATTAATATTTTAGAAATACATTACATGATCTAAAATTATTTCCTATTTAATTAAAATGTCATTCTTTGCATGTAATCATTCCCAAGTTATGTATGTCTGTTATTAAAGATTATGATGTGAAAGAACCTTTTGATAGTTTTCTAAAATAATCTATTAATATCTTTATGATATTACATGTTGTCTCTTTTAACTGGTAACAGTGGGGATTTTTTTGTTTTCCTGTATATAATTTTGTGATTGAATATACGTTTTTATAATCATGCTATTTATGCTTAGTTATGTTATTTGCAGAAATTATATGTTTCTACATCCAGTGTAATTATTCATTGTGGGTTTATTTCTTCACCTTTGATGATTGATCATATTTTTAACCTATCATTCAAAATCTTTCAAACATTATCAAAAGTATTAAATACTTTGAAAAGCTGCATAAAGTTTTTATCATATCAGTATTTCCTTAGTTTGATTATGTCAAGTTACATGATTATTGCTAGAGTTTTAAACTTTATTTAGTATCCCATAAAACTGAGAAAGCTTCATGTGTGGACATTGATCAATGGCTCTCAGTTTTTATAAAAATATGTCACTCTTCATTGCTTTTTTTTAACATAATTTCTTTGCATAGTGTATTCATCTTTATTCTTTTCTTCTTGCCTCTGTTGCTTCTCTTTCTCAATATCTGCATTATGACAATTCGTTTATTTTGTCTCATCGAAGGAGATTGAAAAGGATACATAATCGTATACATCCATTCAAATCTATACCTCTTCACCAAATCATTACATTATTTTTTGATCATAAGTAATTTTCCTAATGAGTTTAAACTGTAAAAATAGCTCATATTTTGGTATAGTTGTCTAATTAGGAGTATATTCAGTAACTTTGGACGCAAGAATAATCAATGTAAAAAAATTTAAAAAATATATGTTCATTAAAAAAAATGTAGATGTAATATGGCTTCTTAAAAGATAATCAGTATTTTTAATGGTTCTTTTTGCAGTAAATCCTTATATTTAATTATCATACATTTTTTGGAAATATTTCTTATTTTCCTCTAAAATTTTTATTATATAATTTTTTTATAGCTAAAACTGGGAAGAAACAAAAGGATGATGCTACAAAACCATCTGCTTCCAAGAAAACTCAACAATCCCCTTCCCTTAGCAGTGGGGGGAAGGTCTGGCTGCAGGCCGGTCAACCAACTTCAACAACTACAGAGAAAAACGATTTCCCTGTAAAAGAGCACTCGGATGCTGTGAGGCCTTCCTCTTTGTCACCAATTCCATCAGCTTCTTTATCCAAGCAAGTACCTCAAAATGTTTCCGATAATGCTGAAGCCACTAAAGGTAAATAAAATCTTGGAAGTTTTTATTACTTATTTAGGAGTTTTCTGACATTCATTTTGTTAAAACTTTTTTTCATTGAATTTATTCAAATGTATGATAATAAGTTGCATTAAAAAATGCCATAATGTTAAATAAATTCTTATTGACATAGCTGTTCGTAACATTTTTGAAAAGAAAACTTGTCTCTTCAGACACACCAGCAACAAAATCAATAACAGTTTTTATTATAAAAAAACTTTAGTTAATCTTAAAGTTAAAAATTTGTTAATAGATTTAACAAAAAAAAAAGATGTATTCATCACATATAGGTATTGACATATGGAACTTGATGTGAATCATTATGTTGTATTAAAGAATCACAAGGATGGATATGTAAAAAGTTGCATCAGCCCCTCCTCACTCAATTTCTAAATTGAAAAGATCTATTTTTTTTATCATGCTCATCTTTCATCTGAAAATAATTTATTTTTTATAGCATGTCAATTTTTATAACAAAATCTTTTAAGCAGTCTTATGTATGTGTTTTTATATGTTTGCTCCTCTAAATGGTATTACTATAATCATTCTATGTTCTTGACTTTCTGATTATTAGATACAAATTTATATCTGATAAATTGAAGAAACAATATCAAAAAAGCTAGGATGTTTCAAAATTGAAGATAAAATCTGCCAAATGACACATAGCAAAATATAACTTGACAATGTTTAATAGTTTGTCAATATAAATTAAGAAGAAAATTTCTACTAAGTAATACCTCTTTTATGAAAATTAAATAATCCAACATCTCCCCTTTGTTTAATTAGTTGGAAAAAATAAGCTTATATATTTATCTAACAAGATATTAATATTTTTTGTATTAATTTTTCTTTTGCTAAATTTTAAGAAAATCATATATTAACTAATTTTTTTGAAACCATGAATAGAATAATTTATTTTGGTTACTGGGTTATTTTATTATTTAAATTCTAATTTGAGCTTCCTGTTGTTCTAATAATTTTTTTTAAAATAATATATACAAAAGTGTATATCCATCTGTATCAATCTAAACATGATGAATTTTCTTAATTTTTATAACTTCATATAGTTAGTGAACAAGAACCAATAGATGAAGTTAAACCTGCTGTGCCACAATCCTCAGTTGTTCCTTTGACCCATGTTCGAACTCCGGAAGAGGTGACCGGTGTTAAAAGCCCTGATCCTGAAAACTGGACAGTTCCAATTGAAAGCAGTGAACGCTTAGAATGGAGTGGAGTTAATACATCTGGTATAATCTTATTATCATTTTTTTTTATTTATCAGAACTTTTTTTTAAAAAAATGTTTTTTTTCCTTAATAAAGTTTTTATTTATTTTATTTATTTTTTATTTAAAATTTAAAATCTCATTGAAATTTTTGACATTTTTTAAAATTGGGTTACTTTAAAATAAGGGAGAAAATTATTTTATATATTCAGTGTATTATGTATTTATCCAGTCTGGACACAGCTTATTTGTTCATTTTTGAATTGTAAAAATTAGCATACAGTTTGAATGCAAAAATGTTTTAAATTATGTATAAAAATATGTTTTTGACCAAATATATTGCCAAAAGTATAATTTTGATTTCTGCATTCATGGATGTGAAAAAATGTTGCATTTATATGTCATAGATACAAATTAACCTCTGTAAAGAAATATCACATATCTTAAACCATATGAGTCTTTCAGTTTCTCTGATTACAGGAAATTTCTCCTAATAAATTTAGTTTTTGAGTAAATTCACAAAAATAACTAACTTTCTGAAAATGATGAGTTGAAAAAATCTTTCTCAATGGACATTTTATGATGCAATAAAAAATATCAGTAAATATCAAGTAATTTCTTGCCTCTAAAGAGGGTCCAGAACCCATTCTTGAATAAAAATTTGATTTATTTTTCAGATATAATATAGTACCAGCTAGACATAAAAGGAACTTAATGAATGTTTATGCTTGAAAAAATTATGTAGTTCTCTGTACTTTAAAATTCAGTTAAAGTAATAATTTCTAATTTCCTTCTTTACTTCAATTTATAGATGTTTTTTACTTTTCCATTTATTTTCTCTTATTATTGAGAACTTTGTTCATTCCTTTAATTGGAATTTGCTAATTTCTTGTAAGTGAATTGAAACCACTTGAATTAAAAATTTATTCTTTATCTTTTAAGTCATGAGAACTTTAGCTTAATTTTTTTTCAGAAGCACCTTTAAAAACAAAAACTCCAGATGAAGTAAGTGAGAAGTTGTCAAAAATGAATATTTCTGATGAACCAGGTAAACTATCTTTTTTCTATTGTTTTTTAGTAGTTCCATTCATTTTCCAAAGTCATCTTGTTTATAGTTAGTAATATAATGAAAATTGATTAAAAATGTATGTTTTTAATATAGATTTTATGAATTGGTTAGATTTATATTTGTACTTTTTGTTGAATTAATAAAGCACTTTCAATGAGAAGTTTACAAAAATAAATCTTCATAGATTGAGATTATTAAATTAATTAAAGTATGTCTCTGTATGTATTATATATATATCTTAATATATATAAATTACGTGTCACGTTGTTTGTCCGCGATGGACTCCTAAACTACTTAGCCGATTTTAAAATAATTTACACACCACTTGCAGTTTGATCCAACTTAAAAGATAGTTTATTTTTCGAAATATCAATTAGTTCGGGAGAAATCAATTAAAACCCCTTAATTTCTGTTAAATTTAAACCTGTAATGCTACTTTCCGAGTGAAACACGGCCTTCCGGAGAAGCGATCGCTTATGCGTCCCGTTTCGTCCCGTAAATCCGTGTTTTTTAAATTGCCGTCGTTACGCGTCCGTTCAACTTATACTCAATATCGCAGTGGAATCGGGTGGACTTTCTATCGTAGAACACGGAGGTATAATTTTTTTTACGAAACATCGACGCAAAATTTAAATATCGATTTTTTTTAAAAAGGTCAATTTTGACGGGTCTATTTCTTGAACGGCCCTGTAAAATAGACGCTTAGCTGGAAAAATACAGAAAATATGTTTCCTGAAAGACATTACAATGTAGTATTTTGCAATACAATTAAAAAAAATCGATTTTTTTAAACTGAATTGTTGGCGAATTTTTTAACGAAGAGGCGAAATTTCTCTTTAATATTTAATTATGCCGAAACTTTTCAAGATAACTTAATCAAATTTTTTTTACATAAAATTCGATAAATTTTTCAAAATCGTGTGAAAGATTGTAAAAATCTCATAGAAAATTGCGCATTAATTTTTTTTGTCGTTTATTGAGTTTTCTTCTTCAACATTACAAATCTAATCCATTGATAAATAAAAAGGAGACTAAATTTTTCAAAATCGTGTGAAAGATTGTAAAAATCTGATAGAAAATTGCGCATTAAATTTTTTTTGTCGTTTATCTTCAACATTACAAATCTAATCCATTGATAAATAAAAACGCGACTAAATTTTTTTTTTGTATTATTTGGCATTGCTTTGGCACACCCTGATCAATTTTGAAAGCAATCCACCAAAAATTACGCGTCGTATGAATTCATTCCAGGTTTTCCACCCCACATACTTCACCTGAAAGTTGGGACACCAGTAATACTATTACGAAACCTTTGTACACCAAAGTTATGCGATGGCACCAGACTATGAATGACTAGACTTAATAAGTATGTAATCGAAGCTACGATAATTACTGGATGTGCTCGAGGAGTGTTGGTTTTAATACCCCGCAGTCCACTAATTCCGTCGGACTATCCTTTTGAATTTAGAAGAGTGCAGTTTCCTGTAAAAGTTTGCTTTGCAATAACCGTTAATAAGTCACAAGAACAGGCATTAAAAGTAGCAGGGATCGAGTTAAGAGGAGACTGTTTTTCACACAGCCAATTTTATGTAGCTTTCTCCATTAGGCTATCAAAAAATTCAAGGCAAGAAAAATGTACAAAGGATAAAAAATTCCTTCTAGAATTCCACCATTTCCTTCTACTTAACATAAAAGAAAATCCAAAGAAAATACCTTTCTTTGAGTTTATTGAATAAACCTATTTTATTTTAATTTCATTGCATGTAATACAACATTCTAAATCTTCTAGCTTACTATTGCTATTTTAAGATATTATTCTGGATCTATTTTTATTCATTCAACCTTCTAATGTTTAAAATTTTATTGTATAATTGACATGCACTTCAAAAGATTTCTGTGTTGATTTTTTTATTTATATATTGGTTACGCAGGATTGAATTTATTACTTTTAATTTTATTATTTATTTACATTAAAAAAGTTTCAATGTGACATGAGTGCTAAATACATATTACTGCTGAAATTCAATTTTCCCTTTACCTAGAAAACTAGAAAAAATTGTACAAACCCAATACTAGATTCATAATCAGCCCCACAAAATTACTTTCAAATCACTAGAATATTATTGATTGTGATATGCATATTGCACAATAATTCATTGCTTAAAATGTTGGATGAGAAATTTAATCCAGTTTTTTGTAATGACATGATATGTTAAAGCATGAACTCAATATTTATATTTAAGTGTTATTAGGGAAATTAGAACTTGAGATAAAATTAAACTAATAAATTATTTTCAAGTATAACTTTAAAGCATTTTTTTTCTCATTCAAATGTAATTTTGTTTTTATATAAAAATTAGGGTTGTGGAAATCTGTAGATAAATTTCTTTTTAATTAATTAAGCCATACAGCAGACATTATTCTATATGTCCATAAAGTATGATTTGAAAAGCAATTCATTTAAACAGTATTTAATAGTTAAATTATTAGCATTATAAATGTTGAGTGCAAAATTATAAACTATTCATTATACAAATGTTGGAACAAGAGGTATTACTCTTTCCTTTAAGTAATCAAAACTTTCATTTTATCCCGGTATAAAAATAAATGCAGTTTTATTGTCTTTTTTATTTGACTTAATTAAACAACTTTTGACTTCAATTATGTGTGTTAAATGTATTGTGCCTGATAAAGTGTATATTTTTAAATGCATTTAAAAATAACCGCATGTTTAGCTTCTATATTATTGTATGTGTATACTTATTTAATGCTTAAGACTGATTATCATTCTGAAATTCAAACTGCAAATAAAAATATGTTGTGTTTCATCAATAAAGTATCAAAAAATCAATTTTATTAAATTCTTTAATTTGCTTTTATTGTATGCACTATTTATAGTTTTCATTTTACTTTTGCATTTATTGCTCATTATGAACTCTCATAATAATGTCAATTTAAGTTAAAATTATCTTATTTTAGTACTTTATATATTGCATCCATTATGTTCATAATTATTTTATATTAAACATCTTAATACTTTGTTTTAATCTATTTTTTAGTGCCTAATGTAGCAGAACCTCAAGAAGGTAGTAGCACTTCAAGCTCTGGTAAATTAACATCTGCTAATGTTTTAGATAGAGCTCGGAGCAGGCTTGATCAATTTTGGGGGAAAAATAAGTGATTGATAGTTTTGAATATATAAAATAAATTAATTTATTAAAAATGTATGTTGAGGAATGTTGTTGACACCGTTGTATATTTTTGTGTGCTGTTATCAGTATTATCTTTCTAGTGCATTTTTATTATTGTGAATTTATTTGATTAAATCTATTTGTATCCATAAAACTGACTGCTAAACTATTTTCTCAGAAGATAGATGTTTGTGCATACATGAATATTCAGTTAAGAATTTAATTTTATATGCTCTTCTTTGAATCTTATTTTTTAAAAAGATAGATACATTTTGGGGCATTATATTAAAATAAAAGAACTGGATATATTTGAACTTATTAGTTGACATGACAAAATTATTTTCATTTAAAATTGAACTGACAATAGGCCGAAATGTCTTTTTGTTATATTTTCTCATTATGGATCCCCTCTTTTTTTTTATTTAGATCTGTAATCTACTAAAAATATATTCTTTTCATTTATTTAATGATCTGAGGAAAACATGCATAAAATAAATATTAAGTTTTAATTTGTTATCAATAAAAAATTTATATTTTTTAAAAATTTAAGATAGATAAGGATGAAGAGAATTTTTTCATTATTTTGAATTGACTAATATAGGATATGTCATACACTCTTGTTAAGTTATCAAATTTTGGATTTAGAAGAATAAAGAATAAAAAATAATTAATTCAAGAACAAACTTAATAAGATATTTTTTAAGTGGGCTTGAATTTCTATGTAAATTAAAAAATAATACATTGAAAAAGAGAGGCTACTTAATAATTTATAATTAAGAGGTGAGATGTAATAATTAATTTATTTAGAGGTTAATGTTTTATCTGTCTGATGAAGCATCTGCTCCATTCTTTTTTTTTTCTTTTTTTTGTAACTAAAAGCATTAATCTGTTTCAGTCTTAAATAAAGAATACACATTAATGTGAGATGTCTTATACAAAAATGTATTTTAATAGCCGATTAATTCTACCGCAATTTTTTCCCATTATACTTCATCTGTTTGTTATTCCATTACTGAGTCAGAAAGAATACTGCCATTTCATTATACCTTCATCGCATTTAAAGTGGGACTTAAAATTTGAATGGAAAAAAAATGCTAGCCTTTAAGGTATTAAAAATTAAGACTTTCTGTGTTTTTATTTTAATGAGATTTTAAGAAAGAGCTGAAAAATTAATCTTTTTTTTTCTATGAAAATTAGTGATTGAATTCTGAGTTTTAGAATTATATATGTATGCTATTGACAATTCATTGTTCTATTGGTGATTACATTATTCAGTTTCCTATTCATAAATATGCTTTTGTCATTTTATGGGTACCAATTTTGTTATTTCAGTATATTTTTCTAAATTAATTGTAAAATTTTAACTATTTTGAATAAATTAGATGTGTATTATCCAATTATCTAGATAATAAAGCATACAAAAATTTTATTGAAATATAAAAGGCATGATAATCATCTTTGGAAATGATTCTTCTTTTAGTTTTGGATTCTACCTAAATTTTCTTTAATCGGTCAATTATGAAATAAAATTTGGCTCTAATTTTTGATACTTTTGTGTATATATATGTTCTTATGTATATAAAGAAAGGACACATATGTATCTGCACACTTCAAGTTGTCTAAAAAATTCAGTTGAATATCTATAATCTTGACTGAATAGATTTGATATCTACTTAATTTTAAATGTGATATTAAATTACCTTAATCACCTTTTTCATTTAGCATGAAATTTGTGAAATTTATATAATCTTGCACAAACTTGATTAGTACTTTTACTGGAACACTCTTTTGGCTTAGTTTGAAACATAAAAATAAAAATGAGCTACCGAATTTGTCTCCAAAAAACGACATTATTTTTTAATGTAATTTTTGTGTAATTTGCTATCATTGCTTGATTTTCTTATAAATAAGAAAATTAAATCGATTCTATTATCAATTTTCTAATATTCTAACTTCTTTTAATTTCCATATTTGTATCATTAAAAAGTTCTGAGAAAAAAAACTTTAAAGCACTGTTTTATCTTAAATTTTAAATGTACAATTTATATGCATAAATTATAATTGTTTATAAAATTGAAGCTATAAGAAAACACTTGTATTAATCCCTAGCTCCATTTAAGTTATTTACATTTCATATTTTCATTTTTTTCTCCTCAGATAAATATCAAACTTATTCTCAACTATTGTTTCTTCAATCATGCTATATTAACATACAACCTTTAGATGTGAGTAATTCTATTTTCTAAAACTTGATTGTTATTAAGAATTTTATTTCAATAGTAGAACAGTTTTTATTTAATTGTAAAATAATGCTATTCTTATTATAATGACTTCATGCTTTATGCAATAATACTGATGATGCATCTAGTCCTTTTTCATATGTATATTTTAAATCCTAACACTTCACTGGTGCTGTTACAGTATTGAGTTTCACATATTCTTTCGTCTGAAAACATATATAATTCAATTTTTTTGAAATTCAAACAATATAGGATGACCCTTAGTGAGATCACAGTTACTAATTTATGTTGTTAATCAAAGTAATTAACTGATATGAATAAAAAGAAATTCAATTATATGTACTATGCCTAACGTATGGTAGCTATCAAATACTGCTATAGCATCACCAGTAAAATGCTAAAGAATTTTTTTTATTCCTAATTTTGATATAGCTCTAAAAACAGTTTATAACTTCTTTAAAATAATTAAGTATGTCAAAGAATTTTCGGATATTAGGAACTGAATATTGTTGAATTTAATTTTTTTTTTAAATTCAACAATATTCTTTATTTTCTACTTTCTATGGATATATTCCTGAGAATTTGTATTATTTTGTCTATTTTTAATAACTGTCATTCATTTTTATTTATTTATTTTTACCTTTTTCTTATTTTTTTCCCTCATGAAACAATTTCATAACAGTTTTAATCATGGGATTTTTTCTCTTCACAATTAAATAATTTTCTTTTTTGCATGTGTGTTAGTGTGTAAAATATAAATATAGCATCACTGTATTGAAACTTTTTTTTATATAAAGCTAGTAATAAAGCTCAATATTTTTTTTCTGAACCAAATTTTTAACAAGATATTGTTATGTGAAATAAATTTATCGTGTAAAACTAATGTAGCTCAAAAATTTGAATTATCTTTATTTTCCAACCAAAAGCACTAATTTGTAACCAATTTTTTTTGTTCCTCTGATTCATTTTTTGTCATTGTTTTTTAATATGTGTACAAAAATAAAAATTAAAATGTATTTTCTTAGAATCTTTGGCTATATGGCATGTTGCTAAAATATTTCCCAAGCGCGTTATATAAAATACTTTAAGAAATTGATGAATGTACTGGGGTTCATTGTTTAATGGTAAACCATGTGCTTAGCAATAGATTCCAGTGCAGTTATCAATAAGTAATTGTGACGTTTCTTTTATATGCATGGCAAATATGTATATAAAAGTTTGTATTAATGTGCAAGGCAAAATTATTTTTTATGCTATGTAAATACTTCATTGACTTGTTACAATTTTATACAAATTTGTGTGCCTGTTATAGACTTTTTTCTCAAATGCAGAGCTATATTATTTAAAAAAATTCATTAAAAACAATAAAATTAGGTTGTGTTAAACGTTTTGAAAAATAACAAGTAAGCCTTGGTGGGCTTGATATTCTGATAATATTTAAACATATATAAGTTTTAAAGTCATTTCCTAAAGTACAGTTTTGAGAAATGATGTTTTGCTATTTTACAGTAAATGAAAGAAGAAAGAATAAAAATAAATTATGATGCATATTTTAATAAAAATGTTAGTACAAATTTGTTTTATAGACTTAATGCTTTGTTTTAAATATCTTCTCTGCATTAAACGTAATTGTCAAAAGATTTATATGTATTTAAAGGTCTGTAGAATCTATGTAATAGTTGCAATAAAATTCTATTGCAGATGAATATTCTCTTCAATTCATTCATTATTGAATTACTACATTTCTTAATAGGCTCTACTGTTTTCATTTTGCTTTTGTTTTGAATAATTAAAATTATCACTACTGTTTCATTAAAGTATTGCTAGAAAACCAGAATTCAATTGGAAAATGAGGTTGACCTTCTTACATTCACTTTGAAATAATTCAAAATTTTCTTAAAGTTTTTTGACTGTTTAATTTAGTTCATAAGATTTTTATTTCGTATGTATTTAATTAAAAAATGAATATTAATTCAATGTTTGAAAAAAAACTCTTAACATTATATATATATATATATATATATATATATATATATATACTATTTTAAATTATAGTTTTAAATAGCAACATATCAAAATTAGGGTATAAATCAACGGGAAATGCAAAAATTCATCTCTTTCCTGTGAGTGATTTTTCTGTTACATTAGTTTTGTAATGCCCCTGAAACGTTGTATTTAAGATATCTGCAGCTTTTTATTCTGTATTCAAATACTATTGCATCAAACATTGATCATACATAATATCATACATTTGTTATATCATTTTCCATGTTGTATGAGTGTATAAATTTAAAATTTTAAAAACTTCTTTCTACTTGGGTAACATTTTATTAATAATGGCTCCTTTTAAATCTTATAATGTATCCTTTTCACAAATCAAAATTTTTATTCCTTAGATCACATATCTTTATAAAATATTTTAAAAAGTTAAAGGAAAGTAGAAAACATTTATTAGGAAATAAAATTCTAATATCTAATTTTATAAATGTACTGGCCAAGTTATTTCTCTTTCTAATTTATGTAAGATGAACTCCATATTTTGTAACAAGAAAAGGACCATTTCTTTTCCTTCTTTTTTTAAAGTTGTTATGCTTGTTCCATAGATTAAAGATTTCAAAAATCCCAGCTTTCCTAAAAATTATTCTGTTATAAATGTAATTGTTAGGACATTGGAAATAACCATGAAAAAATTCAATTTAGTCACAAAAACATCATGCATTCGATATTGATTTCTTTGGGGGAAAATATATTGTTAGGGAAAATTTAAATCCGAATATCAAGGATCTGGTGCATGAGTGTATAACACAATAGCAACTTATAACGCTTTATTCAAGTCGAGGCTACAAAACACAGTTGGAATGAGCACAAAAACAATACTTTAAATAACCATCAGCGTACAAGATCTTATCGGTCACAAATAACTGTAAATGTACAACAATTTCAGAAAGAATCCGCAGGAGGAAAGACTTCGCACAACCAGTGGCGGATTTCTGCACAGGCATTGGAGGCGTTCACATCATGACTTGAGATCTGAGGAGGGGGGGGGACTCGTAACTATGTGGTAATAATGAATCTACTGCATTTTTTTTTCAATGCCAATTTGTTCAGAATTCCCCTCCCCGTTTTTTTTTTTTTTTTTTTTTTTAAAGAAGAAGAAAACAAACAAACAAAAGGAGCTGGAAAAAAAGCAAAATAGTGGAAATAACTATGAATGGAAAAAATAAATAATTTCAAATATAGGAATATTCAAACAAAATTGAAAAATATAATAAAATTACAAAATCTTGAGGAAAAAAATCCGTAATATTAAAATCCTTTATTCGACATAATTTGCAACATGATGAACAAATTCGTATGATTTGAATATTCCTGTTAACTGTGGGAAATACCGGAACGAGGGGTGATCTTTTTTTTTTTTTTTTTTCCCGGGAACAAATGAGGAACTGTGTTTTATTATTTGTTTTACAAGGATAGTGTACTTAAATGCATTATAATTAAAATGAACTTCTGGTCAAATTTTAGAATATTTTTTTTATTTCAAATTTTTTTTGCAGATGCGTGATATGTATTTTCCCTTTCTTTAGCTAACTGACTCACAAGTTATCAATTTTCAGCTAATATGAAATTTAAAAAAAAAAAGATTTCCCTTTTTCAAGAAATGCCAGTTCTATTTTCTGCACCTACAAAAGGGGGCAACATTGACTTCACTCTTGATTTTAAGCTGAGATAATAACATTTTTTTATCATGTCAGAACATGATGTTGTTTTTAGGATGAGGTTTTTGGCGTCAACAAAAATACGCAGGTGAAAAATATAATTTTTTTTTTTGCACGAGTGTCTCAAAAAATCAGCATTTAACAACGTGTTGTCATTGCCTTTACAAAAGCTCTGATTAAAAGAATAATTTAACTACTACAGCAAATAAAACCTAGAAAAATATTTTAAGCACGTGATTACATGAAATGAAATAAATAGGAAACGTGATATTTTTTTTAAAACAATTAATGCGAGACTGTTATTTTTTATCGTTTGCAATACTAAAGTTACTAATGCAAGGAAACATGTAAATTAATAAAAATAACGAATAAAATGAAATCTGCTATGCCAATGGTTCCTCAAGTTGACTGAACTCCGATCCATCTAACAAAAACTTAAAGGTTTGCGACTCACCAATTGGCTGCTTTAGAGAAAAGGGGACATAAATACTATTAATGCTCAGTCATGAGTTGCGGAACTACTTAAATTGTACTGTAGTCCCAAAAACAGTCACTATATATATATATATATATATATATATATATATATACTGAAGTAACAAAAGTCATGGGATGACTGTTAATATCGTGTCGGTCCTCCTTTTGCCCGGCGAAGTGCAACAACTCGACGTGTCATGGAGTCCACAAGTCCTTGGAAGTCCTCTGCAGGAATATTGAGCCATGCTGTCTGTATAGGCGTCCATAATTGTAAAAGTGTGGATGGTGCAGGAGTTTGAGCACGAACGGACCTTTCGATGATGTCCCATAAATGCTCGATAGGATTCATATCGGGTTATCTAGGTGGCCAGATCATGCGCTGTAATTGTCCGGAATGTTCTTCAAACCAATCGCGAACAGTTCTGACCCGGTGACATGGCGCATTGTCATCCATAAAATTCCCATCGTTGTCTGGGTACGTGAAGTCCATGAATGGCTGCAAGTGATCTGCAAGCAGCTGAACATAACCATTTCCAGTCAATGATCGGTTCAGTTGCACCAGAGGACCGAGTCCATGCCATGTAAAAACAGCCCACACCATTATGCAGCCACCACCAGCTTGAACAGTGCCTTGCTGACAGTTTGGGTCCATGGCTTCGTGGGGTCTGCGCCACACTCGAACTCTACCATCAGCTCTTAACAACTGAAATCGTGACTCATCTGACCACGCCACGGTTTTCCACTGGTCTTGGGACCAGTCGATATGCTCACGAGCCCAGGAGAGTCGCTGGAGGTGATGTCGTGCTGTCAGTAAAGGCACTCGAGTCGGTCTTCTGCTGTCATAGCCCAAGGAAGACAGATTTCGCCCCACAGTCCTATCGGACACGTCCCTCGTACGTCCCACATTGATTCCTGTAGTTATTTGATGAAGTTTTGCGTGTCTATTAAAATTGACCATTCTACACAGACGTCGGTGGTCTCGGTCGTTAAGTGCAGGTGGTCGCCCACTGCGCTCTCCATGACGGGATGGGATGCCTGAAATTTTATACTCTCGGCACACACTTGATACTGTGGATCTCGGAATGTTGAATTCACTAACGATATCCGCAATGGAATGACCCATGCGTCTAGCTCCAACTAACATTCCATGTTCAAAGTCTGTTAATTCTCGTCGTACCGCCATAAATCACGAAAAACCTGTTCACATGAATAACTTGAACACGAATGAAATCTCTGGAAAACGAACTGCGCATTTATACTTTTTCGCTGCGATACTACTGCCATCTGTATATTTGCATATTGCTATCCCATGACTTTTGTCACTTCAGTGTGTATATATATAGATGTGTGTGTGTGCGCGCGCACGCGTGATTGTGTGTGTGTGTGTGTGTGTTTATTTAATACTTAAATAACCTTCAAACAGTTTATTTCAATGAGAAGGATGTATTTGTTTTCTATTTTTTGTCATTACAGTTTTAGCATCAATTTCAATATTATTTACTTTTAATCGCAGTGTGATACATAACATGTATTTTGGCATTTAGTTTTAATCTTGACCACAGCCAAAAATCCGGCCTTACCTAGATATGAGGTAGTGAAGGAAAGGAGGACTTCCATGGCTTTATCGAGGCAAGGATAGTTCCTAGGTACCGAGAGCCAGAATTTCGTTCATTGTTTGCGATTTAAAGTATTTTATAGTGATGCATTTTCTGATAAATCAATGAGCTCTTCACTTGCTTTTTCGACATATTAGTTGGTAGTTTATCCTGAAATGGGTTACAAATCCAATTCGACGTTCCAGGTTTTTTCATCTCATCCCCGAAATAGGTGTCAAAGTTATTTCTTAACTAGCCGCCTTTGGCGACCAGTTGGTTCGCCAGTATTAATGTCGATTAAAGGGTTCAATCAATTTTATATAACTTGGTCTCATAAAAAGTTTTTCAGCAAAATATTTTTAAGCTCCAAATTTCGATAGTCATATAATTCACTTATATTATTATGTAGCAGTCCTGATCTTTGAACTCCGCATTTCTCTCTGATTTTCTATCAGAGCTCGTAAAATTCAGTTTTAATTTAAAGTGGAAATGATGAAACTTCAATTAATGTAAAGACCTCTTTACTTAATCTAACCTTGTCTTTAAATAAATCTAAAAACTGAAAGCAGAATAGTTCGGCATTGAAGTTTTATGTACACTACAGAAATTGAAACATTATAATTTTTTTATAATTTATAATATGTCAGGGAATTAATCAGCAAACATTTCACAGATTAAATGAAACATTCAGTTTTTAATTTTATTTTTAGATGTATATAAATGCTCTCGATAATGAATTTTTTTTTCGGTTTATAAATATATTTCAAAAAATTACGGTTTAAATTTCTTTGGTCTTATAGATTCATATTCTGTAAAGTATTTTTAATATTTAAACTTCTAAATCAATAAATAAACATTTCTATCTTCTGCAATCAAATATGGCACATTTATTCAGTTTTGAATATTGCAAGTTTAGAACAATCATCATTTTCATAGTCTAGACCAATTATTCTAGAGTAACCCTGATTGACCTCTTTGAGATCTTGATAAAGTAATCTAAAATCGCCAGTTTTTATCGAATAGTTATATTGAAACTTTCATAGATCGATCAGCTTAGATGATTGATTTAGTTCATTGGAGTGCCACTTTTTTATTTTAAGGACTTATTGTCTCTAGAATATTTTGTTAAACATGATTCACAGAGCTGATGATATATGTAAAAATTTAAAAGTCGTAATTCATCAGCATTTTCCCCCTCAATCTACTAATTATATATTTCACTTAGACCATTTGGTAAGAGATTTATGTCCCTCCCCCCCAAAAAAAAATTAAGAAATTATATGTTGGGCTCTTATTACAGATGATGACTTGTAGATGTTAAACCATATTTGCCTTAAATAAAACTGTTTGATTGGATTAGTAATATATGTATAGCAAAATTTCATAGAAAACGTCTTCATCCATTTATTTTCCACAAATATCATGTTTCATATTTGTTTCATTTTATGCAGACACGTGCCGAAAATGACATTTTTATATGTTTAATTTGGAATGAAAGCTGATTTATTTGTTCTCATGTGAGAACATGATATTGCTTTGGTTAGGAAGTTTTGATGTCTCCGAAATATGCGGGTAAAAAATGTGTTTATATGCTTTTACAAATTTTGCATTGTTAATTATTACGTATGCTTGTTTGAAAGATGCGTTTTCAAATAGCTGACATGCTTTTACCAGTATAGCTTTAATATTACGTATGCTTCGTTGAAAGCAGGTGCGTTTTTATTTCGCATGATTCATTAAAATGCGGAGATAAATTACAATCACGAAGGTGAATTCTTTGATTTGCGCAATATATCTTCTTCACATGAGTAAAAGTAACTATTTAAAACATGTCTTAGTGTTTTAAAAATTAAAAAAAAAAAAAAAAACGCGAATGCAAAAATATTTTACTTCTACTTAATATCAATTGCTTTTTGTTCGTCGTTTCTTTGAAATGGCATCATCTTCAAGCTCGATTAAGATTTCTTACTTTTAAATAATTAATATCGCTCTCAGAAGATTATCGTTTGATACTTTTCTAAAAATTCTTTTTCAGTTTTAACTGTCGCACTTCTGTAATATATTTTTATTTTGTGTTTTTATTTATTTTAATTCATTAATTGAATTAATTTTGATATTACAAACGATCAAGAAAATTTTTCTCTTGCATTTATTGTTTAAAAAATATCGCATTTCCTATTTATTTCATTTTATATAATCACGTGATATAAATTATATTTTGGTTTTATTTTTGGTCGTAATCAACTATTTTAATCAGAACTTCTGAAAATATGATGGCAACATTTTATTAAAAACTGATTTTTTTTAAGATCCTCGCGAAGATAAAATTTTATTTTTATTTTGTTTATTTTTATTTTATTGTTCAAAAAAAACCCGATTAAATTAAATGTTTAAAAATTCATTAAAAATAGAGTTTTAATTTATAGGTCAAAACATTAGTATAATTGAAAAGCTAATTTTTTGTGCTTTAACATGATGCAAAAATCAATTTTGTGCTGTAATATTTTCAGAAGGTATAGCGAAAAAACGTTAAAAATTGGCTTACTTTTTAATTAATTAAAATTTTAATTAAAAATTCGAAAAAAGGGCTCCGAGGTGCACATTCCCGGCCCCCAAGGTATACATGTACCAAATTTGGTAGCTGTAAGTCGAACGGTCTGGCCTGTACACCGCCAACAGACACACACACACACACATTGTGCTTTATCTTTACTTATAACTTGCCGCCTTTGGCGACCAGCCGGTTCGCCAATATTAACGCCGACTAAAGGGTTAAATCATTTTTATTTATAACTTGGTCTCATAATAAATTTTTCAGCAAAATATTTTTAAGCTTCAAATTTCGATAGTCATATAACTCACTCAAATATTGTACTATGTAGGCCTTAAACAGTCCTATCTTTGAAGTCCGCATCTCTCTCTGATTTTTTATCAGTGCACGTAAAATTCACTTTTAAATTAAATTGAAAATGATGAAACTTCAATTAATATAAAGACCTCTTTACTCAATCTAAGCATGTCTTTAAATAAAACTAAGAACTGAAAGCAGAATAGTCCGACATTGAAGTTTTATGTTCAATACAGAAATTGAAACATTATAATTTTTTTTTTCAATAATTTATAAGATCTCAAGGAATTATTCAGCAAACGTGCCGAAAATGACATTTTTATATGTTTAATTTGGAATGATATTTGGTTTATTTTTTTTCGTGAGAGAACACGATATTGTTTTGGTAGAAAGTTTTGATGTCTCCGAAATATACGGTTAAAAATAGTTTAATATGCTTTCACAAATTTTGCATTGTTAATTATTACGTATGCTTGTTTGAAAGAAGATGCGTTTCTATTTCGTATGATTCAATAAAATGCGGAGAAAAATTACAATCACGAAGGTGAATTATTTGATTTGCACAAAATATCTTCTTCACATTGCTTTTTGTTCTTCGTTTCTTTGAAATGACGTCATTTTAAAAGTTCGTTTAAGATTTTTTTGATTTTAAATAATTAATCTCGCTCTCAGAAGATTATCGTTTGTTGTTTTTTTAAAAATTCTTTATCAGTTTTAACTGTCGCAGTTGTGTAATATATTTTTATTTTGTATTTTATTTATTTTAATTCTTTAATTGAATTATTAAATTTGATATTTCAAACGATTTTCACTTGCATTTATTGTTTAAAAAATATCGCATTTCCTATTTAATTCATTTCATATAATCACGTGATGAAAATTGTATTTTTCTGTTTTAATTTTAGTAGTAATTAACTTTTTTTAAAATCAGAACTTCTGAAAATGTGATGGCAACATTTTATTAAAAGCTGATTTTTTTTTTTTTTGAGATCCTCGAGAAGACATTTTTATTTATTTATTTATTTATTTGCGAAATAAATTGTTGAAAAAAACGATTAAATTAAATGTTTAAAAATTCATTAAAAATAGAGTTTTAATTCGTACGTCAAAACATTAGTATCATTGAAAAGCTAATTTTTTACGCTTTAACTTGATGCAAAAATCAATTTTGTGCTCTAATATTTTCGGAAGTTATAGCGAAAAAACTTCAAAATTTGGCTTATTTTTTAATTAATTAAAATTTTAATTAGAAATTCAAAAAAGGGCTCCGAGGTGCACATTCCCGGCACCCAAGGTATACATATACCAAATTTGGTAGCTGTAGGTCGAACGGTCTGGCCTGTACATCGCCAACAGACACACACACACACACATTGTGCTTCATGATAAGTAAAGATTTTTGAATTTTTAATTAAAATTTTAATTAATTAAAAAATAAGCCATATTTTGACGTTTTTTCACTATAACTTCCGAAAATATTACAGCACAAAATTGAGTTCTGATTTTAAAAAAAGTTAATTACTACCAAAAATAAAACAGAAAAATATAATTTTAATCACAGAAAAATATAATTTTAATCAATAATTATATGAAATGAAACAAATAGGAAATGTGATATTTTTTAAGCAATAAATGCAAGAGTAAATTTTTCTTGATCGTTTGCAATATCAAAATTATTAAGCCAATTAAAGAATTAAAGTAAATAAAAAAACAAAGTAAAAATATATTACAAAATTGCGACAGTTGAAACTGAAAAAGATTTTTTTAAAAGTCACCAAACGATAATTTTCTAAGAGCGAGATTAATTATTTAAAAGCAAAAAATCTTAAACGAACTTTGAAAATGACGTCATTTCAAAGAAACGACGAACAAAAAGCAATTGATGATTAGTAGTAAAATATTTTTGCATTCTTTTTTTAAAATTTTTAAAACAATAAGACATGTTTTGAATTATTACTTTTACTTATGTGAAGAAGATATTTTGTGCAAATCAAAGAATTTGTCTTCGTGGTTGTAATTTATTTTCGCATTTTAATGAATCATGCGAAATAGAAACGCAACTGCTTTCAACGAAGCATACGTAATATTAAAGCTATACTGGTAAAAGTAGGTCAGCTATTTCAAAACGCATCTTCTTTCAAACAAGCATACGTAATAATTAACATGGCATAATTTGTAAAAGCATATAAAACTATTTTTACCCGCATATTTCGGAGACATCAAAACTTTCTAACCAAAACAATATCATGTTCTCTCACGAGAAAAAATAAGTCAACTATCATTCCAAATTAAACATATAAGAATGTCATTTTCGGCACGTGTCTGTATAAAAGGAAACAAATATGAAACATGATATTTTTGGAAAATAAATGAATGGAAACGTTTTCTATAATATTTTACTATACATATATTACTAATCCAATTAAACAATTTTATTTAAGGCGAATATGGCTTAACATCTACAAGGCATCTTCTGTAATCGGAGCCCAACATCTAATTTCTTAATTTTTTGGGGAGAGACATAAATCTTTTAGCAATTGGTTCAAGTGAAATATAAGATTATAGATTTAGGGCAAAATGCTGATGAATTAAATTTTTACATACATCATCTGCTCAGTGAATCATATTTAACAAAATATTCTTGAGACAATAAGTCCTTAAATAAAAAAGTGGCATTCCAATCAACTAAATCAATCATCAAAGTTGATCGATCTATGAAAATTTCAACATAACTATTCGATATAAACTGGCGATTTTAGATCACTTTATCAAGATATCAAAGAAGCCAATCAGTATTACTCTAGAATAATTGGTCTAGATTATGATAATGATGATTGTTCTAAACTTGCAATATTCAGAACCGAATAAATCAGCCAGATTTGAAGATGATAGAAATGCTTATTTATTTATTTAGAAGTTGAAATATTAAGAATATTTTACAAATATGAATCTATAGGACCAAAGTAATTTAAACCAATTTTTTTTTATATATGCTTATAAACCTAAAAATATGTTATTTTTCAGAGCATTTATATACATCTAAAAATAAAATTAAAAACTGAATGTTTCATTTAACTTCTGAAATGTTTGCTGAATAATTCCTTGAGATCTTATAAATTATTAAAAAAAATTACAATGTTTTAATTTCTGTATTGAACATAAACTTCAATGTCGGACTACTTTGTTTTCAGTTCTTAGTTTTATTTAAAGGCGTGCTTGGATTGAGTAAAAATTTCTTTATATTAAGTGCCCTTCCATCATTTCCACTTTAATTTAAAACTGAATTTTACGTGCAATGATAGAAAAACAGAGAGATGTGGAGTTCAAAGATATGAATGCTTAAGACCTACATAATAGTATAAGTGAATTACATGATTATCGAAATTTGAAGCTTAAAAATATTTTGCTGAAAAAATTATTATGAGACCAAGTTATATAAAAAAAATTGATTTAACCCTTTAGTCGGCCTTAATATTGGCGAACCGGCTAGGCGGCTAGTTATAAGTAAAGATAAAGAAGACAATAATAAATGAGTGGAAATTGCAGAGAGTACGTTCATCTTTGACTGCACTTAGTTCGCTACAATAAAGGTTTCAAGTGCTTCAAAACAATTATATTAACTCTCTCACAAAATAATCTTTTTTTATGAAAGCTCGAATTTTATCATGAACTGCAAAAAAGTTGGATACGTTTGAACCTTGCAGATACAAGTTGAGTTCTTTTAACTTGGAAAAAATATCCGCCAAATATGTTAACTTAAGAACGAATTCTTTGCCCATTGGATCTTCAATATATTCTGTATTTCCTTCTAAGTAAATTGTTACTTCATTCCGTAGTTCTACTAATGAGGTCAGTGCTTTACCCCTGGATAGTCAACGTACCTCCGTATGGAGAAGAGATGCATGATGTCTACCCATTTCTGTATAGAGCTTTTGAAACAAACGTGCTTGCAAGAGCCTTGTTTTAATACAATTTGTGTGTTGTTGTTGTGACTAATGGCACTTGCCTTGGATAAGCCCCACTGATACATCAGAAGATTTTAAGCCGGAAATATACGTCTCTTGTTTTACATGTAGTGCCATCTAGGGCCAAGAGTACGACTTAGTTACTCACACGTCACAGCCCATTTTAGGGGGCGGACTCCATTCATGCAAATTCCTTCATACATCTCAGATCGTAATTTAAGCCTGGAACAGAGAACGATCACCTCTAACCCAGTACCCTCAATGATATCACTCTCGATATGGAGGACTTAGCGACCACGAACAGATTTAACGAGAGTCAATCGCCACACACTCGGGGAATCTTTTGGCCAGTGAGCTTCGAATCCGTAATCTAAGGAGTGCGAGTCCAACGTTCTACCAACCAGGTAATCCCGGCCCAAACAAATATAATTTATAATTTTTACTGCTGTATTTAGCAAAGTTTTTAAATCATCATAAGGCTTTAGAAACCAGTGCTTCTCTGCGAAGGCTACAATGAGACCACAAAGCACAGGGACTTTCTTCAAGAACTCTTGTCAGCATTGAGATATTATAAATAGAAGGGGCAAACTATATGGTTGCCTGTAAGTGAAATCGTCCGCTTGGTAGAAAGATAAAGAAATCTCGCTGATGCGTGCTGCTGAACTAGGTTCTAATCCGCCCTACATTTCAGGGCCCACTTAATATTTGCTCGTGACCCATAGTTTGGGAACTCTTGTGCTATTCATATTTCAATGTATCTTGCCAGAACATCATTTCTTGAGCGGCCAAGCACCACGTGCTCGTGCAAGTTAAATTATAATTTTATTCATTTTAATGGTTTCATCGAATGAGTCCCTTTAGTATTGCAAACGAACCAAAAAACTCTTTGTCTGGCATTCATTGTTTTAAAAAAATATCGCATTTCCTATCTATTTCCTTTCATATCATCGCGTGCTCAAAATGACATTTTTCCAGGTTTTATTTGCTGTGGTCATTAACTTATTTTTTTCTTAATCAGAGCTTTTGCAAATGCAATGGCAACGCATTATTAAAAGCTCATTTTTTGTGATGCTCGTGCGGATAATAAAAATTATATTCTTCGACTACGAATTTTTGTTGACGGTAAAAACCTCATTTCCCGCCAAAAAATATGTTTTGACATGATAATATAATTTAACTTGCACGAATACCTGGTGCTTGGCAGTCCAAAAAAATGTTCTGACTTGATACATTGAAATATGCATAGAAGATTCCATTTTAATCTTTTATCTGTATTTTTTCCCTAGAAATGTCATATTTCTTTCACAGACCTGTTAGGGACACGAGAGGTATCGGTTTCTGCCTGTTATTATTATTTTTTTTTTAACTTTTGTGCATTTCCGTTTGCTGTTGCCTAAAACTCCATTAAAATATTTTATTCCCTCGAGATTTCCTTTTTGTCGAATTATTGAAGATGTCAATTTATTTCTGTACACATTTTTCAACTATCGAGATAAACAAATGCAGTTTCCTTAGAATTAAAAATATAGTTTTTATCAGCTATCATAAATATTTATTCTAGGCCTTTATTTAAAGATTTAAAGGGAATTCATTCTATAGTTTTCTATAAATGTTAATGTTTTAATCAACGTATTTGACAACAAAAATTAATGATAAATGAAATGATAATTTTAATTTTATATATTTCTATTTTCTTATTCATTAAATATTTTTAAATAAAAAAATATGACTTCTAATTTAAAAAGTGTCCAAAATAAAAATTAATACAACCTATTTGAATTCACTTAGTTAAAATTTTCTGAAAACATATTTAATAAAATAAATAAATAAATAAAACATTATTCTTAGGATATATTTCCAAACAAAAAATAAAAACTATTCAAAAATACACTTCATGCAATAAGTTTCGTCAAAATATTCATTACAAAAAAAGGTTGAAAATTTTTATTAGTTTGCTACAAAAACCACGGGAGTGGTATTTATTTCTCAATAGCTCTGAATTACTGTTAGCTAAATGGTGGAGTTTTTATTAAAATGAACTCAGTGACAGAAATGTTAAAACCAAAGAATTGACATTAATTTCGAATTTAACCTTTTCTCCGATTTTTTTTTTTTTAAATTCGTTAGGGTTTTGTCCCTGTTTATACAAGATTATGAAATTTTTTGCTTCACTTTTTTTCCCCCTCAAATGCCATTTAAATTCATTAAATAGCATTTGAGGGGGAATGCTATTTAATGAATTAATGCTATTAATGTGACATTTGTTTAAATCTGAAGGAACATTACATATTCATTCTGGAAATTATATATATATTCTGTTACAAAATTTAGTGTTTTATTTTAATTATTTTTTAAAATTTTAATTCAATGCTCTATATTGGTAGAAAAAATATATAGTTTTGACTCTCTTGTGTGTTTGTCCTCAAGTAAAATATGCGCACTTGTGGAGTAAATTTTTTAAAAATAATATTCAGAAGTATTGACAGCAAATGAAGCTGGGGAAATGTGAGCATTTCTTCTTTGTACACAGGGGCACATTTATCAGCTGGAAGGGTATTGTAATTTGATGATGCCTGTACATATGTGGAAATGGGGTTAAAATAGGCTGACCCTCCTAAATTATGTCTTTATATTACTTTGTCCCTTCAACTTCCATTGGACAAATATCTCTAACCGTTATCAAGGGTTCAAGACAGGGATAAGAACAAACATCAAGAACAAAAATTTAATGAATACGAACAAAGATTTAGGAACCAGTAGTAAGAAGAAAAAAAATTAAACGATAAGTACAAAGGCGATGCGAATCGTTCAAAAATTGCTACCACTGAAACTGCTTTGAAAGAGGTAAGAATGCTTATTAGTTTACTCAGTTTTGTTGTATTAAATATTTTCTTATGAAATCATGATTTTTTTTAAAAACTATTTCGAAGAAATGTCTACAAATATAAATTAATAATAAATGCTCATGATAAAATGAAAAAGTGTATTCAATGTGAATATCGTGAACATTTTAACATTAGTTTAATTTGAATTTGATATCGAAGCAGTTATAAATATATGTCGTGATAATCTCTTTTCTAATACAACAATTTTAACTGTCGGAAATAACAAGATTTTACTCTTTCCCGCACGATCATTAAAAATACAGGATGTCCGAGAAATCTTTGACACATTTCAAAAATTTGGTAAAAAAAAAAAACCGAGATAGAAAGTAAAATTAAATTACATTTATTACCTCAAATAGTGA
>JAOUZG010041912.1:3110443-3164706 GCA_026289955.1 Argiope argentata
TCTCTCTCTCTCTCTCTCTCTCTCTCTCTCTCTCTCTCTCTCTCTCTCTGTGTGTGTGTGTGTGTGTGTGTGTGTGTGTGTGTGTGTTTCTGAAAATACTTATTTAGCTTTTCGTAATTCTGGCAAGAAAAATTCCACCAAGAAAGGTAAGTTCTATGTAACAAGAGTTTAAAGAAGTATTTTGGGTTATTACTTTAGAAGGATTAACTAGGATTTCTTTTGTGGAATATTACTTGTTGTAATTAAATATTTTATATCCTTGCATTGTATTTTCAATTATTCAATTGTTTCCCTATTCCTATTGGTTCCTCCTATTATTGATTAAAAAACATTTACAGGGTTATAATTGTCGTTGAATGTACCATGTACCAAGAAGTTCGTTTACAAATATCATCCGAACAAAGCATTATAACTAATAGTGATTTATTTTTAAGGAGTTACACGTAGGAATAATTGTATTCAGAATTATTTAATGGGAAGCAGTAAACCAATCAACGAAATTGCTGTTTAGAGCTCATAAACAGGAACCTCCCCCAAAAGGGTGGTTAAGATTAAAACCGCCAGAAATGAAGCAGAAAGGGACAAAGCTTCAAAGAAACATTTTGCTTCTTCCATATCAAAACCTTGGTAAGCTTATAAGTTGATGATAGTAAATTTGATACTCTAGGACTGGACTTTGACTAGTGAAATTTCCAAATATGTGAGGTTGTGGAGAATTTTTGGCATTCTTATAAGAACATCTATAAAAAGACTACTAAATAGTCGATTTCGTTTACGGGTATGGTAAAATATTCTGTTAGAAAAGGTAAACGTTTCTGCCTTGATTGAAAGCATTAAAAAACCAAAGGAAAGAAGTAGAAAATAGAGGGATTGTAAGACAGAGCTTCCCCGTCCCCCTTTAATAACTCTGAAATTCTATTTCAAAAAGGTAGAAAAAATCATTTTAAAATAAAGAAGAGAAACTCAATTTGTTTTTAAACAGAGACAGGATCGAACAAGAAAGTCCATGGAAGACTAACTGAAAATAAATATTACACAACTTCAAAAAGTTTTTAAAAAGTAATTTTTTACCTTTTTTTTTTTTTTTTTTGAAACTAATAAAAATGAGAGAAAAAGCAAACTTTAACCCAGAGAAAATAATTCAGAGAAAAGGGGTTTTTTTGTTTGTTTAAAATTTCCGTAACAGCAACACAAAGCTGTTTTACAATTTTGTATTCAATTTGAATGTTATAGACTGACATTATTATTGTCGAAAGATAAAATGCGTACATAGTCTCTTTGATAAAGAGCTACTAAAATGTTTTAAACATCTTTTAAACATCAAATGTAAATGCAAATTTATGTTTTCTGAATGTGAATATTAACTCAGAAACATCTCCAACTACTAATTATAGATGATGCTGATGATGTACTTTACTTTCCAATAAAATAATATTGAGAGAAACTCCATTAAAATTAAAGAGCTGGTAGTAAAGATTACACTCAGAGCAGTAATTGTGGACTCTGGTTTAAAAACCCCATGAGGTAACAATTATCATTGGATAATTCATCTTCAATATCTCTTTTTATATGAACTATAGTTTCATACTTCTCAATGAATGCAGAACAAAGCTTTTTGATGTAAGAATTTTTCCAGTGCTTTAATTCGTAACTGGAGCTGGGAGTCAAAATCGCTCTGCATTCTTCATTAGCTCTAATTATCCTGTGCTATTATTTTCTGGAAGACAATTATATTCTTGTACCTTCAAGTTGTTCTTTCAAAAGTATGTTGGCAAAAATGTATGTATGAATACATATACATAACCGAATTGTTCTTTTTCAAAAGTTTTTATTATTGTTTATGAAGTCATTAATTCCTGGTCTCTGAAACTGCTTTTAATTTGAATAATGCAGAAACAATGAAGAAATACTATTAAAATAATGTATTTTTGTATGTTAAATTCTAATAGTTATTGGCATTAATGTAATTCCGCAATATCTAAGCAAAGCAAAGACTCATTAAAATATTGTTTAATTTTTCTTAATTAATTTAATTTTTCTTCTTTTCTTTCTTTCTGGTAACTACATGATTTTTAAAACAAATTCCAATGATGTTTAAAAAATGCAAAAAAGAAAATTAACAATGGAGTCATTTTGACTTCATATCTCTGGAAGCGTGAGAAAATTCGTTTCCAATGAAGGGTTAATTATACCAATTGTTTTTTGCTATTTTTTTAATTCAGCAAATGGGGCAAATTCCTTCATTGCCATTTCTACAATATATCTGCCTTTATCATTTACTTTATGAATGTTCTTAAAATGTTTCCCGCGAAAAACAGGTTCTTAAAGAACAATGAACTTCATTAATTGGTTCTACTTCCCAAATTCGCTGGATAAAATCATCAATAGGTTCTTTTTGTGTAATAAGGCCACGAAAATAATGAATAAATCTCCTTTAGAACTGGAATTGGCAATAAATCAAAACTTTGAATTCTTAGATTTGAATTTATCAGCAATATATTTGCCTGCTTCTATAATATCGAAAGAAAAAAAAGGAAGCCAAAAGCAACAAATCTGTTTTATGTTGTTGATCAAGACTAGGAGCAACCAAAGTGATACCAGAAAGGAAGTTCAATTCTTCCAAGTTAATACAGTGAGAAGGAATAAAATCTTAATTTTGAGAATAACTAATAATTCTACATTAATATGATAAGATCAATTTCTGTTAGAAATCTACTCAAAACCTTTAGAATAAAAATGAGAATTATTGCCATTAATTCCATTGGTGGATATATTAAATTTATTCTTTTTCAAGCCTAAACAGCTTGCTAATTCAGACGATACAAACTTGTTTTCATTCCCCAAATTAAAAAAAAAAGGCTTCGGAATACTTGCATTTAAAGCGTTTTTAATATGAATAATACTAGTCGCCTTTGGCGACCAGTCGGTTCGCCAATATTAATGCCGGCTAAAGGGTTCAATCATTTTTTTTTGTACAACTTGGTCTCATAATAAGTTTTCAGCAAAATATTCTTAACCTTCAAATTTCGATAGTCATATAATTCACTTATACTATCATATGGGCCTTAAACAGTTATGATCTTTGAACTCCACAACTCTCTCTGATTTTCTATCAGTTCCCTTAAAATTCAGTTTTAAATTAAAGTGGAACTGATGAAACCTTAATTAATATAAAGGCCTCTTTACTCAATCCAAGCATGTCTTTGAATAAAACTAAGAACTGAAAGCAGAGTAGTCCGACATAGAAGTTTTATCTTCACTACAGAAATTGAAACATTATAGTTTTTTTATAATTTATAATATCTCACGGAATTATTCAGCAAACATTTCACAGATTACATGAAACATTCAATTTTTAATTTTATTTTTAGGTGTATATAAATGCTCTCAATAATAACATTTTATTATTTTTTTGCTTTATAAATATATTGCAAAAAATTATGGTTTAAATTCCTTTGGTCTTATATATTCATATTTGTAAATTACTCTTAATATTTCAACTTCTAAATAAATAAAAAACATTTCTATCTTCTGAGATCAAATGATTGGCTTCTTTGAGATCTTGATAAAGTGACCTAAAATCACCAGTTTTTATCGAATAGTTATATTGAAATTTTCATAGATCGATCAGCTTTGATGATTGATTTAGTTGATTAGAGTGCCACTTTTTTTTATTTTCAGGACTTATTTTTTCTAGAATATTTTGTTAGATTATGATTTACAAAGCAGATGAAATTTTGCATTATTAATTATTACGTATTCTTGTTTGAAAGAAGATGCGTTTTGAAATATCTGACCTGCTTTTACGAGTATAGATTTAATATTACGTATGCTTGTTGAAAGCACACGCGTTTTTATTTCGCATCATTCATTAAAGTGCGGTGATAAATTACAAACACGAAGGCGAATTCTTTGATTTGCACAATATATCTTCTTCACATAAGTAAAAGTGACAATTCAAAACATGTCTTATGGTTTTAAAAATTTAAAAAAAAAACGGATGCAAAAATATTTTACTTCTACTTAATATCTATTGCTTTTTGTTCGTCGTTTCTTTGAAATGACGTCATCCTTCAAGTTCGTTTAAGATTTCTTGCTTTTAAATAATTAGTTTCGCTCTCAGAAGATTATCGTTTGGTGTTTTTCTAAAAAAAATTTTTCAGTTTTAACTGTCGCACTTTTGTAATCTATTTTTACTTTGTATTTTTATTTACTTTAATTCTTTAATTGAATTAATAATTTTGATATTGCAAACGATCAAGAAAATTTTTCTCTTGTATGTATTGTTTAAAAAATATGACATTTCCTATTTATTTCATTTCATATAATCACGTGTTGAAAATTACATATTTCTGTTTTATTTTTGGTAGTAATTAACTTATTTTTTTAATCAGAACTTCTGAAAATGTGATGGCAACATTTTATTAAAAGCTGATTTTTTTCAGATCCTCGTGAAGATAAAATTTTATTTTTATTTTATGCGAAATAAAATGTTGAAAAATACAATTAAATTAAATATTTAAAAATTCATTAAAAATAGAGTTTTAATTTATAGGTCAAAACATTAGTATCATTAAAAAGCTAATTTTTTGAGCATTAACATGATGCAAAAATCAATTTTGTGCTGTAATATTTTCGGAAGTTACAACGAAAAAACTTCAAAATTTCGCTTATTTTTTAATTAATTCAAATTTTAATTAAAAATTCAAAAAAAGGGCTCCGAGGTGCACATTCCCAGGCCGCAAGGTATACATGTACTAAATTTGGTAGCTGTAGGTCAAACGTTCTGGCCTGTACAGCGCCAACAGACACACACACACACACACATTGTGTTTTATTATAAGTAAAGATAAAGATTAGTTGGAAGAAGAGCAGATAATGTATTATTTTTCCTAGAGTTCATTTCCTCTTTTGAATGGAAAGAAAAAGAAAGGTTACTCTGAGTTTCAGATTTAATTACTTTGAGATTTTTGTTTTGTTCATTTGAATTCGACAACTCAGTTGCGTTTTGAATGATCTTTTTGAATTCCGAAGTTTTAATTTATATGTGAATGACTGTAAGGCAATAGCATACAGTTTTTGCAATTTCTATCTGTAAAACATTGAGGAATCTTATGCTTAAAAGAAAAACAATTCATACAATGAATGCTTTAAACTACATTTAGTCTAGTTTAATTCCAAAAACGTTCCACATTTAAATATAGTATACAGTTGAGTATTCTCGAAAGGAATAAAATATTTTTTAAATTAGTTTTAAAGAAAAATTTAATCTATTTCTTATTTATAATGGGTGAATTTTCGGTTTTTATATTATATTAGTTTGAAGTTTTTCTGGTGCAAAAGAACTTTTTCCCAACTTCTTCCCAAACTGTCTACGAAGAAATTCCATTTAGGCAAATCACTTAAAACAAATGAGAGTTGAAACTGTCTCATTTGTTGACTTGTTAAATTTTTTAAAAATGATGTGAATCTGCAATGTTTTTGTAAGCTCATTCATCTCATATTCAGTATCTTTAAGATTCTGATGTACGTTTCACAACTGTCAACAAATTATCTTAAATATTTTGCGGATTCTTGATTTGGCAAATGACGAAATTTCATTAAAATAATGGTTATAAATCAACTGTTTGTTATCAAGACGATCAAATAATTCTTTAAATAATGAATTTTACGAATCATCTAATGTAATAATTCTGCGGCTTCAGAATGGATTTAAATAATAAAAATAATGTTAAACTTAAAGTGAGGTGACTATATTTTCAAACTCTAAAATTCTGCCAGTTTTGGTATTGATCAGAAAACTTAGGGAGGAATCTCAGGTAATCTTAATTGAATTCCTTGGGTTTTGGAAGATACTTTAGAATTATCACCATCTTTACTTGTAGACATAACATTTTATTATTAGAGGTCAAAATTGTTTTCAGGTTTACTTTTAATCTTTCGCCTTCCTCTTCTAATTCAATTAACAAGTTTTCAAAGGCTTCCGAATCGGCAAAAATTTCAACATTCTTTCATTTCAATGGGCTTGAACTTAATCTTCTGAAAATTCATCAGTTTCGATTCACACGGATTTTTTTTTCTAATAACGCCTTGAAAGCAGCGAATTTCGATATTGTGGTTAAAGGATACGCTTTTGTGATTAATCATTACTACACTGCTCAAAACAGTTAAAGAATACTGTAAGTGTTGTATAAAATAACGATGTAAGTAAGGTTTTGTGTACTTAGAATGGGAGAAGAGAGTCATAAATTTAGATTGTTCTTATTTTCAAACTTCGTAGTATGCAAATTTTTGAGTTTGACTTCGAAGACGACGCTTTAGCGGCAGCAAAATTGATTCGGTTTTCAACTTAATCAAGACAAAGCGGAAAAGAATGATCGGCATTCAGTAAATTCGTTGTTTCGGTGAGGACGATGTCTGAAAGAAGTCATTAAATCGAACCAGAAGCTTGAAGAGTTGTTGGCCGGTTGGTGTGTGGGGGGAGGGAGGGGCAAACACAAGTCGTAGTAGAAGCAATCGGAATCCCCAAAGTGGGATTTCCAGGATCTGGAACCGTTTTTCGGAGACCCGAAATGCAGGCCGAAGATCAGAGCAAGGACGTAGACGTGCTAAAATGTCCAAAGAAGATCGATATTTAATGGTAACGACTCGAAGACATTGAAATATGAATGCCACTCTTTTTTTAACAACATATTTGCTCAGCTACTGGCACGACATTTTCAATAGAAACTGTACGAAACCACCTTCATCCTGTAGATCAGTATGATCGCCGAACAATATTATGAGTCAAGTTAAAAGAAAGGCACCGTCGTCCCCGCGGGAAGTGAACAACAGAGCATATGAACTGAAGGATAAATGGATGGTGCAATATTCTTTTCTCTGACTAGTCCCTTTTTTCTGTTCATCCTGATAATAGGCGTATTTTCATTTGGAGGGAACGCGGCACTAAAAACAATCTTGCGTTCGAAAGTGTAATATTTAGTGTTGGTGGTGGGGTGGGAGGATGATCTATGCTGGCATCTCTATTAATGGCCGTACCAATCTTCATACTATTCGAAGAAGAGCTCTGACCTGTCGCCGATATAGGAATGAATTCCTGATATCTACTGTAGTTCCTTACGCTGTATCAATTGGAGATGACTTTATGTTAATGGGTAATTGAAAGTCACATCTTGCTAACTTGGTGAAGGATTTCCTTTTGGAGGAAATAATCATAAGAGTGTTTTGGTCAACATCTTCTCCGGACAGGAATCCAATCGAGCATGCGTAGGACATTCTAAACAGATGAATTGCTGGACGCCTAACATCTCCTCAAAAACAACAAGAACTGGAAAGAGCTGAAGGATTTAGCAGAATACCCCAGCCCTTCATTAATGATCTCATTGATTCGATTCTTCAGAGGCATTCAGCGTTGCTGGCCGTCCAGGAATCCATAGCCCCATTTGATTTTGAATAAAGGGGTTTCGAATAACACTCAATATATATTGAAATATATATATTTATTAATTATAATTATTTATTTTAAAATTTATTAACTGTGTTAAAACTATTCTTAACATTGTCAGTTATAATAATTGCTGAGCGCTCTTTCAGCAGATTAAAATTAATAAAAAGCTGTCTTCGGTCAATCATGAGTGCGTAACGCTTAAATGCACTTGCTTTACCAAGCATTGAAAAAGAAATTGCAAAATATTGTAATTATCTTGAAGTAATTAAAAGCGAAAACAATTATTCATTAAATAAACATGCAATTGTAATATGTTGTAACGTTTTGGCCGGGGCTACTGGTGAGTTGGGCCGAAGACAAACTCAGGTCTTGGAGAAAAAATCTATTTATTTTGCACAGGTACACCTTCTTGATTAATGATTTTACAAGTACATAAGTCATTCAGTTCAGAGTTCCACAAGGGAAAGATGTTGTGCTTCAGATAAGTAAAGTCTCACTCGGAGGTGAAGAGATATGATGGAGTTCTGGAAATTCCCGCAAAATTCAGCCCGAGGTCGGGGCTCTCTTCTCGTCGATTAACCTACTGGATTTCAGGAATGCAAGGTGATGAACTGGCTGGAAGAGCGACTCAGAAGACAGCTGTTCAACTAATTAGAGGTCTCCCCAAAGCTCGGATGAGCTTTCACCCTTCAGTCAGAGCGCAAAAGTTTAAAAGTTCCGATGAACTTCACGTGGGCTCAGCTAAAGGACGTGGCTGTCTATGTATACTCCAAATTCTCTCCTGAGAATTTTTACCCAGAATTCCAAGCTGAATTCTACCTCCAATCACTAGCTGTCGCTTCGTCAGTCGGCTTCCTCAGTCCGCCCTCTCTGTTGTCTTCCTCTTCTCACTCCTCTAGTCGGTTCCCTTTTTATCTCGGTCTCAAAGGCCGACCCTCGGTGGCAAAATGACCAATCAGGATAATTCCCAACTTTCATTGGATCCTCTGGCCTATGTTATCTTCCAATCACATGAAAGGGGACAACGATAAGCAAAGAGACGTGTTGGCGCCTTCTTGTCTGCTGCAAGAAGAATGGAAATGCCATCTGTCACTGATTTCCATTATACTGGTTTGAAAGGCGGCATCTTTTATCTAATGACAAGGACACATCTGCTTCTCTCCCTCGCCGTTTGTTCTAACACATGTCCCGCTCAGTGACGACCTCACAAGTCGCCCAGACACTTTCGCTTGACCGTGGTACTTAAATTTGATTACCAGGGGTCTGCATTCTCCACATTTTACAAATTCATCCGCCATCTAGGGCTGCTTCCCCGTGGGAGCGCAGTTTGCTATATCTCTATTTGTCACTTATGTGAAGATGTCACAATGTGTTCGTTTCTTTTTACTTGACCAAAAAATTTACGGTTTCAATTTATTTTTTTGTACCCGAGTTTCTTCATAGAAAAGGCTGACTCTGGCAGAAAAAAAACGCCTAACAAAGATGAGGAGTATGTTTAAGGAAATTCACAATTAGTGATCGAGAGATATTTCTCTTTTAAAAGCATTGTCATGAAGAAAATACAATTTTAAATTATAATTTTGTTTATTTTGAAAGGAGAAATAAAAAAAAAACCCTTCACATTTGAAATTTGTTTTAACCCTTCATTATTACATAATGTTGTCAATATATCTTTCTCCTTTTTTATTTAATTAGTTTTATTTAAGCCATTAAACTTTAATCCACGTCCATTTCAATAATTTTAAAGACTAAAAATTAAATAATTGTAAAAATTTTATTTAATCCTTTTTTTTTCTTCAAAATTTACATAATAATTCAACATAAATAATTCTTTTTAAAAATAGGCGAATTTAAGGATTGAAAACCCAGCTATCGAAAAACTTTTAGTGTAATAATTATTCGTCTGAATGAGACGCTAATTAGTCTAATTTGATTTATTTTTCTATCTACAATCATAAGCATTGGAGGAATGAAATTTTTATATCCTTCCATTTCCACCCCTAGCTCTCTTAGAGCAAATTCTTTCAAAATCTTTTTTTTCTCCTCATATATAATCGCAAACCGGTTGTAATGATTCGAGTGTGTTAAAGAAAACATATCTATATTAATAAAAATGCAACTCGAAGTGCGTTGCTAAGCGCAAAACAGGAGAAAGGCACGACCGATTCGGTTAATTTTTTTAATATTTTCCTTAAGACACGAGGATGGTTCTTACGGATAGAAGAAATGAAAAAACTGTATGGAAAATAGTTAAAACGACACTTTTCTTACTTTCCCGCCAAAAATCTGCATTTCCTTCCCCTCACAACAACGGAGTAAGATAGCAGGAAGTAATAAATTATGATTTGTTTAGAAAGAAATACGCGAAGTCAGTTGGTTTTCATTCATAGATAACAGGATGTTTAAAAAAGAAAGAAAATAGTTGCTTTTATTATTAGTCTGTATGGATATTTAATCTATGCCTGCTCAAAATAAAGTCTGGGCAGGGAAGAAAAAAAATAATAACAAAGAGGAAAAAAGGGTATTTGTAGAAAGAAAAGTAGTGAAGAAAAAAAGGATAGAAAAGAAAAGAAGGGTGTGTATGTGTCACCATCATTTCCTCTGTGCGCGGCATTTTCCAAGCTATTTTTAAACTTTCGCATCTCTTGAAAACCATTTGTGTCTTTATTTGTTTAGTGTGTTTACATTTATGAAAATTTGAATCTCCTTATTCTATAAAAACGTAGAATTTTAGACCTTTCCCTCCACCATTTAAGTAAAATATCAATTCAGGGACAATCTTTACTCAGATAGAAAGAGAAAGATGAGTAGTACAATGAACAGAGCATCTAAAGAAAATAATACTATAAATGAATTATATGACTATCAAAATTTGTTTGGTTTAAAAATATTTTGGTGAAAAACTTATGAGACACAGCCACATAAAATATTATATGAAAATTTTAGCGAGCATTAATACTGGCGAACCAACTGGTCGCCAAAGACGGCTAGTCTCAAATAAAATGCAGCAGTCAGACTTTTCTGAGAATTATCTATTCAAATTAAAAGCACAACCAACATTCTCCTTTCACCACATAAGCTCTTCTAATCGTATCAGAGAAGGAAAAAAGATAATAATAACCGTCACCGGCGACAGAGAATCTCGCCAATCATTTCTGCAGATGTCGCCAATCGCGACCAAACATCACACCTTTTCCCCAAGATATTGATTAATATCAATTTAATTGTTATCTGAAATTAGAACATTTTGTCCACCATTGAGATGAGCTGCCGAAACGTTATAATACAAATTTGCTACTTATAAATTCAATATCAAGTGATAAAATTTAAGAATTAAAAAGAATTACAATAAAATTTACATACATATGCTACAATTATAAATGAAAATACTATTTACATTCTTGAGAAGAAACAGGCAATCTAGACAACACATCTTCATTCATAAATTTACTTCCTGGGAAATGTTCTATATTCAGGTGATACCTCTTCAGGACAAGAGTCTATTGTTGTTACCTTGATGACTGCGGGGCATTCTTAACGATATATGGGGATTATAGTCCTAACAGATGCTCCAAAGATCGGTGGTTGGAATTTCTTTAAGATCCATACTATTGCATAATCCTTCTTCTCTATCGTTGCCCATTGAGTTTGTGCTTGAGTAAATTTCCGACTAGCTTAGCAGATGGGGTATTGCTTTTCACTGCAGCTTTGTGCTGAATATGCTCCAATGCTTATTTGAAATGCATCTGTATGAATAAGAAAAGGCTGTTCCAGAGAGTTCTGTAGTTTTGGTCAATTTATCTTTCAGCTTTTGAAAGGATTCTTGTTGCGCTTCTTTTAAGTCAAGGACTTCCTATTATCTTTCCTTCGTCAATTCTATGAGGGGATGAGCAATTTCTTCATAATTTGGAATATAATCTCGGTAATAGCTCAGCAATCCAAGCGCACTTTTAAGCTGGGTTTTTGTTCTTTGTACTTCCCACTTTTGTATTGCTCTTGTTTTTTTTTCTGAAACTGGTTGATGCTTCCCAGAACCCATTATGTCTCCGATATATTTGATTTGATATCTTGCAAATGAACATTTCTTTGAGTTTACAGTGAAACCAAGCTCATCTAATTTTGTAAATATGCAATCCTGATGTTGTAGATGTGTTTCGAAGTCAAAAGGAAATATTTCAATAACATAAATGTACGTTATTGTGAACTCACTACAATCCTTTAAAATAGTATTTATGCCTCTTTGAAATATGGACACCTAACTCTTAAGTCCAAAAGGTAAACCATTAAACCGATATTGAGCTTTATGAATTTTAAAAGATGTATAGTCTTTAATATTCTATTGGAATAGCCCAGTATCCCTTTACAGGTCCAAAATTGTGATATTAGCTTTACCAATATTACACATAAAATCAACAGCATATTCCATAAGAAAATCATCTAGTTTTGTAACAGATTTCAGGATTCTGTAGTTTACACTAAGCCTCAAACGTCAACCTTTTTTACTAACGCAGACCACTGGATAGGTAAAGCATTACTATCTTTTATTAACCATGCTTCCAATAATTAGTCTGCCTGTTCATCAAATTTTTTCTTTAAAACCTCTGGTGTTCTATAAATAAATACTTTCTTCCGTTCCAAATTTGGTATCAATCGAATTTTATGAGTTTTCCGGTAAATAATCCTGGATGCTTTTTAATCATCGCTTTTATCTGTTTTCTCTGTTGTTCATTTAAATTATCCAATTCCTTCCTTCTCGCTTATTTCATTTTTTTCGAAGGCAAAGAATGATCTTTCTCAGGAATTATTTTAATTTCTCCCAATTCTTTCTTGTCCTCGAAAATAACTCCCATAGAATTAACTATTGTCTGGAATTTTCATCTTCCATCAGGTAATTTGATTACGTAGTAATGTGGTGGAAAGACTGACTATTTCATCAGATCCAATCAACCAAGCATATAATTTGTTGCTTGGGTTCGGAATGAGTGAATACACAAGATCTCCAATCGTAAAGCTTTTCGATGTAGATCCTCTATAAAAATAATCAGCGTGGGATTGCTGTCTCTTCTTGGCAAATACTTTCACTAAGTTCATCAGCTTCCACCATTTTCATTTTCAATTCTACGGGCATTCCACTGCAGATTGGCTCATATTCGTGGGTAAAGAATTTTCACCAAATCCAGTTCATTTTAGCACTGCCAAAGGACCTCTTGCCTGTGTTCCATACATTAATTGGAACGGTGAAACTCCCATTGTACAGTTTGGAGCCTCACGGTAAGCATATAGAAGAAATGGAATATGCTTATCCTAATTTGATGGATTTCTTATCACATGATGCAATATCTGTTTCAAAACCTTGTTGTATCTTTCTACCACACCATTATTAGTTGAGTATCCAGGACCCTAGTAGCCCACAAATATTGTACAATATTGATCAATATTTGCAACATTGTTTAATATTGCGGAATATTGTTTAATATCATATAATATCACGCAATATTGTACAATATTATGCAACAGGATGTGCTACTTAAGAACATGAAAATTTTGGATGACATCTTAATCTTTTCTGGAATAGCAATAATATTCGGAATATTGATTCTCAAAAAATTTTTTAATAAGACATTACACGTAGATTTTGCTGTCAAACTTCTCAATGGTACTGCATCAAGCCAGTGAAAATGTTGGTTCGTTAAACATAATACATATTTAAATTTTCTTGCTGAGGTTGTTTCAAAGATCCAATAATGTCAAGACTTACCCCTTGAAATAGCGATTTTGATCTTAGCACAAGTGTAATCGGGATTCTATAAACTTTCTTCTTGGCGATTCTCAATTGACAATCTTTACATGTTTTACAGAAATTTTCCCCATTCTGGGAAAGACCAGGTCAGAAAAATAAAAAACGAATCCTCCCTTTCGTTTTTTGCATTCCCATGTGAGCACTTAAAATCAATTCATGAATTAGCTTAAAAACTTGTTCCCGTCTATCTATAGAAGTACAAATTGGTTTACCGACTGTCCTAAAATTTTATTACTATGATAGAGGAGATCATTATATATATATATATATATATATATATATATATATATATCCCCACTGTTCCTTTACAACGGGTCGTTAATACAGCTAAACTAAACTTTTAATTTTTTCGCCGTTTATACTAGCATGACTAATACCGTTCCTTTCCTCCGGCGCGTTCCAGGGTTGCAATAAAGAAAAACAAGCTGTCACTTCGCTTGAAAATTCGTAGTTCACATTTGGTGCTTCACTTTTATTATTTTCTTCGTTAGAAGAATACTCTTTCCATGAACTGATAAAAAATTCATAAACATACGGTTTTATTAAGCAGGGAACATTTAATTTGATGGTTACTGCAAATTGAGTATCCACATTATTAAATAAATTCGCTTCACTTCTATAGTAAATGCAGATTCTACCACATTTACGCCTCTAATTGTTTACCAAATGCGGAAGTTAAAACCAGCTCTTTGTATATCGTATAAATTAGGTACCAACATTGAGCTAACAATAGAAATTGGTGTTCCAGAATCAATAATTGTTTCAATTTCTTTTGAATTAAAATACACATTGATCTTTAGAGGTGTAACCAGATTTGATTCGGCTCCGATGACAAGTGTGAAGATTCCACTTTAGCTACAACTGCTTGGTTCGAGGAATTATCATTTCTATTGGAATTCGAATTCCCATCAGAATTTCTGTTATGTTGTCTTGTAATTTCATTCCTTCCTCGGTTGTCCACACGATCCCTTAACAGATGCAGATGATTTCCTCAGGAATAGAAATACTTTCTTTTTGGAATAAAACAGGGTGTTCATTAAATATTGTCGGGGTTTCCGTACCTCATAACTTTCGAATAAAAAATATTACGCAAAATCCGATTAAGTATTCGTAAATTACAGCTCAAAGAATTTTACGTAGCAACAATGCGATATTAGCGCATCTGCAGTCTGGGTAATTATGACGTCATAAATAAAAATGGAGACAGTGCAAGAAAAAGCAATGTGTGTATTAGGTTGTTGTTTTTTTCGAAACTGAATCAGTCATAACTACTCAACGTCGCTTCGGACCACGTACAAGAAAGATTCTCCTTCGGATAATTCTATCAGACGCTGGTTTACACGATTTCAGAAAACCGGTATCTTTCTACACCGAAAGGGAGCGGGAAGACAGCATTTCGCAGGAAAATATTAATCGCATCCAAGAAACGTTTACTCGCAGTCCACGAAAATCAACGAGACAATCAAATGTGCAATTACATATGCCGCATACGACGATATGGAACGTTCTCCATAATCGCCTTCATTTGAATGCCTACAAAGTGAAAATTTTACACCCGAATGATAAACTATGTCATTTTGAGTTCGCTGAAATTTTTTTTTGACTCGAATTGAGGATGATGAAAATTACCTTAGGGAATGGTTCTTCAGTGACGAATCCACGTTGCATGTGTCAGAAAAAATGAATAAACATAACTGTAGAATATGGGGCTCGGGGAACCGCACGATTATCGAGAATTGGAAAGAGATAGCCCAAGGTTAATGTTTGGTGCGCTTTATCACCTACTGAAGTTATTGGATCTTTCTTTGCTGAAACAACAATAAACTCCGTGACATACCTCGACATGCTGGAGAGGTATGCGGTTCCTCAGATGCAGCAACATCACCCAGATGTGATATTTCAATAGGATGGTGCACCCCCACATTGGGGTATGATTGTCCGTGACTTTTTAGACGAGAACTATCCTGACAGATGGTATGGAAGAGGTGGACCAAATCCATTGCCTCCAGATCACCAGATATAACACCGTTGGACTTCTTTTTGAGGAGGTTTGTCAAGAACATTGTGTACAAGACCCCTGTACCCTCCCTAGATGAACTGATGCGCAGAATTGTTACTTCGATCCAAAATATTACCCCACAAATACTGGAAAACACTTGGAGGATATTGAATTTCGTCTCGATGTATTACGAGCTACGAAGGGCAGCCATGTGCAAATTCATTTATCTTTCTAATATCATAAATAAAATTATTTGAGTTATAATTTACGAACACGTAATCGGGTTTTATGTAATATTTTTTATTCAAAAGTTCTGAGGCACGAAAACCCCGACAATAATTAATGAACACCCTGTATAATTTATTCTTGTAATTTCTTTTTTACGGTGAGGAGGAATATTTTTACTAAATGAAAAATTCGGTCGTCTAAAATCACTTCGGACGTTATCGAATGGTTTCTGCCTTGTTCCGAAGTAAATGTCACATCCCTTAGCGAGATCCTGTGGTTTGAACCATTTTTCTCCCTGCCGTATGGAAATATGAGATGCCGTTTCATTGGCCGGGAGTAAAATAATTTATTAAGAAATTAAAAGTTCTATCGGGGATTGAAAATATTTTACTTCTCTCAATTTGCAATAATATTCTCACATAGGCGCGAATCTGGATATGAGTTTCTCTTTGTTCTTCGGAAGTTTTCCAAACAAGTCTGAGGTATTACTTCTTTTAAAATTAGTTTTCACTTTAGCATAATCCTTCATATCTTCTTCATGAATATAGACAAGCACATTCGAAGTTTTGTCAACAATTAATGTGGAACTTTCTTATGTCTAAAGGCTCGTTCAATCGAATCGAAAAATATATTCCAAGATTCTGTCTTTTGTGGTACAGGATTGTCCAAACCTCCACTCCTTTAATAAGCTTATCGAGGGACATTTAATTTTCATCCTTGTTGAAATCATTAGCTCTCAAACTTGCTTTTTCATTATTTCGCAATCTGGCTAGGTCCATTTCGCATTTGCAATTCCTCCATTTTTCTCCTATGTTTTTGCTCTGCTTGTTTTTGGTTTTCTTCTATTTGTCTTTTTTTCTCTCTCTCTTCTTGCCTTCTATTTTCCACTACAGAAATCAAATAACTTCTGATTCCTTTTACTTAGATACTTCGTTTTCAATTAATTTATTTTTTTTTATCTCAAACTAACTTCATGTCAATCGTCGCTACTTCAATTTCATTCCGTACAAGCACAAGATCTTCTTCTCTGACATTCTTAAACATTTTTTAAAGTCAAAATTCAAACTAGTTACTACATTTTGGTTCTCGAAAGAAAGCGCATTATAATGACACGAGCGTGTTCTTTTTTTTTAAAAAAAACAGATATCTCAAATATAACGCAACACACAGACTTTTCTTAAAACTATGTATTCAAAATCAAAGCAAAAGTACAATTTCTTTCTTCCGCCACCCAAGCACTTCTCCTCTTCTCCTTAAATTAAAAAAAAAAAAAAAAAACAATATAAAACATGAAAACTTCAATCCTAAATTTCAAGTCATCATGCTAAAACATTATTACTTTTAAGTTATTATTTATATCAGTTAATTTAAGGCATTGACCAATTTAGCCTGATCGGTAGGGCGTTGAATGCGCATCCTTTGGGTTGCGAGTTCAAACCCGCCAGCATAGACTCCGTGTGCGTGTGTATGTGTGGTGGCTGGCGCAGGTTAAATCTGTCGTGGTCACAAAGTCTATCATGTCGAGAGTAATACCATTGGAGGTACTGGGTCAGAGGTGATCGTTCTCTGTTATAGATCTACATTACGATCTGTGGATGAATGAATAAATGAAATGCTCGAATGAAATCAGTCCCATAAAAAGGGTGTGTTACGTGCGGGAGTTAGAAGTCAGATTTCTGGCCTCGGGTGGTCAAGGGTCTATATCTTCAGAAGCTACTACATCCCACCTTGTAAAGCGGAACACGAGAACAACAACAACCAATTTAAACCGGTTTGAAAGAATCACAAGACTTATCTATCCCTCTCTCTATATATATACACTGAAGTGACAAAAGTCATGGGATAGCAATATGCAAATATACAGATAGCAGTAGTATTTCAGCGAAAAATGCGCACTTCGTTTTCCAGAGCTTTCATTTGTGTTCAAGTTATTCATGTGAACAGGTTTTTCGTGATTTATGGCGGCACGACGAGAAATAACAGACTTTGAACGTGGAATGTTAGTTGGAGCTAGACGTATGGGTCATTCCATTGCGGATATAATTAGTGAATTCAACATTCCGAGATCCACAGTATCAAGAGTGTGCCGAGAGTATGAAATTTCAGGCATCCCATCCCATCATGGACAGCGCAGTGGGCGACCACCTGCACTTAACGACCGAGACCACCGACGTCTGTGTAGAATGGTCAATGTTAATAGACACGCAACACTTCGTCAAATAACTGCAGGAATCAATGCGGGACGTGTACGATTGGACTGTACGACGAAATTTGTCTTCCTTGGGCTATGACAGCAGAAGATCGACTCGAGTGCCTTTACTGACAGCGCGACACCGCCTGCAGCGATTCTCCTGGGCTCGTGAGCATATCGACTGGTCACTAGACGTGGCGTGGTCAGATGAGTCACGATTTCAGTTGTTACGAGCTGATGGTAGAGTTCGAGTGTGGCGCAGACCCCACGAAGCCATGGACCCAAACTGTCAGCAAGGCACTTTTCAAGTTGGTGGTGGCTGCATAATGGTGTGGGCTGTTTTTACATGGCATGGACTCGGTCCTCTGGTACAAATGAACCGATCATTGACTGGAAATGGTTATGTTCGGCTGCTTGCAGATCACTTGCAGCCATTCATGGACTTCACGCACCCACACAACGATGGGATTTTTATGGGTGACAATGCGCCATGTCACCAGGCCAGAACTGTTCGCGATTGGTTTGAAGAACATTCCGGACAATTCCAGTGCATGATCTGTCCACCTAGATCGCCCGATACGAATCCCATCGAGCATTTATGGGACATCACCGAAAAGTCCGTTCGTGCCCAAACTCCTGCACCATCCACGCTTTCACAATTATGGACGTCTATACAGACAGCATGGCTCAATATTCCTGCAGAGGATTTCCAATGACTTGTGGGCCCCATGACACGTCGAGTTGTTGCACTTCGCCGGGCAAAAGGAGGACCGACACGATATTAACAGTCATCCCATGACTTTTGTCACTTCAGTGTATATAAAGAACTGTTTTTTAAACTTTCCTTTTCAATTTTTCTACCTGGCAAACAAAGTTCTGGAGCTCGACCGATTTTCAAATGAAGTCATAGTTCTTCGTCGGCCCTTTAAAAATGCATCTTCTGTCAAAAAATCCTGCGTAATCGCAAAACAATACTGGTAAAAAGCATGTCAACCATTTAAAAACGCATCTACTTAATGCGTTTTTAAATGGTTGACATGTTTTTACTTAATAATACTGGTAAAAGCAGGTAAATACATTTTTACCCGTAAATTTTGGAGACATCAAAACCTTCTAACCAAAACATCATTTTCTCATATATTTTTTTAAAAAAATAAATAATTGAACCTTTGTATTATAGTCACACCAGAAAAATACGAAGATGAAATCTTAGTCACAGCAGTTTCAATTTAACAATGAAATATTTTAAAAGTTATGTTATTTTAATAAATATATTTAAAATTTTTATTAAAATCTAGAAGAAAAATTACGTGAATAAAGATGAGTACTGATTAAAAGATAATTTTTTTTAATATTAAGATGTTGCAAAAAAAATTATTTTTCTATTTTAATATTTCTGGAAGTCAAAGCGAAAAAATTTAAAAATTTGTTTATATAATTAAAAATTTAAAAAAATAGCTCCAAAGTGCACGTTTTTACTTTCCAAAACTCATATATGTCAAGACTAGTAGCTTTAAACTAAATGAAATGGTCATACTTCATAATAAAGGTGTTATATCCTCCACCGGAAGAATGTATCTAATGCAAAATCATTTTTCCAGACGGTCTCATGAGCACTCGTGTCATGAGTGTTCAGGCTATTTTCAGGATCACATGCATTGCCATTTTTTGTGAGGAAATGAAGAAAGCATTGTAATTATTATTAAATTCGAACTCCCGATCTTGACGAATCTTTAAATTTCAGACTTCCTTGACTTCAAAAAATAAATTATTGGATTATGTCTATCTGCCTACGGCAAAGATAATTCAGGAACAATCTGAACTAGAAGGATGAAATTTAGTATAGGATTTTTCCACCAAATTCTTAGATTGTTCGTCTGTCTGTGACAAGAAAATCTAAGCTATACGGATGAAATTTAGTATACAATCTTTACACCAAATTCGTACATTTATATCAAATCTCGAGCATGATCCACTCAGAAGATATATGTTTTCCCGGAAGTTTGAATAAAAGATAACATGATAGATACCAAATGAGAAGAAATATATCTATAAAATTCGATGCGCAGATTTAATATTGTTACAAACCTGTAGTCAGAGATAGCGTGTCTTCCTCGTGTTCTGGGAGTTCCGGGTTCGAGTCCCGGTTTGGGCATGATTGTTCTTATGTGTACTATCTGAGATGTGTAACTGTGCCCCTCCCCCCTGTAAAACGGGATTGTGCAAGCAAATGTGGTGAATATGTAGCTAAGTCGTAATCTTGGCCCTAGTTGGCTCTGCTTTAAAAAAAGAGACGCTCTTTTCGGTTTAAATTTGCTGCTGTATCAGCGGGGGGCTTGACCATAGGCAAGTGTCATAAGTAACAACAACAACAAACCTGTAATACTGATTCCCAGCATGGTCAGTTCTATCACCGGGATAACCGAATTAGAATCATCCATATTGGTGCCCAGCCAGTAATCCCAGAGATTGGCGATCATTTGGAGACAAAGTAGATAATGCTGGACACTTCGAAGAATTTTCACGATCCTTCAATAAAAACTGATATCCGCTTCGATTGATCGAGAAACTTCTTGACCCTCCTCCCGAGAACTTTAAAAGGCCGGCAATCCCACGCTGAAAGTGTGTTTTGAGTTTGACTCTGGTTAATAGTTGAACGGACTCTTTCTCCATGAGTGACTCATTGTTGTACTACGTTGTGCAATTACATACTGCTGTGTGTTGCTTGTGTGCGTCTACGAAAGTGAATTTGTCTGCGTATTAAAACTTCGTGTCAATAAAGTCATTTGTCACGGAGGCCTGTTGACGGTGCGTCTCCATACAACCATCACGCGAACTCGTCAACTTTATGGACTTGCAGGCGGCAGTTCTGTAACAATATCTATAGTGTAGACACTTACCAAGTTTTCAGTTAAACGCAACAAGTGATTGACCGTCTGTCAGTCAGTACTTTCTGAAACTTGTATGCCCGATAACTAAAAAACGCAGACTTCAATATATCAAAATAGGTATGGGATTTTATGACTACTCCTGCAATTTTGTGTCAAATTTTAGTTTCAATCGGTTGGGGAAAATGTGTCATAAACACAAATTCAATTTTTGGATACTATTAACCAAAATCCAAAGATTGATCACCAAAAAAACTCACCAGAGATGACACGATAGAATCAATAGATGCTACATTCATGTCAAAGGTTAATATTTCATAATTATTGTACGGCAATGCCATCCAAGGTTCAATCTGAGAAAAAAACCTCTATTATAAGGCATGCGATGAAGTTTTAGGGAGATTAAGCCTGCTAGGTTTTGAACCGATTGAAACCCAAATTTGGTATAGACCAAATAATTTTAGTAACAAGATCGCATATCAAAATTTATTAATCTAAGTCTGCATTTTTGAATTATAGAGTTTACATGAATGAAAACGTGCAGACCAATAGATGGTCAATCTGTTGATCAAACTATCAGCAGCATGATAACATTGGTGTATACCAATTTTATCAGCAGCAAGGTGAATCAACTCTAAGAGGTTCACTTGCACAGAAGAATTTTCTGTATATGGATTTTCTAAGTTTGATAGAAGTCTATAAAAGCAGTGCGTAGCGATCGTTGAAAAAAGGGATAGATATACCTTGGGAACCAATCTAAGGCGGCGGCATGGAAACAAAAAGCGATTTTGCTGATTTTTGAAGTTGAATATGATAAGGGAGTAAAATATGTAGTATCCTGCCTCGTCATTCACCCTTGCTAGACAGGGAAGAAAAAATGTCTTGGGAATCATTTACTTTCGCCAAGTCTTTGAAATTTCGTGTAAAAAAATCAAATACCAAATATATTCTGTGTAGTTTAACATTTTGAACGTATCCTATAAATTAGCATTCGGAACAGACATAATCCAGAAAATTCTTTTATTGGATTCAGTTTTTAATGATTACAATACTTTCTCTTTGAATACTTGGTTATTCAAGGACTTCAGGAGGATACTAAAAAAGTATTTTTGTGTTGAAAATTTTTAAAGTTAGAATTTGGCTATGGCGCACAGAGGAGGAAAAGATAAATTCTGTTAAAGACGTCATTTAGTTTTCTATCGTCACATATTTCAGTAGTTCTGTGATTTGCCACCAATTCATGTACCTTCTGTGTTGTATGCTCAGTACTAAAATACGTGTCTGTGGTAGCCACATAAAGATATAATTTTTTAAAAAATTCATAGTTTCGCTAAATTATATTTCTCTTAAAATGTATTGAAAGAATTAGTTTTCCGACTTACTTTAATGTTTTCCCGCTTCCAAAAAATGATTTACAAATAAAAACTTCGAAGCAAACGATTTTCTAAGGAATAATTTCCGAATATTAATTTCTTATTATTATATTAGTGATGAAAATTAAAGCAGTAGTAGAGTTGAGTAATGATTCTCGTACACTTTTAAGTGGAAAAGAGACAGAGGGGGAAATAATCTAAACAAATTCATTTGATACTTTTCTAAAATTTACTATTCCACATCTTTTATTTTTTATAGCTATTTGATCTCACTGTACAGTGTTGTTGATTAGGGAAAGATATCACAGGCCTATTAGATTTTTTTTACGACCGCCTGTCATATTTGGATTTAAAAACGAGAAATAAACTGTACTGACATTGTTTTCATGCCAATTTGCGTTCCATAAATTTATGCATTTACGAGAATTTATAAAAATAAACTTTCTGATGTGTTTAAATCGTTTATTTTTTCATTTAAAAAACACAAATTTATAACAATTTTTACCACTCTAATTTAAGCTTTTATCAGTTTAAAATTATGTTTACAATAATGGTCGACGATACAAACGAAGAAAAAGAAGTTACTTTTATTATATTATAATTTGCGAAATGCCTTATTTTTTTCTGTTTTCGTCACGCAAATACAATTGAATTACTATTTTTACATCCGTTCTCTTTCAGATTCTACTATAAACGGATTAAAAAAAAATACTTTATTCATTCCCATGCATTTATGCAATTCATTTTTTACATAAATTCAAGAAAATTAATCGGATTACTAACATTTGGTTTAATTCGTTTAATACTTTCTTTATAAAGTAGCCTTGAGTTCAACTATTTTTAAAATAAAAGTGTGTATACATATACATAATTAATATTAATAACAAAAATACCTTTTATAGTAAGTGACTAAAGACTCGATTTTTCCTAAAAAATCCAGGCGTTTAAAAAAAGGTTCAAAATAAAGTAATAACCCAGCTAGTAAAAATATTTAGTATATTTATCTTTTACACTAACACAGTAACAAAAAAAAAGCGAAACACATTGGAAATTAATAAATTTGGAATAATAATAACACTGATCTATCATTATTCTAATATGCATTTCTTAAATTCAATATAATACAGAAAATTTTGAGTTTTCAGTAATAGTTACAAAAGATTAAATCTTTAAAAACTAATTACTTTCAAATGTATCTAGTTAATATTTTTAGTTTTTTAAAAATATAAAATAACTGTTTGTAAGTAAAAGCAACTTCATTTTGTACACTGATAACTTAAATTTTGCTGTACGTACACATTTATGAAATATACAAATTTTTGAAATTTTGAGATTGGCGATTAATATGGCTTCAAAGAGTTAATCCTTCTTTCAAAGTTTAGGAAGCTTTTTTATATGAATGTAACAAATTAAAACTTTAAAGACACAGGCATTGGATTTTTTCTTTGAAGCTTATATTTTTCATACATTTTTAAAAAAATCTGCTGTTAAAATTTCTTTATTAAAACAATGATAAGTACAGTGCCAAGAACTGTATTTGTACTGGAAGACATTGAAAAGAAAAAAATAGAAGAGAGAAATGAGTGCAAAAAAAGAATTTGAACTTATATAATTTGAAAAATGAATTTGCAAACATACTTTTAATTCTGTAAGAAAATGAAAGTTCATGCAATTCAGAAATTTGAAGTCAGAGTTCTAGTGATTTGTAAGTGACATGTAAATTGTTAAATTCTTTCTTTTGATGCACTGCACTACATAATTAGAAAAAAAAAAAAACTTTTAATTTTTGGAAAGTTTTGCTGAAATACTGAGACCAAAATTTAAATATTTAATAATTTCTCATGCAATTCTTCTGTTTACTAATATTTTTTCTCATATAGAACAATAACTGTTACTTTAAAAGAAAAGAAGAAATGCTTGGATTTGAAAATAACATACAATGAATACATCTAACAAATCATCTAAATGATTAATTTTACATATATATTCACTTTTCCAGATGGTGACACTATATATCATAGTAACATTATTTTAACTATGTAAGATTGGCATTCTGTTGGTTTGGTGGGCTTTGGTAATTGTTAAAAGTAAGTATTTTACATAACTTGATCTCACTACCCAACTAGGCCAAGTACTTTTAAACTACTAGACATGTAACTTAACATGCACAATTTTTAAAGCTTTACTTTTCTAATCATTCTAATCCTTTTTATTCTCTGTGGTCTCACTGAAAATTTATAAAAAAATTAGAAAATGATAGCACAACCATTCTGTAGGAAGTTGGTGTGTATCTACAAAAATGCTTCTTAATTTACATTCCATCACCATTATATTAAAAAAAATCAGATTTATAGAAGAAACTACAAGTATAATAAGAAAGCAATTTTTAATTTAAAAGAATGATAATATATCCTTATTTCTCCAAGTATACTCATATTACATAAAAGGGCATCAATCAGAGGCCTATTCACTGGAAGGCATAGGTACATCAAACTCTGACCTAAAGAGGCAGCATTAGGAAAAAACAGCAAATTCATGTGAAGGAGAGGAGAATTAATAGCATTTCTGGTCATTATATATCTTTGTAAAGCCTTATATAAGTAAAGCCTTATATAACAAAATATTATTATAAGAGTAAAATAATATTTTGTCCAGGGCACCACTTATCCTTGCTAAACCATTGGTGACTGATTAAATAGATTAACTCTAAAAAAATTTTTTTAACTCATTGCTTCCTTCCGAAGTTAAATCTTAATTGTAAATACAACACATTTTTTAAAGATATCATTAACAGCATGCTTTATACAGAAACCTACTCATCATGAAAAAAATAAATTGTATCTTCAGAAACACTGGAAGAACAATACAAGATGAATATTTGTAGCAACAATAAAATTGTGTCAAGCTTCATTACAATGATTAGTAAAAATATTTAAAATTAGTCAAACTGTTGCACAATAAACCAATTGGCAACATTGAAGCATTTTTTTAAATCTTAAGATGCAGAAATTATTTTCTGTAATATTACTGAAAGCTATAGAGAAAAAACCATCATCAAAAGCATTATTTTTAACTAGCTAAAAGTTAAAAAAAATTATTTTTACGAGTATTATTTCATTTTATATTTTAGATCCAGCAGTCTATTCTTTAGAACATAATAAAATATATTTTCCTGCATTGCTGCCTGATTTTTAATAAATAACATAACATGAATGTTATTATATATAAGTTCAGTTTGTAGAAAAAAAGAAAAAAAAATGATAAAAATTATATTTTTATAATTTCAAAGATGATCAATTAAAAGTTAAAATGTTTGAGTTCAGAAAAGTTAAACAAGATTATATTAGGTAGCTACATAAAATCAAATAAATTTTTTGGTGTATTTATTCAATTCTAGAAAATAAAGTAGAAAAACTGACTATGTACAGAAATAACAATTTCAAATACTAAGTCTTGGAGAAAAAAAAACTACACTTAATAAAAATAAATATATTAAATTGTATACATAAGTATAAAATTAAATTGGTTTTAATGTACTACGATTAATTATTTTCTCATTACTACCGTAATTATTACATCAGTAATTATTCATTCATAATTTTAAGAATGCATTGTTAACGTAAAAAATAAAATTGGAAATATAAAAAAATTCTGGAAATAGACTACAGCACAGTGAAAATGTCAAGCGCAAACATGCGTTGAAAAAAAAAGCTATCTGTATACAAGAAAAACAATATTTCTCAGAAAGACCAAACACAGACAACCCGTCGCACGGTTTCTGCTTACTGGCTGCCAAAGTCGATTTTTAAAACATAACGTCATGTGGAAAACATTAATACCGCAGAAACTTGTTCCTCTAGATTGAATGAACTGCTTTGTTTACAATATGCTTAGCAACTTCATTAAAATTTGATCAATATGAAGAAAAATTTGAAAATTAATAGTTTATATTAATGTAACTTTTTAATTATAATTTAATGAAAAATAATTTTGAACAATTATTTTTATTTTAAATTTGTGCTGAGGTTAGGTTCGGTCTTCGCGTCAATTCTCAATAGAAGAATTGTGCATTCTGGGAAAAAGTCAAGATGGCGGCACCCATCTTGAAATGGAAGCGGGTAAATAATACAACAGGACAAGCTCCTAGACCTCGACATGGACATCGTGCTGTTGCAATCAAAGATCTTATGATTGTATTTGGTGGCGGTAATGAAGGAATCGTTGATGAACTTCATGTTTTTAACACAAGTAAGTAAATAGTTTGCATCGGCCGCTGGATGTCAGTATGGTTCTCCGACGAATGTCATGTGAATATTCAAAGTTCTCTCACTTTCCTAACGGCTGAAACACATAAAATTATTACTATTATCAAGAACTCTCATGACCCTGAATTTAGATTTTATATAAAGGTGATAATATAATGAAATTAATTCGTAAAACCCAAAAACCGCCATCTATTGTTTCAAGATGGCGGCGCCCTGAGTACGTCGTGACAAATGATAAACAAAGCTAAATATGCCCTTTTTTTGGTGTTATTGGGTTTGTTCGACCTTGCTTACTAAAATATTTGAAGCGATCTTTTAGTTAAAGTTTATTCTTAGAGTTTATATACATTATCTCAATAAATAGGAAAGCTTCGACTGGCGTCCGTTGTTTAAGTGTCATATATATTGCCGCATCTGGCCGCCATACTCTCAAAGCAGAGATTATTAAATTATGTAAAAATTATTAAATATTTTTCACATTTTAAATTTGTCTTTTTTTTTCTGCGATACTGATTTCTTATTATAATCATTAAATGATAAAATGTTCTTAAATAAATTTCTATTTCCTTGTAATTCAATTCTTTAATTCTCGTTATAATAAAATTATATTTTTATTTCTTTTTTATCCAATAATTTTGTTGCGGTAAATTTATGAAAGTTATAATTTGTGAACAATGAAAAAATTACTAAGGTCTCTTAAAAAGTGGGAAAAATGAATTGTGTTTGTATGATTCTAGTGATTTTGTAATATATGCTATGGGAATTTATTAAATATATAAAAACCATTAACAAATGATGTTTCTTATAATGTTTAAGCAAATTTACATAATTTTTGTAAATGTATAAACAATAGAAAACTTTTCTAACCTGATTAAATATTATTATTTTATGAAAAAATATAACTAAAATTATTCTTTCTTAAACTTTTGAGAGTTTTATTAATGCTGTGTATTTTGAGAATGTTAGATTTGTGAAATTTATTTTCCCACTTTTTCACCAACAAACATTTTATTGTTATTGAACATAATAAGTAGGTTTCATTATAAACACAGAATTGACAATAATTAGAAAAATGATTAAGGTAAAAAATCAGAATTTCATTGTTCAAGATATTAACGTGTCATCTTGTCTGCTACGCAAATGTTCGAGAGAGAATGTCCATGGGCTTCTGAAGATAAATGGAATATCTCATTCTATCATTTTTGTAATTTATTTGATATATCTTGTATTGAAACATTTTACTCATACAATTTTCACCTTTCAATTTTTAGACCTTGCACTATTCAGTAGATATATGATAAATTGAGACTGATTTCATGAAACTTCAGTTGTATTATAACCATTTTCATATGGTTATAATACAACTGAGGCAATATTCAAAAATGCAATTTGTGGAATACTTTCTTTGAATTATGTCACATTAGTAAAGAATTTAAAATTCTCTGCTATTTTGAATTAATAAATTGGTCCTTTTTCGTTAGTTGCACACAAGCGAAAAATTGCTAAATAATATGGAATTCTGCCAAATTTCTTTGGTGATTTTTTGCTAGTGCCCAGATAACGAAAAAGTACAAATAAATTTACTCCACTTGCGAAATAAGCAAAAGAATGAAATTGCTGGTTTGTTACTGCAGCCTTTTCATTTTATATTACGAGACAGCTTGCTTTGCATATTATAAGCTTTTATTTTTAATGAAAATCATTCATACTGCTGCTTTTAATGTTTAATCTGCTGTAATTTCAGATTATCATTTCATTTCCTGATAATACTCTTTGCTTATTTTCTTTCTTCTGTCTAACAAATGTTTTGATACTTGAGCATTAGATCGTTGATCTGCTAACCACACCAAATTTAATTTTGGTGGCCAAAATTCTTTTATGCTTTTGAATATGTGGAGAACCAATTTTAGTATGTAGGTGATCTATTTATGACCGTTTTTTTATCTGGCAAAAATGATTGATGGCTTAACATGTAAGTACGGATTTTTTTCAGTGAGAGGGAGAAAAATATTTTCGACTTAATTTTTAAGTATATTTAGGACCAACATTTTTTAAGAGGGGGGGGGGGTAATATTTTGTTTTCACATTTCAAATTCAAGGGGTGGAAGTTTAGTTTAGTTACAAATTTTTCTTGTTTCATTTAAGACTAAGAAGGCTATTTGAATACTAAAGAAAAGCTTTGAGTTATCTTTTGATTTCCATAACTTGAATTTTAGAGCCTAATGTTATAGTCTTGGAAAACATTGTAATAATTTTCTGTTTCATATTTTGAAACTTATTACTGTAAAAAAAATAATAAAGGTATGATTTTTTTTCTTTACCTAATTTTTTTAGATTTGAACCCTGTTTTAACTCTTTTATTTTGAGGGACAAAATAACATCTTCTGAGAATATTGGTTATCTGCAAGGTTTTTCTATATTATTACAGTATATCTTATATATATATAAGTGGGTGAAACAATGTACACTTTTACTACAATAAAATTCTTGGAATATGAATAGTAAGATTTATTTATTTTTTTCACAAACAGTTTTCCTGTTGTAATAAAATTGCACATGTATTCCAAATGTTTAATAAATATGTTGCTTATGAAAATAGAATCAAAATTATTTTTGTCTTAATCTAATATGTGAACTATTTTTTTTATGTGTTACTATGAATCAAAATCTTTTTTGCAGCTAGCAACCAGTGGTTTTCACCACCAGTTAAGGGAGATGTACCTCCTGGCTGTGCTGCTTATGGATTTGTCTGTGATGGCACAAGACTGCTTGTGTTTGGTGGCATGGTTGAATATGGGAAATATTCAAATGAACTCTATGAACTTGCTGCAAGTAAATGGGAATGGAAAAGACTGAAACCTCGATCACCTAAAAACCAACCTCCCCCATGTCCGAGACTTGGGCACAGTTTTACTCTCATTGGGAATAAAGTTTATCTTTTTGGAGGTCTGGCTAATGACAGTGATGATCCCAAAAATAACATCCCAAGGTAAATTACTAGAATATATACTATTTTTTACTCATTTATATGTACTTACTTTATAACTTTAGATGTAGACCTTGAAATTTTTCATCTGCTTACAATATATGCTTATTTTGTGTTAAATTTCATCATATAATGAAGAGAATTAAACCTGTATTTTAGAACGGTTCTTCTTGTTAACTAATTGGATTTAAAAAATTTATTCAGATTTGCAATTTAAATTTCAAGACCACTCACTTAATTTCATTAGTCTAGCATTTAACACTATAAGCTGTATTACATTAATATTTTAAATTAATCAAAATTATTGTAAAAAATTTATTTTGAGTGAACTTTTTGATTCAGTGTCACTCCTGTTGTAAGTAGAACATGAGAAAGATGAAACTTTTCTTGCCTTCTGTCTCTTATCTTAGTATAAACTGAGGATTTTTTCCTGTTTTAAGCAACAATGTATTCTTTTTATTAATAAATGGTATAAACTATACTTTAAGTATACTTAATTCATTGTACTTGATTTTTTCATTAAGGAATCATCAGATACAGCAATTGATATATTTTATGTTATTGACTTAGTTTTAAAAAATGAAGAATTTGGGAATAAAGTTTTAATATATTTTTATTTAGATATTTAAATGATTTGTATACATTGGAGTTGCGTGGAACTTCAATGATGTGGGATATCCCTCATTATAATGGGCAACCTCCACCTCCACGAGAATCTCACACTGCAGTTGCATATACTGGGAAGAATGACAAGCATTCTCGCCTGATTGTGTATGGAGGAATGAGTGGATGCCGACTTGGGGATTTGTGGCAGTTAGATATTGGTAATTTCATTTTTTTAAATGGTTTTCTTTATCATCTTAAAAGAATTTATATATGCCTAAACATAAATAAAATTGAATTTTAAAATTTTGTAAAAAGCCTTGTAGTAGAGGTAATTGCTTGCCAAAGAGCTTTCTGTTATTAATAATGATATTATAAATGACCATAAATGCTTCTTTTCTTAAAATAAGCATATGTTTTGCATTTTCAAATAAAATTCCTATTTTATTTCACTATAATTTCCTTTTATTTTAGAAACAATGACTTGGTCTAAACCAGTAGTGCAAGGACTTTCACCATTGCCTAGAAGTTTACACTCTGCCACATTGATTGGACATCGAATGTTAGTTTTTGGTGGATGGGTTCCTCTAGTTATGGATGACAATAAAGCTGCAACACATGAAAAAGAGTGGAAATGCACTAATACATTAGCCTCTCTTAATTTAGGTATTACAATTTACGAAGAATTAATAAAATCTAATAAACAAGTTTTAATATTTTTAAAATTTTACTTCAAACAAATATAAAGTTAATTTAAAATTAAATTGCAAAATTTATTTTAGTGTTATTTTTAGTGCCATTGCAGAATAAATTTTGCAATGGCACTAAAAATCGTATATGAAATCCTCCATATAAAATTATGTAGTGTTAGTTTTAGTACCAGTTAAAAGATTATTTTCTGCATTTTAAAATATATTTAATTGTTTGAAATTTTGTTTAAAAAATCATTTTTTAATTGGGGTGAGAAGAATGAATCTTCGAATTTTTCACCTCTGTCTTGTGTTTTTCTGAAAACTGTTTGCTTTCACCCTTTTTTCTTGTGTGGAAAATAAAACTGCCCACAGTATCAAATGTTTCGAAGAATTTTTTAATTTAAATGTTAAAAAGTTCATCTATTGCTTTAATATCTTCAAACATAATTTAGTTTTAAAAGTCAAAAGCAGCAGAGATTTAAGCAAATATTGGTATTCATTAGAAATCATAATTTATTAGTTACTAAATTGAAAATACTGAGTGTACTTGTGCTTTAAAAAACACTAAAATGTTGGAATCATTCAGTTTCAAAATGCAATTTTTAATTTGTTCGAATTGCTTAAAATAAAATTATTTGTAACAAACTGGTTTATCAGAGTAGCTTTAATATATCTACTGATAAGGCTTAATGCACAACTTTATTATTGATTCAATATGTTCGTGTAGGTTTTATTTGCTGAGTAGAAATGAGTATATTTCATTGGTATTGAACATTTCTAAGTATTTGGCTTACAACTATCCAGGTTCCATACTATCTGATCTTAGTTTTCTTTTATCGTTATTAAATGACGAAGGCAAGATGTTTCATTGGCAACATGACCAAAGGCATTGGAAGTGGGGATCTGCTGTGATTCTCTTACATGTCATGCTTAAAATACAATTTGTGACAGAGAAAGACCAGCATTTTTTTATCAAGTAAAAATGAATCTCAATTGTTACCGAATACCTGATCATAATTACACAATACATTCAGTATCCATAAATTGTGGTTATAACTACACTGTACATATAGTATCCATAAAGTGTGATTATTAACTACACAGTACGTAAAGTGTCCATGAATTATTCTCGGGTATGCTTAATGTTTCCTTTAAGTGTTCTACTATGAAAATTACAAAATTTCTTTAAATGTAATTAGTTTATGTCCTTTAACTTGAATTTTCTTTAATATTTTCTTAGAACATACAATACAGTATATAAACTATCAGTACAGTGTTTTCTGTTTTAACTGGACACGTTATCAACAACTTCTATAATTCAAGGGACAATGGCCACATTCATATTTACATTGCTTTAGATAAATGGAGATCTTAATACTCAATAACAAGTGAGAAAATAAGTTTTATAAAAGTGAGTTTGGGTATAAAATCTTTGTCTTCTTGTATTAGTATGTAAAGAAATGAGTTCATAAAACTCCTGGATATCTGGCTTTTCTACTGTCAAACTGCAACATTAGGTCGAATACTTAGGAGTGTACGTTAGTTGTGTCAAAATACAATATGTTGTATTCTTGAATAATTACTATACTTATTACTGAAACTATGTGTACACAATTAGATATTTATCATATATTTGTTTTATAGTTTTTTTCTTCAAAATTTGGAATATAATTAATTATGACTTTTTTAAAACCAGAAACAATGGCTTGGGAACCCCTTGCCATGGATGGTTTTGAGGATGCTGTACCTCGAGCTCGTGCCGGTCATTGTTCAGTTGCAATTAATAACAGATTATATATCTGGAGTGGAAGAGATGGTTACCGGAAAGCATGGAATAACCAGGTGGTGTATATCTCACCTATACTTTTAAATATGAATATAAAATTGTAATTGTATTTAAGTATTACAATATTTTTTTGAAGAATTAATTTTCTTTCTTTTTAATTACTATTCCAAATGATTTTGCTTCCAATACAATAATTAACCTCTTCAGGACCAGCATGGGATAAATGAAGTGCTCCCATTGGACCCACTCAGTTTTTACAGCTAAGCCTAATGATAGAAAAAAATTCATGCGGAATCATTATTTTAATCATTTATTTATTGTATTGTAATTGCAATGACTTCCGACTTTGCAAGTAACATTTGTATTATACTATTTTTAATATGTATGAATATAAAGACTCTATTATTAATTGAAATAAATGAAATTAGCAAACCACTAATTTTTAACCATACCCATGAAAACAGTTATGAATATAAAAATTCTATAATATTTCACTCTCACTCCCCCCCTCCCAGAAATACTCATACAAATGCACTTTCCCATATTCTCTCAAATGAAAAAGCACAAGAACACCTATCTTTTTATATCACAGGTGCACTTTTTTTGTTTATAACACAATAAATCTAGAAATGCAGAACAGGAGTCAATGTCTTCCTGCATATGACAGCCAAATGTCATAAATTAGATTAAGTGTTTTATTTTTGTAATGGAAAGACAAAAAGAACTGATCACATACAAAATGCTGTTTCGTGATCTAAGAGCTGCAATTGGCAAGTCTATTCCTCCCACATAAACCAATAAGCTTTCTGCTATTCCCCCACTCAGTCAAAGTAAAAGCAAAAATGCAGAGCATAATAAAGCATGGTTCTTTAAATGCCCAATCCTCTCAATAGAACCAACACAATTACTTGCATGTTTAAATAACATGGAAAAAGGTTAAAGTTAAAAAGGGGGGGCTCAGAACCAAAAACATGTATTGAAGGTCTATTCTGTATGAGATATACTTCAAAATTATCTCGTGCCATTTAAAAATTTAAATAAAATATTACAAATTGGAATTACTCACTTAATTGTAATTGTGGATTCTTTTAGTGGGAAATGTTTGTTGTACCTTGCGCCATGAAGGAATAATTGCATGGTCCTGAATGGGTTATAGCATTGATAAAAGTTAAATTACTAATAAGAATTAAATTTATTGAATGTTCATGGTAGTGTGAATTTCTTTACTCTTTTTGATGAATGAATACATTCTTAATAATTATTGGTTTTGATATTGAAATTTAATTGTGGTTTTACTTATCCTGTTGAAGGTTTGTTGTAAAGACTTATGGTTCTTAGAGACTGATAAACCTCCAGCACCATGTAGAGTTCAGTTAATTCGAGCATCTACAAATTCATTAGAAGTTCATTGGACTCCTCTGCCAACAGGTTGATTGATATACTGATTTTTATGTATTTTTTTAAATTCAATTTTCATTTAAAAAATAGCTTGTATACATAAAATAATTTGAATGAGAGAAAAATGAAGTCAGCAATTAATATATCTTTGAATCAAATCAGTTTTGTGCCTTCAATGTTATTTTCTTTTTCTAATTTTTAAGTTTACATTTTTTTATTATTTTCTTCATAATTAGTGGACTCTTATTTTGATTGTCATTTATCCAATATTTCTTTGAGATAAAGAGGAAAAATAATTTGTAACATGATATAGATTTAATTTAGAATTTCTCATCTTCCTCAGAGCAATGCAATGTACTTTAAAGAATTAAGACTAAGTAGAATCATGTTGTTTGAAATTAATTTTCCTTACAATAAGTAAACATTATAAAAATATTAGTAGATGAAATATTTGAGCATTTTAATTTCTTATATTTATAAAAGAATTTTTTTCCCTTTTTCTAAATTGGGGTGGGTGAGTATTGCTTCTTAGTTGCAAATAATATGTGCTTGCACATTTATTTCAAACTGTCCAATACGCTTAGATAATGCTTCAACTATTTTGTACCATGTAGTGTTAATTCTATTAAAATATCTTCATTTATTAAAAAAAATCAATGTTGTATGAAAATGATAAGTTGTTCTTCAGATATTAAGAAATATTCTGAACTACTCTTTTTCAAATAACATTTTTTCAAATGTTTATGCTTGGTTATCAAATGCATTGAAAAATGTGTTGATGTATTGGAAAAAAATGCTTTTATTTTAAAAAAAATGATTTTATTTTAGAAGAGCTGATAATATGTTATTATTTTAGCCGATTCATACGTTCTTCAAATTCAAAAATATGATATGCCTCCAAGTTCACCGCAGATGACAGGAGCTAGTGCTCAGCCACAGGTGCCTGCCTCCCCAGTAGTTTCTTCAGCTCCGACTCCAGTTCAACCACAAAGTATTCCTTCCACATTCTCATCTCAAAGTTTAATAAGCCCATCAATTGCAAAACCTGAGCCTACAACAGTTGTTCAACCTCCAGGTATATACTATTGCTCATTAGTGTCGAAATTAATTAAAAATGTGTTCAATAAATATGAGAAATTGCATTTGACTGCTTTTATTTACACCAAAAAATAAATTTAAGTAAAAAAAAATTCTTTTTCACAAAAAGTTGATACATTTACTTTTTGTGTGTGTGTGTGTGTGAGAGAGAGAGAGAGAGAGAGGTTATTCTCTATTTAGACACTTAAATGAAAACTAGAACAAATCTTTAGATATTTAAACATCTATTTTTTAGATAGTTTTAATATTGAAACATTTCTTTAAAAGCACATCAGGGAGAAGTAGCAGGTCAATGTATTTATAAAACTCAAGTAGGATAAATAATAATAATAATAATTTCTTTATTATAAGTATAATAATTCAACCTGTGATTGCCTCTCTAGGAGCTATAATTTTCTATAACTATATTCAATTGGTATAAAATTTCTTTAATATTATTTTAAATTCTGTGACAATTCATTTCTGTTCTCCAATTTTATGTGCAAAATTGATACTCAGATTCACGTTAGATAATTTCTAGAGAAATTTGCAGGTGGGCCATTTATAGTCAATTTTTGGTCCATTTTCTCTTTTTTATAGTTTTACCATATAATTATCATTGATGATTTCAAGGAGTTATTTTATTTATTGAAATTTTTCAAACTTTTTGCATTATTTCAACTTTTAATTTATTCCATTGTTTCTTTATTATATGTATTTTAAATAAGAATTTTACACAATTTAAACACAAATTTTGATACTTATCCATTTTGTATAAAATTCAGACTATTCCGTGTATCTTTGTTGAAGTGTTGACTTAATCACATTTATCACCTGATCACAGTTATAAAAATTGCTTTAATCTTCTCTCCAGCATAGAACCATCTGTTTTAAAATGAAATATATTTTATGTTAGAAATAGTTTTGACAAAATATATGCTATGATAATAACAGTATATATTTTGTTTAAAATACATTTTTAAAATGATAGGCTATTATATGTTGTATAAAATATTTTGCAATTTATAAAGATATTTCTCTTATTTATTTATTACAGCTCAAACTCAAACCCTTGTTCGTCTGTCAATGAATCCTGTGAATACTGTAACATCAGCAGGAAAACGTAAGATTCTGTCTGCAGATTCTTTCCATAGTTTATTATAACATTTTTTTTTGTTTGAAATAAGACAAATTATATCCCAATTGTTTAAAATTAGGTGTCAAAATATTTGTTAAGTGTAATTTTCCTCCTCCTAGCTGGAACTGTCACTGTTGTTCATTCGAGAAATCAAACTACTGTACCTGCCCAACAAATTAGAGTTGTCTCTCAAACTCCTGGAGGAACACATGTAGTTCGTCCTTTGTCCACTAATGTGGTAGGTTTGAGCATTTTATTTATATATAACTTCTTTAGTAATTTTTGATTCATGGACTTTTAAAAATATTGCCAAAATCATTTTTTCAAATATTTTTGGCTGAATTCTAAAGGATGTAAAATATTTCATTTACTTTCAATTCTTTATTTTTCCCCCCATTTAATTCCCAAACATAAAATTATTGATAATATTGTTAAACATAGTCTTTAAATTTTTTTTCTCTTGTAAGGTCTTAAGTAATTCAGTTATATTTAGAAATTTTAAAACTTGTAAATGTCAGTTTGAATAATACACTGAATTTCATCAGTTTGGGAGTATTGAGTAAATAAATTATTATTCTAACTTATTTTTACTGTAATTAACTCAGTTAATGATTTTTCTGCTGTTTGTTTTTTTAAAGTACTCTTTTTTTAATGAATATGACCAAGTTTTATTTTATTTGCAATTTTGGTCTTTAAAAAAAATTTAACCTTAAAAATGCAATGACTAGTTTTGAGAGGATTTGTATTTTCCTTATCTTTTCCTTCCAAATGGTAATTTGTTTTATACATTTGGAATAATCATGATTTCTCTTTAACATTCTTTCCAATCTTTTTAAAACTGTACATGAAGTTAATAATAGCTTGTGACAAATTGATATACATGTATCTTTAAAAAACATTTTCTCATATTAAATAAATTATGATAAAAATGCAATTAAATTTATTGAGTGTACTTAAAAAAAGGTTTATGCTATTATAATAATAATTTGTAATCTTAATATTTTTTATTTAAAAAGTAATGGTATTGTCTTTTATTTTACCAGATAAATATTCATTTATAAATTTAATTCCATTTGTTTCTTTAGGCAATAATTTGAGAAACAGTATTAAATATTCACTGCTATGTACATTTAAATATAATCTTTTTTTCTTTTAAATTTTCATTCATCTTGCATTTTTTGTATTAAATATTATACATATTTTTGATTTCACCTGTATTTATTTTATATAGGTATCCGCACCTTCCGCTACAACTGCTACAACTATGAGTGGTATGGCAGCTTTAGCTGCTGCGGCAGCAGCAACTCAGAAAATCACTACTAGTGTTACTTCTAGTGTTAGTAGTATTCGAGTTGTTACTCCTTCCTCTCTGATTGGTTCCCAAGGAATTAAACTTGGCTCTGTTACAGGTAAAATTTGTTTTTTTTTTAAATATTAATATTTAAATAAAATAAAATATTCAGATTATTAATATCCCATCAAAAATTTTAAAGATGTAAAAAACACTCAAAATTGCGAGCCATGTGTTAATGCAGTATATTTTTAGTACTAATGCAGTCTATTTTTAAAAGGACTTATCCCCCCCCCATTAATTACATCAATTACATTTATTGCCACTTTTTTGTTTTGTCAAATAAGACAATATTGTTTTCCAAATTTCTATGCAGGCTTCAATTACCATGTATCACTGGCCTGCCTGATTTGTAAATCAAAATATTATCATCTATTTTTCTTTTACATATTTTGAATGGAGGCAAGGAATTAAAAAGAGATATTTATTTTAGGATATTATACTGGATTTTAAAAAATGTAATACCTATTTGTAGTAAATTTCTTATGAAGATTTTCTTTACAATGTTGAAATGTTTTATACAGTTTACTTTATTTCTCGGGTATCTTAATCCTGGTATTAAAATAATTGAAAAGAAATATATTGATATCTATGTTGAGTAATAATTTGTTTAATGGTTTTTAATTTTTCCTTTTTAAGTGATATATATTTAGGATGTTTTAGCCAAAAGCAGTTAACAGTACAACAGTTGCACTACCAATAACTGGAACATTCGTAAACTAATATGTGTTAGGACTACTTATGAATTATAACTGAATTTATACCAGAATATAATCATTCGAGAGAATGGTATTATATGAAATGTTTCTACTTGCACTTTAATGAAACAAGAATTCTGAAATGAATATCTTTAAAATGTACCATGAAATGTCAGTGCAATTAAAATTTAGTTTCCTAGTGTGCCAAATGGCTGTTCTTCTTTCAACACTTAAAAAAAATTATCTTTATATTGAATCCTGATTTCAAGAAATTTTGTCAATTCTTTTATTTGTTATTATACTTCTCCAATTCTGTGCTTATTTTAAAAGAAATTTCAAAATAACAAGCAAAATAGAAATGACTTATAAAATAATTAAAAAGTACATGAGAATAATTGAGAATATTTTTTAAAGATATTTATATGAGATGCAGCTATGTCAAAAGATCAACGGTGCTGCCAATTGTCCTGAGCTAAAATCATAATCTCAAATATCTATGAAATTTCCATTTGCAATGGAAATAAGATAAAAGCTACAAAATCTTAAATATGTACAAAAAAAGAAAGAAAGAAAATTTAAAAAACTAAGAAATGCCAAGAATATTTGCTTCTCAAATCTTCTTAAGTATCTTGGTGACCTGGTGGTAAGGTCTTAAAAACCGCAAGATTTCAGTCTCGAAACCTGATTTCACTTAATAACCGTGATTTATGCAAGTCTGGTGCACATTAAATGCATTCAGACCAAATATTCTTCTGGTGTGGTATGGAAGCTCGTATAAGTATGCCAAATCAGGTGTCATCATCTGACTGTAGTTCAGAATTAGAAGGTACATCTCAGAGCAGCCCTAGTGTTGCTTTAAAACAGGATGCTCATTTAACTTAACTGAACTAGATATCGAAATTACTTGTTTACAACAATGATGGAAATGAAAAACTTTTTAGCATATTTAGGAAGCAAAACAAATGTTTCAGCATGAATAAAACAAGCTCTTGGTGCATTCCTCATAAAAAATATATATATTTCAGAATTTATAATGGTGTTGAAACAATGCTGACTCTAAAGAAAGGAGAAGTGTTTGCTATTTGATTTACTGTGGGATTTTTTTAAAGCAGGGTTGCACAACTCATGGGCCAAAATTGGCCCTCTTAGACTTTGAAGTTTGTCTGTGGATGTTGTTATAAGGTGTATGGCTATATTAAAAATATGTTTAAAAAGCATATAGATATATTTTTGTAAAATAAGAGAGGAAAGGAAAAGGGATATTCAAAATCAGAAATTTCAAGATTTATGGACAGATCAATATTTTATCTATTATGATGATACCCTCACATGCTTGATATGTACTTGCAAAATTACAGTGGTAAAAGAGTATATTGTAAAACGGCATTATGAGATGAAGCGTAAACATTTAGCATCTATGAAAGGATATAAACGATTGTTAAAAATCATACAACTCAAAAATTCTTTCAGCAGCTAAGCAAATTTTTTTCAAAACAGGCATCTGAATTGGATTCATATGTAGAAGTGAGCTTAGGTGTTGCTGAAATTATTGCTAAAGGTCAACCATTCACAGCTGGGGATTTTGTTAAAAAATGTTTGTTGATTGCATAAGAAAAACTTTGTTCTGAAGCAAACAAGAAATATGAAAATATAAGTATAAATTGAATGACTGTTCAAAGAAGAATTCAACAGTTGAAGGAAGACATCGAAAATCAAGTAAAATCTGCTTCAAACTTTGTATATTTATCTTTAGCTGTTGATTAATCTACAGATCAAACATCCATGGCCCAGTTACTTGTGTTAGTTCATGGAAATGTTAAAAATTCTAATGTTACAGAAGATGTTATGATCAAGAATGTTATATTTTGGAATGTTTGCCATGAAGGGGCAAATTGGAAATGAACTTCTTTCCAATTTGATACATTTGTGCAATGCATCTTCCTTAAACATGAACAATTAGGACATATGGAGCAAGATAAATGACTAGTATTTAAATTGGAAGGGTTATGTTGCTAAAAGAACACCTTGCCCAAACAGAACTGTTGCCGTTTCATTGCATTATTCATCGAGAGAGTTTTTGTGATAAAGAATTAGGATTTGCAAACTTATGCAATGTTATCCAAAGCAATTAACTTTATTTGTACTTTATTTGTAGTATTGTTAACTTTATTTGTATTGTTTTATTTAATGCCCTCAAACATAGGGAATTCAAAGAATTTTTAAAGGAATTTGATGATCTGCCTTATATCTTTGTTACACAGAAGTTAGATGGCTCATCCGAGGAGTTACCCTTAAGTGTCTAATGGAACTATTTGATGAGATTGTTACATTTCTAAGTGACCATGGTAGAAATACTAGATAGTATAGAAGCAAGTTTCTAGTGTGATTTAGCTTTTCTCACAGACATAATAGGCTATTAGAATGACTTGAACACAAAATTACCAGGGAAAAAAATCAATTCATTATTTTTCAATTAATAAATAATGTAAAGGCATTTAAACAAAAGTTATGTTTGTTTCAAAATCAACTGAAAGCTAAAAAAATTTCACACTTTTTTGTGCTGTTAAAAAATGCATGAAAAATTTCCACACATGAAAATGCAGTATGAGGATCAAATTCAAATCTTGCTTAATGCATTTGATGATCGGTTTTCCTATTTTGAAAAGTGTCTAACAAAAATTGATGTATTTTCTTCTCAATTTTCTGTTGATGTAAATCTAGTTGATGAGATTATGCATTTAACCTTAATTGAATTACAGAAATCTGATTTTTTTAAAAATCAATTCATAGAAAAAAGAATATTAGAACTTTATAAAGACATACCTAATGAATTTTCGTGCTTAAAGCAAAATGCAACTGCATGTGCAACTTTTTTTGGATTAATCTTACATTTGTGAGCAAACTTTTTCATTAATGAATTTAAACAAATCAAAAATATGAATTAGAATAGTAGATAAGAACTTTTCTTCTATTCTACGTATTGCCCGAACTAATCATGAGCCCAAAATAAAATCAATTAACTTCAACTATTTACTAATAATATATTATTACTAATTTTTAAATATTTACTAATTTTTTTCTCTAAATTTAAATTGTGTTCTCTGTATAATCAACAAAAAAATTTTTTCTCCTGTTATTCTATTTCAAGCTTGTCACCATTTTAGCTGGAGCCTTTTTTAAAAAAATTTTTTTTTGGAAGTAAAGTATTTTATTTATAATGTTTGGGTTTTATTCATTTATTTATTGCATAATATATGCATGCGTAAAATAAGTAAAGTAATGTCATTCATACTCTTCATGGCCCTTTTTCATATTTTGGCCCCTCATCCTGAAAAGGTTGTGCATCCCTGTGTTAAAGAAAACTATTTTACTTATCTATTTACTTAATGATGTTTTTAATAATTTTGAATGATATTTGAGCATATTGTTTGAATTATAATTCTGCAGGAACGTCTATTTTTCAGTTATTTGTTGTTACTACTTTATGTGTAATATAACAATAAAAAATACTACTGGTGTTAGAAAAGATGTAATAATTTGCATTAGGTAATTAACATATTTTAGGATGATTAAAGTCACCTGTACAATTGCCAACTCATACTGTAATGAATTAATTGCACCATTTGTGACCGAGTTATTAGTCCCTTTATCCACTGCCTTGTAATTCAATTGTCTAATCAGTTGTACATCAAATTGTGCATTTTAACAATAGTTTTAGTCTGCTTGAAATTCTGATGGTTCATATTAGCTAAATTTTAGATGATAGTATTTGTTGCATATTACTAATTTCAGTTTAACTTGCCAAAATGAAAGTTGTAAAAGTATTTACAATTGTTACGAAAATAGGGCATCAAATATTAGCCTTTAAAACATATCTATTGACAATAGCCAAAAATTATTAATGAATATAGTTACAATGATAGCTCTTTATAAATAGTATTAATACTGCCAAAAGCAGCTTACCTTTGGGATGTAATATCTATGAGAATAATGCATATAATTTCTGAAATAATATGCCTTAGCTATTAACTCACTTTTTTTTTTTTTTTTTTTGCTACATGTTTCAAAAGAAGAAAAAAATTGGATTTTTCTTTTCCCTCTACTTAACGCTCTACTTATATGACTCTTGAAGTTCCAATTAATGTACTCTATTTAAATTCACTTTAATTAATTTAGGTGTAGGTGGCCAAACTGTGAGAATGAGTGCTCCTACTACCTTATTGAAAACACCTGGACAAATAACCACTCAAGGTGGAAAACAAATTATTGTCCATAAGGCTGCAGGTGGAGTTAATCAGCCACAAATCGTGACTCTTGTGAAAACAAGTCAAGGTGTCACAGTTGCAACAGTAAGTAGAATTTCTTATGTTATAAATTGTTTATTCATAACAATGGTTTTATGTAAAATTCGGAATTGTAAATAGTTTCATCTTTACTTATAATAAAGCACAATGTGTGTGTGTGTGTTGGCGATGTACAGGCCAGACCGTTCGACCTACAGCTACCAAATTTGGTATATGTATACCTTGGGTGCTGGGAATGTGCACCTCAGAGCCTTTTTTTTAAATTTTTAATTAAAATTTTATTTAATTAAAAAATAAGCCAAATTTTGACGTTTTTTCACTATAACTTCCGAAAATATTACAGCAAAAAATTAATTTTTGCCTCAAGTTAAAGCTCAAAAAATTAGCTTTTCAATGATACTAATCTTTTGATATACAAATTAAAATTCTATTTTTAATGAATTTTTAAACATTTAATTTAATTGTTTTTTGTTCAACAATTTATTTCGCATAAAATAAAAATAAAATTTTATCTTCTCGAGGATCTCAAAAAAATCAGCTTTTAATAAAATGTTACCATCACATTATCAGAAGTTCTGATTAAAAAAAGTTAATTACTAACAAAAATTAAACAGAAAAATATAATTTTCATCACGTGATTATATGAAAGGAAACAAATAGGAAATGTGATATTTTTTAAATAATAAATGCAAGAGTAAATTTTTCTTGATCGTTTGCAATATCAAAATTAACAATTCAATTAAATAATTAAAGTAAGTAAAACTACAAAGTAAAAATATATTACAAAAGGGCGACAGTTTAAACTGAAAATGAATTTTTAGAAAAGCACCAAACGATAATTTTCTGAGAGCGAAATTAATTATTTAAAAGCAAGAAATCTTAAATGAATTTTGAAAATGACGTCATTTCAAAGAAACGACGAACAAAAAGTAATTGATAATCAGTAGTAGTAAAATATTTTTGCATTCTTTTTTTTTTTTTAATTTTTAAAACAATATGACATGTTTTGAATTGTAACTTTTACTTATGTGAAGAAGATATTTTGTGCAAATTAAAGAATTCGCCATCGTGATTGTAATATATCTCCACATTTTAATGAATCATGCGAAATAAAAACGCAACTGCTTTAAATGAAGCATACGTAATATTAAAGCTATACTGATAAAAGTAGGTCAGCTATTTGAAAACGCATCTTCTTTCAAAATAGCATAGGTAATTATCAATGCAAAATTTGTAAAAGCAGAAAAACTAATTTTAACAGTATATTTCGGAGACATCAAAACTTTCTAACCAAAAAACAATATCATGTTCTCAATTGAGAAAAAAATAAATCAATTATCATTCCAAATTAAACATATAAAAATGTCATTTTCGGCACGCATCTGCATAAAATGAAACAAATATGATACATGATATTTTTGGAAATTAATGCATTGAAACATTTTCTATGATATTTTACTATACATTTATTGTTAATCCAACTAAACGGTTTTATTTAAGGCAAATATGGCTTAACATCTACAAGGCATCTTCTGTAATTGGAGCCCAACATCTAATTTCTTAATTTTTTGGGGAGAGACATAAATTTCTTAACAAATGGTCCAAGTGAAATGTATAATTAGTAGATTAAGGCAAAAAATGCTGATCAATAAAATTTTTACATACATCATCTGCTCTGTCAATCATATTTACCAAAATATTCTAGAGACAATAAGTCCTTAAAATAAAAAAGCGGTACTTTAATCAACTAAATCAATCATCAAAGCCAATAGATCTATGAAAATTTCAATATAACTATTCGATAAAAACTGGAGATTTTAGATCATTTTATCAAGATATCAAAGAAGCCAATCAGGGTTACTCTAAAATAATTGCCCTAAAATATGAAAATGATGATTGTTCTAAGCTTGCAATATTCAGAACTGAATAAATCAGCCAGATTTGAAGAAGACCGAAATGTTTATTTAGAAATTGAAATATTAAGAATATTTTACTAATATGAATCTATAAGACCAAAGGAATTTAAACCATAATTTTTAAATATGTTTATAAACCTAAAACAAATGTTATTATTGAGAGCATTTATATACATCTAAAATTAAAATTAAAAACTGAAGGTTTCAATTAACCTGTGAAATTTTTGCTGAATAATTCCTTGAGATATTATAAATTACTAAAAAATTATAATGTTTCAATTTCTGTATATAACATAAAACTTCAATGTCGGTTTACTCTGCTTTCAGTTGTTAGTTTTATTTAAAGACGTGCTTGAATTGAGTAATAATTTCTTTATATTAAGTGTTTTTCCATCATTTTCACTTTAATTAAAAATTGAATTTTACGTGCGCTGATAGAAAATCAGAGAGAGATGTGGAGGTAGGACTGCTTAAGACCTACATAATAGTATAAGTGAATTACATGATTATCGAAATTTGAAGCTTAAAAATATTTTGCTGAAAAACATATTATGAAACCAAGTTATATCAAAAAATTGATTTAACCCCTTAGTCGGCATTAATATTGGCGAACCGACTGGTCGCCAAAGGCGGCTAGTATTGAATATATTCATTTTTGTAAGTTAGGTTGTATTGATTTTAGCATGTTTTGAGCTGGTTATGTTAAAAGAACTTTACTTTTATATTTCATATATAAATGTAGCGTGCAAAAAATGTATGTTTATGCACAAAAGAAGGGGGAAAAAAAGATAAGGTACTTAAGTCAGCTAAGAAATAAAAGGCTATATTAGCATATTTGTTTTTTCTCGAGGAAAATTTTATTTTGAAAATTATTTTGGCTTTTTTTAGTTTAACACCTTAATTAATTGTAATTATAAAATTTAAAATTTTTAGATAAATATTTAATTTGTTGTATAAATAATTTATTTGAAAATTGTATAAAATTTAATTCAATTTAGTGTATTGAATATATGGTGAGCAATAACAATAGCTAAAAGTTCATATTTAAAAAAAAATGAAACAAATGTTTTTGTACTAATTATGATTAACGTTGCATATAATATTCTTACATATACTTTAGTTTGTTATTTTAATAAGAAAATTAATGTTCTTATCAAATAGTAAATCATTTATTTATTTGTTTTTTACCTCCCAGGTCCCAAAAATGAGTATTGTTCAGAGCAAGAATGCTACTCTTCAAGCCCAACAGGTACTCCCCCTCTCCATTTTACGATACCATATTGATTTATTATTATCTTAATTCTTATAAGAATTGTTTTTATAAGTTATTCTGTATTTTTATCTTTATGTATTAACTTATGTTTTTTAAGATGGGAAATTAATATGATAAAATCATTCTGTATATTTTTGAAGTCAATAAAATTGGATTAAACAGGAAAATCATTTAGTATTTTAAGACGTGTAAGATGATGTTTTTATTCTATTTGAAAGATAAAATGATAATTAATTGAATTTTTAGGGAAAAGGAGGCATTCCTCAAGGAGCAACTATTGTGAAATTAGTCACAACTCAAGCCAACTCTGCAGGAGGAAAACCAGCTGGCAATGTTATCACTCCTTTATCAAATGCAAATCAACCAACTGTTCTTGGACTACAGTCTGTTTCGCCTCAAGTAAGAATTTTTTAAATATTCATGAAACTAAAGAGCTAGCCTTGAAATTAACAAATTGGTACTTATGTATTAGACCATCAATTTTTAATGCCAAATTTGAAGGCATCTCCAATGAGGTGCTAAACCACCAATAATGGCAAAAAAAAAAAAAAAAAATCCAAACTTTAACTGTTGTCTGCCATTTTGTTGGTTAAATTGGCATGGATGGGTTATTGCGAAATTTGAATCCGTCACCATTTAGTTACTGAACTGTTGGCATGGACAGTCTAATAAGTACCTAAATATTTTGTTGTTACTTAATTTGCATTAAAAATTCAGATTAATTCAAGCAATATAACAGTTTTCATTGTTCCTTATGTTATATTATCATTTTAAAACTAAGTTGAACAAGATTTTATATGTACTAATGATAAATTATTGGTTTAAATTCTATATATATATATATGCTGTGCATATTCAGGAACATTATCCTTTGTTTTTATAAAATGTCATGTAATTTTTAATCAATTTTCTTTGAATTTCAGAATGTGTTACAGCCCAAAGTTATGACCACTATTTTGAGAACTTTGCCAACTAATATAATAAATGTTGCTAAGCCATCAGCAGCTGGTTCTTCTGGTACCAGTACTGTTTCAACAGCATCTTCTTCACCTAAGCAAGCCTTTGTTATTGCTGCACCTGGGGGTAAACAAGGAACTCAGACAAAGATTATATCCTCAGTACCTAAATTAACAGTAGCACCGAGTTCTTTAATAGTTTCTTCAGCTGCTGGCGGAGTAAAATCCATATTATCGACAGTATCTGCTGATGGGAAAGGTAAAAAATTTTTTGCAAATAATCTTTTTATAGTTTGTTTTCTTAATACATTCTGAAAGCATCACAAAATTTCTGGTTTATAAAAATCAAATTTTGTGCCCAGGTCGTGAGATATCTCATTTTCATGTGTTTTTTCCCCAGCTGAATCAGTACAGAACGTACTAGAGGCAAATATTTTGTTATATTACCAGGGTAGCAAAGCCTTATGCTCTCTTATGGCAAATGATTAACAAAATAACTGGATGTCGACATTCCAAGCATGCAGAAACAATCTTTATAGCTTATATGTTGGTAGATCTGTGCCGATCATTTGCTGTGTACCTTATAAAGTTTATTTGTTTTGTATTTCAAAGTTTGTAATTTCAAAGTTTGAATGTTAATTAATAAGGAAATGGCTTTTTAAAATGCAAATTTTTTATATATAATATATAGTATAAAATATATAGTAATATTAAAAATACCTTATGTAAATATAATACCTAATGCTAATTAATAATGTGCATATATGCATCCTAATGTTTGCCTAATCATGCTTCTAGAGTTTATAACAGTGTGTGGGCCCTGGCAGAGTACACACAATTATTTTTTTTGAATTGTTATTAATTTTATTTGAATTAATTGATTGTTTTGAATTTGAATTATAGACATTATTATGAAACTTTTCTTAGCATTGACTGGTGAATTTTTTTTTTTTTCGTTTTTAACAAAGGTCGTTATTTGCAGTTGGAAATAGTCATGCCGTTAGAGAAAATGAATCATTTTTTGAACTTTGTGTTTTAAAATTGTATCAAAGTGCGTGCAATTTAGTTAAATGAAATTTATAGTATATGCATATTACTTAATATAATAACTGAAATAATTAATTTTAAAAAATGCAATATCATGCCTTTTACCTTTTTGTTTTATTTTTTATCATAGATATATCTCAAAATGTTTTAAGTTGATTTCTTATTGCATAATTGAATCTCTAAATGTGAGTTACATTTCCAAAAATTTAACAACTAGCAGCTGATATTGTTTTTTCTAGATTACATTCAAATTATTACAATTGAAAGCATTTTTAATATGTTGTTACTGTGATATGTTTATTATGTGTAATGATATTGTTTTTTTTTAAAAGAAAGACTTGTATAAATATAAATTATAAGTATTTTCTTAGTTATGATCTAATGATAATAAATATAATTCAAACTAACTTTACCTGTGCCAAATGAAAAATACTCAGACATTTGGATGCCATGGTGTTAACATATTCTGTACCGCATAGAAATCACTAGAACATATGTCAGGAATTGTATATTTTTTTGACAATTTGTTCATTATTTAAATCATTATAACTATAGACCATAATGCACTTTATGAAATGAAATTAAAGCATGATAACAAAAAAGCTTGTAGGCTGCCTTTAACAGATGGCACACACAACAAGAAGAAACTTGAGAGCAAATGCTCTATGTGTCAATGAAAATCTTTTAAAAACATTTTTCATAAAAGAAGAGATTAAAGATAAATGGGAATTCAAAACTGTTAAATTATATTGAATATCTGAAAGAAACTAAGAAGTAATTCTTTTAAGATTTTATTGTGAATTTTTCGAAAAATTTATTGTATATTTAACTAAAACTGGTTTTCACAAATTTGTTTTCTTTTAAGACTGCCTTGCTGTAGAAAAATTTTATTTATTAATTATTTATATATATTTATTTTTATTCTAGCAAAAACTTCTGGTACTCCAGTTAGTGTTGTACCAATTGGTAGTGGTAACTTAAATACAATAACAACACCATCTGGGGTAAAAATGATTGTTGTTTCATCTGCTAGCTTAACATCAGGTCAACAAGGCATAACCATCATCACAACTGCTTCTACTTCAGGTAAAGTGTTTTTATGCACAAATCACTTTAGTATTTCCAGAAATTTAAATATTATATTTCAAATAGTATATTTTAAAATTGTCAGAAATTTTTAAAAAAGTACCATTTATGCGATAAACAGAGTAGGTTTTTAAATATATGTTTTGTTTGTGAAATTGCAGTGAATCATCCCATTATCAACATGAAGGTTTATTATGTGTTTTGTTTTTCGTTCTTTATCTCAAGTGCCTCTTGATACTTCATTTTTCTTTTATTCCTGGCATTAGGATATCAGAAATAAAATCTTTAATTCTAGGAATGAAGAAAATTATATAAAGGGGGGGAGAAAAGAAATAAGCTTATCTTGAGAAACTGAAACAATTGACTCCTCTTTTATCATAATGATGTCCTCTTTGTCATAACAATGTTTCTTTTTTCTTCCTGTACATATTTTATCACATATAATTCATAATTAGGAATAATTACAAAATAGTGTATTATATATATTATTTCAATTTGCCATGCATATTTCTTAGGTTCTCAATCCCTTCATCCTACCGTTTCTTCCCCCATCACTCTCACTATGCCAACATCTGCTCTTGGCAATAAAGTAAGCAGTATTACCATCCCAGCAAAATCATTAACTTCACAAAATATTAACCAGGTAAGAAATTTTATTTTCCTAAAGTGGTGAAAGTTTTTTTATCTGTAAACTTTACTAGAGTTATAATCATGTTTTTAAAAAATAATTTAAAGAAATGTTTTCATTCTAATACAGTTCATTTAATACAATGAAATAAATTCTCTATTTTAATTATATTAAATAAAAAAGTGCTAAATATGTAATTGATCACACATATATATTTTCAGCATTCCTAGTAATTTGTACATAAAAAAAGTTGGAAATTTAGTGCAGTTTCTTAGATATTGGTATTCACTCTTTAATGTTTGATTTTTGTTTCTTTTTCCCCAAATCTTGAATGAAAAAAGTGTTTTTATGAGGAAATTATGAATGGGGAAACAATGCAGCATTCCATTACATTCTTTAATTACTTCCTAGTATTTTTCTACTATTCACATTTTTTTTTTGTATAATTTTATCAAGATAATCAAATTTGGATCTGAGTGAGATATATATTACAAAGCTTTCATAAATCTAAAGAATAGTGCATATGTGGTTTATTAATTAAATTATTTTTTTTTCCTACTGTCCTGATACAAAACATAAATTAATATTCTTTGTATCAACCAATAATCATCTTAAATTATAACTTTTTAATGGTTGAGTGTAAATTTGAGCTAATTTTTAACAAATGTTCAATGTTATATTTGCTTGTTTTATTTAAAAAATAGAAGGATTACATTGGCTTTAATTAATATAATTGAATTTATATTACCATTAATAATTTTGAAATATATCACTTTCAAGCTTAAAACTGTTCATAAGTCAACCCACTTATCAATTAAAATGTGTATGCCGTCTTTCTATTTTTGGATATGCTTTTAATTGCTAATGTTTGTATTAAACATGAGATTAATTTTATTTATCATTCATTTTTGTTGTAATATAAAACAGATATTCTAATGATATTATTGGTGTATGTATGATAAACATTATTGTTAAATATTTTTATTTTTTCTGGAATTATTACTTCTTAATTTTTAAAATTTCTGCAAATGTATTTTTATCGTGTACTAGAAAACTTCCTAATGGAAACTGGATATATTTTTGCTTTTAAGTGAATTTTTATATTTCTGTTTAAACGCATTTATTTTCTTATTATTTTATGCATAAAGGTTATGTTACATCTATCTCCAAATTTGTGAATTAAAACTTTGTTTTTCAGTATTATTTTTGCATCCTTTTAAACTTATAACTTAACAGAATTTTTATCTGCAGTAGATACATTTCATGTTTGGTTGTAATACTAATTTTCTTTTGAAACTTTAAGAATTGATTAAAAAATTAATTTGGTGAATTTAATTCATAATTTTAATGAAAAAAAAATTATTTTCCCTTAGATTTCCAGTAATCAGCCAGCTGGTACACAGATTTTAACTCTTCCTGCGCAAGGAATTCTTCAAGCAAAACAGACTGTAATTGGAGGACAAAAAGTCCTAACCCTTCTACCATCGTCATCAGTCCCTGCAACCTTGGCCTCTGATGTATGTTTTTGATACCTGGTTTGGTTAAGATTCATTTATTGAAAATTTTGTCATGTTTAAAATTATTAAGTGCTCCTGTACTTTATTTTTTTTACTTCACACAAAATGTAAACTTTCATTAGACATCTACTGTGATAAAAAAAAAAAAGTATCCAGAAAGCTTAATTTAAGATACATCTGTTGTAGATATCTACAAACTTTTATCAAACATTTTTACGATTTCAACAAGCAACTGGCAGCAATTAATAATTTATTTGTTTTTGTCTGAAAATAAATTTGGTTTTAATGAGATATTGATTTTCTGAAATGAAGAATGGTATTGGGCAAAGAACATGCATTAAATTTTGTTATCATAATTATTTACACAACAGAAGCAATTAACATGTTGAGCTTTTATTTGATACATTGCTTCTTCAGTTATTCCTAGAACTTTAATTTTGTTCCACAAACAGCAATGTGCATAAGTTCCTGAGGGATGTTTTCTGAAGGTGATTCCTTCCGAAAATATATTATAAGTTATGAAAGTTGGACATATGCATATGAGACAGAAAGATCTCATATGGTAAGTGAATGGCATTTGAAAGGTAAAGTAAGACTACAACTAAGTTGCTAAAAATCAAGGGAACATTGACTGTTTTCTTTGATCATTGCAATGGGCATTACAAATTGGATGATTATCAGTAAAGCTTATTGTTTTGTCCTTTTTATGTGAAACAATTCGTCTATTATGATTTGAAGTACGATGATACAACTCAAAGATTTTGCAATATGATAATGCATTTATTATTCATGAATTTTTAATCAAGCATTCAACTTAATATGACTGACTCAAAAAGTTCTGTATTCATCTGATTTGGCTCTTATGTTTTCCATATGATTGAAATTGTCTCTTTGTCAATTTGTTTCTATTAATTTGACTTTTTTAAAAAAAACCAATTAACTAAACTGAAAAAGTTTTACAAAAGTAACTTTATGGCATATTTTCATCATTAGGCAAAAAAAATGTAAGAAGAAGTGAATAGTTTGTGAAGAGTATTTCGTAGAAGATGCAATAAAATTATACCTTTTGATTTTGTGTCACTATTCTGGGTACCTTTTGATCACAATAGTATTTCAAAACTATTCCAAATATTTTTTGTATTGCAATATCTTCAAATATATCAAATTTATTGCTATTAAAACAGGATGGTCTAAAGCTTTTATTATTTTTCTTTTCAATTATTTCTAAATTGTTTATTTATTTTTGCCTGCTGAAAATTTCATTGTCACATTCTTTTCATGGAAAAAATTAGCTCTTCTTTCATAATTATTTATTAATGCTCTGTTGATCTGTTTCAATACTTAAAAATTTATTTCTTACAAAAACTAGTGGTGCATTAAAACAACAAACGACAGCTCTATATATTTATAACATTGAGGCAGTGTAATGTCATGAACATTACTTACATTTTAAAACCACTTTCTGGCACCTTAAAATTACTTAATTTGGGAATAAAGTCCTTAAAAAGTATTCAGTTTATTTCAGAGGTTTCTGTATGGATATATTAAATATGATAATTCTAAACTATGGTCATAATGATTTGTCTATCTGATGTAAAAAGAGAGAAATAAAACAAAACAGAATAATTTGTTTAAGGAACCCTGGGTGCATTAGATCTAGGGGCTCTAATTCTTAATGATCTCCCCCCTCTCACCTTCCTGTTTCATTAGTAACATGCATTGTTGTTTACTGGAATAGTTTTCCAGAAGGTGCAGTATGAAATATATGCCATACTTGCAGCTTAATATATGTTCAGACATAATCATTAATGTTTTTTGATTTGAAGTATTTATTTAAGTTATACTAGGTAAGCAAATGTTTCTATTTTTATGTGTTTTTAAGAAGAATATGCAAATTGATCTCATCAATGGTAAGCAAGATGAATTTTTTGCTCTGAAGAGATATATCAAACATGAGAAAACTTCTCTAAAAATACTTGGCATGGACCCTCTTTTTTATCATATTATATATTTGGACAGTAATTTCATTAATGTGTCATTTTGGAATTCATTAATATGTTGTTTTTTACTGATTCATGAAAAGGATTTTATTTAACACTATTGAATTTATGAACCTTGGCCGCCTGATGCTGTCCCGTTTGCCAGGGGTCTCTCAGGCCCTTTAGGGGTGGTTAGGTGAACTTTAAGTGATGAAGGTAATTCCCGACACGTGTTCATTTAAAAATACACACTTAAAATTTTAAAAAAATTAATAAAACTATTTATTATTCTAAAATGGAAAATGTCTTTCTTAAAAGATATGTGGCTCCATATTTGTGTATCTATATAAGGTTCCTTTTTATTTATATTTAGCTAAGATGCTTTAAAAAGGCTTAAGAGGATTTAATTTTTAGAGCTATTTTTTACTACACACTCTCTAAAGCTTACTTCCTCTTAACACCCCATTCTGTTTAGCATCTTTTTTTAAAACAAGATGCAATCAACTATTTTGGAGCATATATTTCAAAGCATAAATTTGTTTTCATCTTCACCTGTTGCCATGCATGAAAGTCTGAAAAGCTAAAGCTATTGATTGCATTTAATTAACTTTCATAAAAATTTGAAATTGCAATATATATAGTTTGATCTGAGTATAATCAATCAATAAATCAGCAGACTGTTTCTGGAAATAAAATGCTATATTCTGTTATAATTTAAGATGAATTTTCTTTTAGATTAGTAAAAACATGATCTTTGAATTTAATAATGTCAACTTATATTAAAATCAAGCTGGATAAAGATGTTATTTATATTTGAATTATGTTGCTATGATATTTATATTGGAATGATGATAGCTATGAACAATAATATATACTTAAAATATTTTTCTTTTTAAGGTTAATCCCGAAAGTGCTTCTTCTGATAAAACAGTTACAGAAGCTCAGCCTTCTGTAACTCCTGAAAATAATTCTAGTCCTGCGGAATTGAAGGCTGAAGAGCAAGGTAGTGAAAATAAAAGGACTTCTGAAAATAAAGATGAACATTGTAATGTTGACAATGGCAATCTTTCCACAATTCAAAATACAGATGCACTGTCCACTCAAAATGAAAATGATGAACAAAATCTTGTCCATAATGAAAATATTGAACTTAGAACTAAATCTGTTAACAATATTAATTGCGATAAAAATGATGATTCTGCCAAAAAATCAGTGTGTGATGATGGGGTGCATTGTGGGACTGATGATGAAAGTGACACTGTTTTATCAAAACCCATTAAAGTTTGTGATGATGGTATTCATTGTGGGACAGATGATGAAGAAGAAACACTTAATATGTCTCGAAAAATATGTAGTGATGGTATTCATTGTGGGACAGATGATGAAAATGAGAATCCAATGAAACCCCATAAAGTTTGTAGTGATGGTATTCATTGTGGCACTGATGATGAAGATGAAAGTGTACAAAAGATTAAAAAAGTATGTGATGATGGAATGCATTGTGGAACAGATGATGAAGATGAAAATCCAAGGAATACTAAAAAGGTATGTGATGATGGAATTCATTGTGGGACAGATGATGAAGAGGAAAATCCAAGGAAGGCTAAAAAAGTGTGTGATGATGGAATTCATTGTGG
>JAOUZG010041912.1:3164716-3313052 GCA_026289955.1 Argiope argentata
AATCCAAGGAAGGCTAAAAAAGTGTGTGATGATGGAATTCATTGTGGAACAGATGATGAGGATGAGAATGGTGTTGAAAAAATGGATGTGTCGAGTTCAAATGAAAAAATCTGTGATGATAGTGAAGAAAGCAGAAGTCTATCTGTTTCTAAAGATGATATTTCAAAAGGTGCATATTTGAATCGTTTGTATATCTTTCTATTTCCACTGTGAGTGCTAAATACATCTGATAAAAGTGATAATTTAGAGGCTTTATTAATATGCGAAATTTTAAGAATTCAATATCGCATTTTCTTACTAATTGGCAGTATTCACTTTTATATCTTGTTTATAAGATTTTTTTAAAAAAGGAAGATTTTGTTCCAACTTCATCCCTCACCCTTTGTCTTCTCTCTCACAATACATTATCTAACATTTTGAAATTGCAGGAAAACCAAATTAGAATTAATATTAAACTTCTTAACTTTGTTTTTAAAAATCAAAATAGTCTAATAAACTCTGAAGCACTTGTTAGCTATTTTTCATTTTAAAACTAATACTTATACAGTTTTCAAGTCCTTGTTTTTATCTAATTAATTTGAAATTTTCTATACTAAATTGTAAATTTATCTTAATATATTTAATTTATTCTGTTGCTTATTTTAAGTGGTTGGCCATTATAGGAAACTGATTTATTTTTCATTGATTCGATAAGTCACAAGGTGATATTAAAACAGCAAAGGAATAACTAAAAATTCGCTTTCATTTCTGAAATCCTGTGTCTCTGTCAAAATTGAAACTGAATACAAATTATATTTATCGTCTTAAGGAAGAAAGAAGTTTATTATTAAGTTTAATAGTTCTTTATAGATCTTTTGCTGAAGTTCAAAAATCAAATCTGTATTAAGTATTTCTATCAATGTTTTAAGGTGTTCTGATTTTAGAAATAATTCTCATTGTGAGGTGCTAGCTGAAAACCATAAAGCATTTTAATTTATTATACTCAAGGTGAAGGAACTGTGCCTGAGTGCTTTTTTTTAAATGTATAAATGGATGAGGAAAGGAAAAAATTTATAGAGTGAAATTCATTATAAGAAAAAATGAAGGTGAATGTTATGCCTTAAATAAATAATATATAGCATAATCTTTAAGCCATATTTGGGGAATTATTTTATATATGTTATTTAAAATAAATATATTTCAGTTATATAAATATTTTTCTTTTATAATTGAGGGCAAATAATTTAAGTTCCTTAATACAAAATAATTACTGTTTAGGAGTCAAAATTTGGATCTGCATCTAAAAAAAAAGATACAAATGTAGAGGAGAGAATACAGAATATGTAAAAAAATAATTATGTGCTAAATATTGAATCAGTTTCAATGCTGTTATTAGAATTTCAAATACATTTAGAAAACTTTATAATAAGTTATTTTTTATGCTTGAAAAATCATCATTTCATTGTATTTCAAATGAATGATGTAATTCTTTAAACTTGTAGTATTGTGTATTAGCATTATTGAAAAGGATTTTGCATTTTCCTTTTCCTTCATAATTTTTCAAATGTGAAAATTTTCCAAAAAAAAAGTAGTTTTTCATTAAAATGTATTACATTTTAAAAATTTATTCATTTCTAATTCATTAAAAAAAGTGTAAGAAATAAAGTTTTTTAAAAATATTCATTTTTTTTAAAAAAATTTAAGAATTTTTTCCTATTAATTTTTTTAGGTAGACATTTTTTTAAAATTTTTTTCAAATTCTATTAAAAATTTTATAAATTAATGTTTTAAATATTTTTTTAATTTTTCTCATTCCATTGTTTTTTATTCAATTACATTTGTTAATCTTAAAAAAAAAAAAAATCTGGCTGTATACAGTAAATATTCTCAAAATATATAGTTTTATTTATGGGGGGAACAATTTACCATTTGTAATTATCATTTATAGTAAAGGCAGTAAGATATTTATATTTTATCTGCATGTATGCATATTAGCTGTTAACTGCCTTTTTTAATTGTGGTGTTATTTAAATGAACATGGATTAATGAAGACTGTTTGGTACAAATTTCTTGGCATCTTTTCCTTTTTACAATGACTATTTTGTTTGGGTCTTAGTGAATACATGAATCTTATATCATTTGTTTTTATTTCAAAAGTTGATTCATCTACTGCCTTATCAAACTCTCAGACCTCGCACATGGTACCATGCCAATCAGCTCTTACTTTAGAACAACCTGGTGCTGAGCCACCTGCTCAAATGTGTGCTGATGACCCACCTGTTCAATCAGAAGATAGTTCTTCAGAAGTTATTGCTGCAAGTTCCTTGGCTAAAATAGCTACTGGAAGGCGTATGTTGATATATATATTATTATGTCATTCAAATTAGGAATTAAGACATTATTTTATAGATATATAATTTTATTTAAATGTTTTTAAAACAAGAGAGCTTTTTACTCTTAAAGATAATTTTAAATATGTTTTTTTTCTCCAGAAATAGTAAATTTTATTGATATTAGCTACCCATTTTATAAAAGTTTAATACCCTATTAAAATGACACAAAGAACATAAGTAACTATAAAGCTGTGTCTTTTTAAATATAAATATCTTATAATCCAGCCTAACCATTCATTTATTAAGACATTGTATCATTATTTTTAAACAGAGTATTTCTTGTATAAAAGAAATCCTTATTCTATGAGGAAATTTTTGAGTGCAAATAAGAGGAAGTAGTCAGTTTAAAGTTCTTTGTGGCATTTACTATATCATGATTTCATCAATGATAATAAATCATGCCATGGAGGCAAAAATAGATTAGCATATATTTGAAAAAATTTTAGATTTGATTTTTTTTTTTGTTATTATCTAATAGTTTGATTTGTTATACTGATATTTCTTAAACTAATGGTTTTGTGGTTAGATATTAAATTAGATGGTAAATTTATTCAATTTATTAATGATGAATTTAATGTTAATATTGTAACAAGACACACTTACTATAATATATGAACAAATTTAATTTTTTTGTTCTGTTATGGTTTGTAAAAAATAATTATTTCTAATATATATATTGCTAAAGCAGTGTGTGTGCGTGTGTGTGTTTTTAATGGTTTTGCTAATTGTACTCTGCTTTATTACAGATTCTTTAGCTACTCTTGCTACTGCTGCCATTTCATCTGGAGGTCCTTTCTCATCGGTAGAAAAAAAGGAGCCTGTAACAAATCGATCATCAAGTTTAGCAGATGGCATAGAATCAGCCAATTTGAAATTAGATTTAACGACCATTAAACAGGTTTGAATAGTTTTATTGTTTTTAAAAATGTAAAATGCAGTTCTGAAATGAGTTAGCTATATTTATATTTCAGAAATGAAAATTTTGAGTCAGGCACATTGTTTGATTTTTTAAATGTCTGTTGGGATGTTAAAATGTCTTCATGTTCTACACATCTGTGTCAGAAAGTCACATTTTTTGAATTATCTCTTGTCTGTGAACATGTTAACTCAAAAATACTTTGCATTTGACAGATAAAATTTGGCATATGGTCTTTACCCAAAAATTGTAGATCTCTATCAAATTTTGAACTAAATTCATTCTCAGAAAATGTTTTTGATTGTCTGAGAATAGGTGCATACAATAACAATAAAACATAAAAATTTAAAGGGGAAAATCTGTTATGATGAAGCATTTAAATTTTATTTAAATTATTTTAGGGGTTAACAGTCTGTACTTTCACATGCAGCTAATGTGATAACTGTAAAATGCAATGACTACAATAAATGAAATTTAGTATATGATCTTATTGCTGAAGATTGTTTCAATCAATGAAACAAGGATTTCCAAATGCATACTCAGTTTTCATAATTTCATAATAAAGCTCCGAATCTTCATATACTTGACTGTAAAACTAAGATTATAAATACTCATCCTATTAATCAAGTGGGAAGGGAAATATTTTTTGTAAATAGTATGTAAGAAAGTTACAAGATATGTATACCAAACACTTCACATTGGTTTTATGTTATTTGCATTCAAAATCAGATGTAAAATTTTGACCAGTATTATAATCTAAGGTTTGTTTGTTGTAAATAAATGTTTATTTTGTTGGTTAATTTATATTATCACTTCTCTGACAATTTTTTTTGAATTCGAAACTATCAGATGTGATGCTAATATTTTACTTTTGATGTTTGTCAGTTTTTATATTTAATCCCTCCCCAGCTAATTTGCTAAATTATGGGATCTTCAAAGTATCATATAAACTTTACTGCCAATATTTGTTTCCATTTTTAAAAATTTATTTTTATCTTGTATATTTTTAAAATTTTCAAGCAAGTAAGCATCACTCTGAATATTTCTGAAATTAAAATAATACTAAACACATTAATTTAAATTAAGTACATATGGCACATGTATATATTTTTTATGAATACTTTATTTTCTTCAAAAATATATAGAGAAATAGAATATTTTTCTTCTGTGATTCTAAACATAGATTATTTCAAAAACCCAGTATTCTTGTTTTTGATTATTTAATTCTTTAGAGGTGATATGAATTAAACACATTACCATATTTATTCTCTCATCAAATGCATTTTGTGCACCCTCCCTTCTTTTTGTTTTGATTCATGCTATTTTAATTCAAAACTTGCCTATTTCTGGTTTGTTTGGCTAGTTCAATTTTGTGGTTTGCCCTTAATTATAACATTTCCGTTTCTGTTAATAATTGTATTTACGGTACAGTAAAGTAAAATGGGGTTATCTTTTCCTCCATTTTTCATCTCATCCCTATTTTTGCAAAAACTTTGCTTTCTAGTGAATATACAAGACATGGAGGATTTTCATATCTGAAAATAGAGAGTATATTCATTAGTAAAAATTTGCACAATTCAATCATTCAATCTTTTAAAAAGTTTTTAAAAGTAATAATTTTTTATAAAGAATCAAATTTCCACTTTTATCTGTGATACAAATCTGAATTTGTACAGCATCATGCTTTTGTAGTTTAAAAGTGCATACTGTGATTGCTAATATTTTCCTTTGGCTGTTTTTTTAATTATTATTTTATTTATTTCTTTTTCTCTTAGTATTTTTTATTAATGATTTTGGGTTTTAGCAATCAGTTTAAATAGGGAATATTCCGATAGAAAGAATTGGATTATTTCATTCTTAAGTTCTTTGACAGTGTGCATCTATTATAAGGTATTTGCATGTGTCATAAATAATTTTGTAATAATGAATTCAGAAAAATGTCCATATTTATTTTTCTATTAAAAATATTTTGTTCTGTATGGTCAAGCAAGCTTTCACATCAAAGGCTCCAAGTATTGAAACAAACAAAAGTGTGAACATAATTATGGGGATAGTTGCTACCAATATATCAGTCAACTGTTTAATGAATGTTATATTTAACATTAGACTCTACAAACATGAATAATTGAATGAAAACATGAAATAACTCCATTAACTTATATTAATCTCATTTTAACGGAAATTAAAAAAAATTTATTCAACTAACTGGGCAGGCTTTGCTAGTGTACACATGCTCATAACTTCAAAAAATATTTATTTTAAAAAATGTTGCTATATTCAACATTAATGCAATCATTAATAAAAGGTAGTGAACTTCTTATTGCTATTTCAAAATCTGTTTTAATAAATTCTTCTATATTCTCTAAAGTCTTTTGATTCTATCTTGATTATAGGCATTTTTTTTAGAAATCGCTATAAATGTAAAATACATTTTGTTCTTTACTAGTTTCTTTGATTTTAATTAAGTTGTTTGAATATGTTTGGATAATTTCCATTTTAGCATTGAAAGCATTTGTCAATATACGAAAATATGTTAATTATGATTATTTTTGTCCTAGCATAAGAAACATTATCAATATATATACCTTAGTGTGTGTGTGAGTTTCAGCTTTTGAAATTGGTGAAATATAAACTTGACATTTAAAAATAATAAATTATTGCACATTTAAAAATGTAAATCAGAGAATATAATATGTTCATTTGATATTTATTTTTGAATTTCACTTATTTTTTGCTATGTCAAAATTAATTAATTTTATTATCTGAATGTTATGTGAATTCTTTCATTAAAGCTTTTAAATAAAAATTTATTTTCAAATTGCAGGATCCTTCTACACCCATCAAATCTGAGGATCAGTTTAAAAAAGAAAATCAGTGGTATGATGTTGGCATGTTTAAAGAAAATTCTGTTATAGTAGCCCATTATTTTTTGAATTCAGATTCCAGTGACAAGAAAAATGGAGTAAGTAAAATGCTTTTTAAAATATTATATTGAGTTTGAAATATTTTGAGATAAAAGTAAATGTATTATCTAATAGCTTTCGTTATAATTTTATTGTCCTATTGTTGTTAAATAAAGAAAGTTTATTAGCATTTGTTGTTGCTAAGGAAACAATTATAATATTTATTAATTTAAATATACAGATGAAAAGTAGGTAAGTTTTTATTAAACTGTACTAAGTAACTTATTTTGATAAAAATTTATAAATTACCTTCACTCAAATGATTAGTTGTAATTTTTATTATTTGGGAGTTAATAATGTTTTACTCTTTGAGGGTTTGGATGCACAAGTTGCAAATGGCTCACTTGTTTATAATTTTTATAAAGGTTCTGTTATTTTTGTATTTTGGGAAGATTTAAGTGCCTTTGTATGGTCCTAGTTTACTAAAACAATTACTATATTTTTATCTTTAAGTAGTGAACTGGATTATTACATTATATATTGAATATAGACTACAGAAATGTATATTATAATTTGTATATATATTCTAGATTTCTTAATCGGTTTCTTCTTTCTAATAAGTTGTTTCCATTAACTTTAATCTAGCATGCTGATGGAGTTCCAGACAAAAGTAACTCAATCAAAGTGGATTTGCAGCCTGGAACTGCCTACAAATTTCGGGTAGCTGCTGTCAATGCTTGTGGCCGAGGGCCTTGGAGTGAAGTTTCTGCATTCAAAACTTGCCTTCCAGGTTATCCTGGGGCTCCTTCAGCCATCAAAATCAGTAAAGTAAGAAATTTTGTAATGACTATGATATCACATGAATCACTCCTAAAATAATAGAAGCACACTGTATAATTGCATGAGCTGAAGGCTTCTAAACTTGCTTGTTAAAAATTTATGTAATGATATTCAGTATTTATTCATCAAATTTTGAATTTGTGTTTTTGTTTGTAAGTTGTCCTCTTTCCATCACTGGATTTTCTGTTAAAAATGAATATAAAAGGAATTTTAAATAATGTAATAAATCTTTATAAAGATAATAACTTTGTCTGCCAAATTTTCGAATTGAGATATAAATCTATACATTTAAAAAGCTGAGTATATTTCTATGTGAGTGCCTTTCTTAAAAAAATTGGGGGGTTTGTGCTGTATTTGTAAAATTGAACGTACGTGTTCTTCAAGATAAAAAGAAACGCCTTTGTCAACTTTTCGAATTGTTTTGTTTTCTGAGCATTAGATTTTAGTTTAACGATGATGCTTTAATCTTTCAAATTTATAATGAGTAATTGTCTTGCATGACTTCTTCAGTTAAATAATCATTTTATCTCTCCCATCAGCATTACATGGAGTTAGAAAATTAGGCAGTTATTCGAATTCTATCTACAGTACTAGTTGCTTGCTTTAAACTAAGAGTTCTTGCAAGTGATCTTTTTTCTGGTTTGTAACTGCCCTTTATCTGGATTCAACCCGATTTGCTTGACAAAGTTTTGAATCCTTTGTCAACTTTTTCAGCTGGCATATTTTTAAATTCCTTATTTGCTACTTGATTGAAATTTCATATTGCGTTGTGAACTAAAGTCATCAAGCTAAAAAAATGCATAATTTCTGATCAATTTTTGTGCAATATCTTTTGCTTTTTCTATAAACATTGGTTCTTTTACCTGAAATGCTGACATTAAAATAAATATATATATTTAAGAAACTTGCCTTCTCATAAAAGCAGTTTTTTACAACTGATGCATCTACCAACTACTGCTTTGCTCTGAAATGCCCCCCCCCCCTTTATAAACAATGATTTTCAGTTTGATTTAATTTTAAACTTGGATGTTTTTTTTTTTTAATTTTATTATTATTTTATTTATTTGTATTTTTTTGTTAATTTGGTATTCTTTCCAAATTCTTTTTAAAAAATATGTTTCAATGTGTGTGTTTTATAATTAAAAAAATTGTTTTTAATGTTTTAACAAAACATCAGTCTAAAAATTGCTATTATAAGACATTAGAACACCTTCTAGATGTTATTCTTCTTTATCCTTTTATTTCAAAATGACTTAGTTGAAGAGGATTGTTTTTTTCACCTTGTTCTTCAAGAAAGAAGGAGGGTAAATAATCGTTGAAACTGCCTTCCCCTAAATATTAATGGAAGGAAGGGAGGGAAAGAAAAAAGTACAATCATATTAAAGAGTAATAATCTATTAACAGAATTCTGTAAAAATTAAATATTTTCTCATTTCAGTGATTTGAAATAAAATGGCATATAAAATTAAAACATTGTTTAAAAAAGAAATTTACTATTACCTTTTCTATTGAAATGCATAGAATAACACAATTTTTATTTCGTATGCTAAATATTGGATAATGTAGTATTTGCCTGCAGCAGTTTCAGTATGAGTGATGAAAATTTGCTTTGCTTTATAGCTGTTTTTATTTTATGTTAGCATCGCAGTAATCATGATTCATGTTTTCCCCTCTCTTTTTATTAAATTTGTCCGAAAAATCATAAGAAATTTTAACTCTTCATAAAATATATTGTTTAGAAAACTCATTTTTGTGTTTTTAAATTATGTATTTCTTTTTCTTGATACTTTTTTTTTTGAATTTTTTTTCTTCTCCCGCCCTTTTTTTTTTTTTTTTTTTTTTATTTTTTTTTTTAAGGTATTTTTTTAAAGCTTTGACTTTTTTTAAAAAATATTTGTTTGCATTTTTTTTTTCACATGCTTGTAACTTAAAGCATTGCACTCAATCAGTTTACTTTTACTTTTTCAAAAACAGGCAGAAAAAACTTTTTTGTATAAATTTCAAATAGGTATTTTGATAGACAAATATTCAGAATATTGAATAAATTACTTTTCCTTTGTTCTAAAGTTGTTGTTTTCATGCATATATTTTTAAACTTCTTGTGTCTTTCTTATTTAATAGCAAATTATTTTTATTTTAGAATATGGATGGAGCTCATTTATCATGGGAGGCACCTCAAACAACATCAGGTGAAATAACAGAATATTCAGTATACTTAGCTATGCGATCTGCAACCACTGGAGGAGATAGCAAACAAACTGTTACTTCAAACACTTCTCAACTTGCATTTGTCCGAGTTTATTGTGGCCCAGAACCATCTTGCATTGTCAGTAGTACAAATCTATCATCTGCTCATATTGATATGACCACTAAACCTGCTATCATCTTTCGCATTGCTGCTCGAAATGAGAAAGGTTATGGGCCAGCCACACAAGTGAGGTGGCTTCAAGGTTAGTAGAATATGCAATTTGAAGTGATGTTTTGATTTTGATTTCACATTTGTAAATAATAGTAATTAGTTTCTCTTTCTTTCTCTTAAATATTTTAAATCTCTCTAAAATATTAACACATTGTGTATGCGTCATGAAATTTCTCGTTTTAAGTAGGCTGAATGTTGTGTCTGAGTTACAAGGTATTTTGTTTCCATGTTTTTTTGGCTGCATTAATATGTAATCAATCAGAAAAGATGTTTTTCTTACATTACCAGGATAACAAATTTTTATTCATTTTTATGACAAATGATTAGCAAAATAACTGAATTTCAATGCTCCAAGCATGTAAAAACAATCGGGCAATATAGCCAGAAAGTGAGTAGATCTATGTTGATAGTTTACCGTACCTTGTGTTTTATTATTGTATATTTTGTTATTTCTATGTTCCTGCTTTAATTTGTCAGGAATAAGCTTTTTAAAATCTTAAAAAAAAAAACTTGTATAATAAATGAATGTATAAGATATTCAGTAATATTTAAGAATATTTTTTATAAATATACCAAATGCAAATTAAAAATATGCATATGGGCATCCTATTGCTTGCCAATTGTGCTTCTAGTGCGTTCAAAAATCTGCAGGGCCTGGGAGTGTGCAGATGTTTTACAGAATGTGTTAAAATCTTTCCAAATAGCAGTTTATCAAAATTCAATTGTTTGATATAGCTTAGCATACTTTACCTCTGTAAACTGGTGTTTAAAACTTTTTACTACAACATTTTGTTTTAAAAGTTGATTCTATCATAATTTATGACTAATCATTAAATGAATAAAAAGATTCATGTGCAACATTATACAAGATATTTTAAGCTATTATTTTCTTACTTTGATTTCTTTATCCTTTAGATGGAATGAATGTGAGCAACAATAAGCCTTCAAGCAAACGATCACAGCCTTCAGAGTAAGTTTATTTTTGCAGGTCATTTTAGAAGTAGTTTTTTCTTTGGTCTTTTATCGATTTTTTTAGTATTAAAAATAATCAAATTCGAACATTTTGGAATATAGATGAGTAATGTATTATTGTTTGAATTATGCTATTTGAAGCTAAGCATGTATGCAAATAATATATTCTTGGCAATTATGCCTGCTCTGACAAATGTAATTGAAAGTAGACTGGTAAAAGGATAAATTATTTATACTTACAAGTTCATTTGGTTAAAGCTGAATATAAATTATCGTCCTTAATTATTAAGAATTTGAATTATTTATTAATTAACATTAAAAATATGAATAAAAAATATCATTTAAAGGCAAATGGCATATAAATCTGAATTTGAAAAGGCTGCTGAGCATAAAGAATACCTAGTACAATGTGAACAATTCATTATTCAAAGAATTTACACTGAATTAAAATTTTTATCAGCATTTCAAGTTTTCTTTTCTTGTTGACTAAATCTTTTCTTATCTTTTTTATTACTTATATCTTTTTTATTTCATTTATTTTTTATTACTTATAAATTATGTCTATTATCATATGTTGCACCCTTCATACCTTTATCTTGTTATGGACCTTCCTCCTCTAAGTCCCTAAAGTTAACAGGTTAATTTGTAGTGGGTGCATGGAGATGCACAGTCAACAGGCCTTGGTAACAAGGAATTTTATTAAACACAAACATAAGAATAAGCAGATAACAAACTTACAACCGATACAAACACAGTCAGCAGACCACAAGTAGTAATAACAACCATAACACACAAAATGGCCTGACAGAATTCAACAAATGAAGAAACTCTTCATAGTTACTCTGTGCAGTCTCTCCAAATGCCTGTAATTCTCCACTGCTGACTCACGACTGGCAACTATACAACCTTTTACACAACCTTGAAAGATTCGCTGTGGCTTCTACAATAAACACCAGAACTTGGCTCATAGCTCAATTCAGCAATCACTTAAGCTCCACATAATGCTTGCTATTTGCTGACTGATTCAACGATTCACTGTTGAATCTTTCCATGATTATTTTCAGTTTAAATTGCCATCCTTTTTTAGTTCCCAGAGCTGGTCAGAGAAGATATTGGAGCAATCATTCATATTTCAGTTTCTATTCCATATTTTTGCTTTCTTCGATCCATTCATGTCTGGCATTTTTGGTGATCAGTGTTTTTGATGAAATAATCTTTAATTTTAGAAATCACTTAAGATATTGTATTGCTTTATTTAAACAATGCTTTGGTTAAAAATATGATGTGCTGGATATATATAAATGAGGAATTATTATTTTTTAAAAATATTTTTTTTCTTGTAATTAATTATTCTACCCTTTAATAATCTCATTTCAAAAAGTTGTAATTATTTAAAATATATTTATTAAATTGCATTTTTAAAAATGTTTTTCTCTTTTTAGTAAAAGCAATACCAATTCAAAAAAAGTGAAACTGGAAGATTCTTGAATTTTCCCTGAGAAATACATTTTATATACAGTGCAAGAAAATAAAAGTTGTACATTCTGTTTTCATCATGGGACCGATCATACATATTGTAAATTTCTATTCCTGTTACATTTGCATTTCATTATCATCATGCATCTTGTAATAAAAAAATTCATAATTTTCCCCTCTATTCAAGATCAAAGATTTTTAGAGATGATGAATAAAGAAAAAGAAAAGAAATATTTTATTTTGATATTGAATTTTTGACCTAAACTCTTTTATTTATATTCTTATATCTGTTTTTGAATGAATATTATAATCTCTTTAAACTGAGCATGCCATTTTAATTTTTATTCTGTGTTTGTTGTACCAGTTTCCATATTTAACTAAACCTTTAGTTGTAAGAACTGTCAAACTGCTTTTTTGAAGTGTGTTATGTAATGTAAGTGAAAGTTGCCATTTTCAAATGGTGCCTTTTGTTCTTTCTCTCTCTGTTCCCTAAGCAGTTTTTCTTTACTATGTTTTCTTGCATTTCATGCCCGAGTGTCTTATTAATTTTATAAGTCACTCAAATTATTTAAAATGAATTTGTGTATATAGTTTGTTTATTTCTTATTTTAGTTTTTTTCTGACTGAAATAAAATGTTCATCATAATTTAGTACTGTTATCTGTATGACAGTACAAATTACTTTGTTTTGAAATATGTATGTATATACATTTTTTAAAATTTCATTTAAGTTTTGTTTTTATTTGACTCAGATATAGCTTTTGTGACTTGTGAATATTGTAAATTCATTTCTTAAAATATAAACATATTTTTTGAATTTGGCAATCATTTCATGCAGCTTTTATAAAGGAGCCTACAAACCTTGGAAAGATAGCAAATAAAGGAAAGTTACTAAAAAGAAAATAAAGCTATCAATTCCTTATTTTTTTGTGTGTGTTTTTATATGAAATCGGGTTATCAAACGATAATTTCTCTTTTGAGCTGATAGAAGAGTGGGAAAATTCTGTATATACATAATACTCATTAGAGCTTTCTGTTTTTTTTTTTCTTTTGCTATTATCTTATGATGTATGTTTTAATAATCAATTGTCATGTTTCATAAACTGTTTAGAACTCATCAGTTTTTAGATTAATTGGTGGTGTTTAAATCACTTTGTACATTTGAAAAAAGTTAAGCCATATTTGAAATGATGCTTCTGTCCGTTTGCTGTTCATCGATTGTGACTTTTTTGTGTATTATAAATAAAATGAATTTTAGATCTGTTTCTATGCTTAGTGAATTTTGTACTTCATTTTGTTGTTTTGTTTAAATTAGCAAATCATTTAATTGTATTTTTTATTCACTGATACAAAATACTTATCATTATTATCAGGTTTAGCTCAGTAATGCCAGATGTGATTTTTGCATCTGAAAAATTTAGTCATTCCATTACAGTTTACACATTCAAATTATATAAAAGTTGTTATTCTTCTCTTTCACAAAATGCAGTTACAATTACAGTCTTATTTTTGTATGGAAAATTTAAAAAACTGTGTGAGAGTGTGCATGACAAATGACATAAGTTGCTAATCAAAAGGTTATGTTTCATTCTAAAATTACTTAAAATCAATTTAGTTCAAAAATGCCCCACCCCCCTGAAAAAAAAACTTTTAAAGCAATTTAAAGCAATTTTTAATTTGTATAAATTTTCATATTTAAATTATCTTATGAATACATATTCTTGTAAGTTATGTCTGTGATTACAATGTAAAGTTATATATAAATTTTTAAAAAATGTACTGAGCATTTTTTTTTATTTCTGAAAAATAGTCACAAAACAGGGAAGATATTTTAAAATTGAAATTTTCTGTTTTGCTTGATCAGCTAAAACACTTAATATTTACTCTATATTAACCAGAGTGAATAATATCATAAATGGTGTTTAAATTTGAAAACCATTTTTAAGTACTGAATTTTAAAAATAAGTTTTAAAAAAATACTGGAGAAACACAAAGAAAAATAGAGGGAGGGGTGCATTATAATTATTTCTCACCAGATGTTTGAATATTATAAATTAAAAGCATATTGATATTTTTATAATTGAGGTCTCTGGTGAAACAAAATAAAGTGTTTACTTATAGAGGAAATTGTAAATTCTTTCTCAAACAAATCTACCCCTTTAAGATATTTTTTGTCCTGAAGTTGGAGGAACATTACACATCATCCACAATAGAGAAGGTAGAGCATGCATTTAAGATTTAAATGAATTCCAGTTTATATTAGTAAAATTTAAGTTCTAAAATTATTTGGTTATATATATATATATATATATATATATATATATATATATATATAGGGCTGGAATAGCCTGGTTGATGGGGTGTTGGATTCCTTGGGCTACGAGTTTGAAACTGACTGGTGAAAACTCCATGTGCGTGGTGGCTGGTGCACACAAAGTCCTCCATGTTGAGAGTAATACCACTGGGGGTACTGGGTCAGAGGTGATCGTTCTCTGTTTCAGATCTAAATTATCATCTGTGGATGAATGAAGGATGTCTTTCCCATTAAAAGTCTTTGTGACATGTGCAAGCTAGAAGAAAGACTTCTACTCCCCTGTTCTCAGGAGTCTATACCCTCGGAAGTTACTGTACCCCTCTTTCTGTTGTAAAGCGGAGCACAAAAACAATAACCAAAGTTTTCAATGTTTGTAATATTATATGCGGATGGATTCTAATCATAAATCAAATGTTCAGAATTTTCAATTTCCATATCAATTATTAATAAAACATATTGATGTACTCAAAGATTGATGAGATTCAATTTATTCCGTCGGCAAAGTTGTATATTTTAGAATTACTTTTATCACATTAGAATATTTTGCTTAAAATGTGAATTATTTATTCAAAAATAAATTAATTATATAAAGATAAATATTTTGAATACCTAAAAGATTATGAAATGCTTACTGATGCTAAATTTGATTCTTGTAAGAAATTTCTTTTAACCATTGATGTTGAAAAAGGTTTATATATACGGTGTCAAAAGAGAATGCGTGAAAAAAAATTGAAACAACGTATTAAACTACTCATAAGAGAAGTACACCTCTTTAGATGAAACAAAAATGTTCTGCTTTAGAAATCCTTCCCTTTTGATTCAGAGATAAATGGTAATTACTTACAGAAAGTGTATCGTCAGACCGCATATACTGTTTACTCTTCCCTTATTTTTCCTTCTTCCTGTGATGAATTAATGCAGTTATTTCTATGTAGAAGCCAAAGAAATCACCTGGTCCTGATTCTATTTCAAATAACATTATTAAACAGTTTCACTTTTAATTCCGTTCTTTTCTTCATAAACTTTTTAATGTTTGCCTAGATGTAAGTATCTTTCCATGTGTTTGGAAATCATTCCAAAATAAATGAATTTAGAATTCCCATTTGAATAACATAAGATGCATACATTTACTTCCGGCTCTTAGTAAATGCTTGGAGAAACTTTTTGTGTAACTGGATTTGCTGGTATCTGCACTGTGGTGACTTTCTAGTGATCAGTATAATATTACCCTTCAAAAAAAAACTGAAGAGGTTCTTTTATGTTTGAATGAGATTGTTCAGAGTGGTAAAAAGAAATATTTATACTCAATATTGGTTTCACTTGATATAAAAGGTGCTTTTGACAATATGTGGTGGCTTTGCATTCTGAATCTCCTTAAAAAAGCGGAAATTCCGATTAACATTTTTTTTTTATTTGGTGCTGATTTTTTGAATGACAGAAAAACCAAAATGCAACTGGGTTCGACTTCTGCAATCCGTCGTCTTGAAAGGGCTTGCCCTCAGGAATCAGTTTCTAGACCTATTTTTCAATGATCTCCTATCTCAACTTAAAAATCTGAGCTGCCGTAACGTTATAGGTTTTTCTTTTTCTGGTGAGTTTTTCTAGTTTGTTTCGAATGTAGGTATCTTCCAGCGACTTTCCTACAAGTACAGGAAACTTTGAACCTCGCTTCCGAATGGTTAAAAAGTTATTAATTGAATTTTAAACCTGATGAAACAAAAGTCATGGCTATTGAAAAACGAAACGTTTGGTATGATGCATATCAGCTATATCTCGATGGAGCTCCCTTGACTATGGTAAAAGAAATAAAATATCTTGGGTCTTTCTTGACAGTAAATTTTCTTGGAAGCAACACTTAACTTACGTATCAAGAGAAATGTAACAAATTACACCTAGAATTAAATCGGATAGAAAGCAACACATTTGCTATAAATTTCAACGTACATTCGCTCATTTATAAAGAGGGAATCAAACCTTTCATAACGTATAGCTCTAGAGTTTGGCATGCGGAGCTTAAAAGGAAGATTAATTCTAAATATCCGCGATGCTTACAAAGAAGGATATTTTTCAGATAATATGCGGATATCGTACTATAAGTTACGAGTCAGGTTATGCAATTTCTGGCTTCTCTCTAATCGATATTGCTATTCTTCATAAAAATTATCCATAGGGAAAATCTGTATGCTTCTTCCATCTCTAATTATGATTACATTCTGTTTCTATCTTTTCTGCCTCATTCCTTAGAGAGAACTGCTATCAATATTATTCAATTTTGTGAAGAAAAAAAAAACAAGGAAAGTTTATCTGTTGCTTGCTGTATAGATGGCAGTAAAATTGTCGGAACAGTTGGTTTCGAATTTGTTATTTTTAGAAGCGATATTGAATTCGAGCAATTTCAACTCAAAATTCGTAATGAATGCCCATATTTTGCAGTTGAACTTTTATGTTTAAACTTCACCATCAAATGTATCACTGAGCAAAATAGTATAATCTCAGGCTGTATCATTTCTTCCGATTTTCTTTCATCCTTGGATTCTCTGAAGTTTATTTCTTCTTCTAACAATATAATTGTCGAGATCCAAAATCAAATTAAAAGTCTGAAAGATAAAAAGATTTCGATAGTTTTTGCCTTTTGTTCTTGGGCATTTATTGAAATGAGCGAGCTAATTACCTTGCAAAAGCCACCACTAAACGTAAAATTGATATTATCGTTAGTATTCCTAAATCCTTTTACAAGAAGATATGAGTGAAAAAATGGTGGAGTCTTGGAATCAGGAATATCTCATTTCAAATAAAGGGAGCTTAATAAAGAAATTTTTTCAATACATAAATAAGAGACTGACAAACCATCATTTTTATACTACTTAAAAAATAACCCAATTCTTACTGATCATGGAAATTTTAAAAGTTATTTGAACAAATTTAATTTGTTTCCGTCCTTTTCTGCGATTGTAATATTGGTGGAGAGGGAAATGAACATGTGCTTCTTTTGTGTTCCAAGTTTGCCAAAGAAAGATTCTGACACTGGCTCTCCTCAGGGGTATTAATATAAATTGGCCTCCGGATTGTCACCAACTTGTTTCCATCAAAAATGCTTTTGAAAATGTCTGTAAATTTATTGTTGATATCTGTAATAATTCATGGCCGTTTAATTTTCTTTTTTTATGTAATGTGCTCAATACTTCTGAACACCCCGTGTGATACTTTGTGGTGCATGGGGTTTTTATAAATATATATTTTTTTAAATTGGAGAATCATAATCAATCCTTATTTCCCACTATCATCTTTGTCATATGAAGAGAAAGAATTGACTGTTTGAATTTTAGCTGACAACACTGTATGAGTTATGAGTATAGTTGTGATCTGAAAAGTTAACTTTTCTTCTGCGCTTATAGACATTTTATCACATTGAAATTATTGCGTCAAAAAGAAAATAACTTTCTTTGCTGATCAACAAAGCTGAGATTGTTAAAAATAGCAATGAAGCTGATTTCGCTACGTTAATTGGAATTCTGCACTAAACTACACAAACGATTTTAAAGCAAACACATATTGTGTGACAAAATTCGAAAAAAAAAATGGGAATATTGTTCCCCACCACCAAATCCTACTTCAAATTAATATCCTTTGAAGAGTAAGACATTTTTTTTTTTGTTTTTGTTTAAATGGTTCGACGAAGTTTATGAAACAAACATTCTATAAATGGCCCATTTTGGAAGAAAACTTAATTCTTATAAGAAATTTTACTTTAGGAGCAATTTCTAGATTTTAAGGTTTCTCAGGTTCAAATGGTTAAATAGATCGATTTGAGTAGAAGTTTCTTTATTTCAAGTTTGCAGTAGCCGATTTCGAGATTGTTCTGAATGGATGGTAAAAATGGTATTGTTCTTGATAACATAATATTATAGTGAAGACATTTTGAGAGCTGAAACAAAATTGCTTGACTATCTTAAAAATCACTTCAAGACTCATAATGGATAAAGATCTGCACAGGCACACATATTGGGTAGGGTACCCGGTTGAGCGTAATGTTCTCCCTCTGTGGTCTGGAAGGAGGGATGAGGATTAATATATCATTCTTGTCATATATTTCAATGAAAGAAGTGAAGTTCACTGCTAAATAGCCGTTCTGGTTTTTCAATGTGAGATGTAAAAGAAACTAATTGGAGTCGAAGACCAAATTTCAAAATCTTTTGTTTAGCATTCGATTGTGATTATCATTAAAATTTTTGTTCCCTTATAAGCATAATATTCTTGTATTAGTATTTACAAATATAATTAAAATTGAACAAATATCAATAATTATACATTAATAATTAATTGAATTTTTATGACTTTGACAAAAAAAAAAAAAGAAAAAAAGAATAGTTATTCGTGGTTTGGCAACAGGCAATATTTATCATTTTGTTTTGTTTTGATTTGCTTGTGTATGTTATGCTTTCAACTGACCGAAAATGAAATGTCATTTGAAGATTTTTTGCCTTTGGAATGGATAACTTTCAAAGAATCTCAATAAAACTGTAGTTTACATTGATATTTATTCGATGGTTTGAGGTATATTGCTCTTTCATGGATTATAATTTAATTTCCAGTTGAATAAACTTTTTTCTGACCTTTCTTATTTCTTGAAAATTTTGTGTATTTAAAGCTTTTATCTTATTATACGTAGGATGTGACATTTTTTTCGAATTCTTAGCTTCTAACTATAATAATAACTTCTTTTCTATTTATTCTTGCTTGATTTATCCTTAAAAGTAAGCTCTAGCTAGTTGTGACAAAACTGTCAGTCTCCATATATTTTATTTGTTATATATTCAAATTAATATTGAATCTTCTTAATTTGGGCATAATTAATAAGAAAGTAAAATCGAAAGTTTTAATATGAAAATTTTGTTTTTTGTCAATAATCTAATTTAAAATTAAGATTGATTTTTCTCTATTTCATAATTTACATTAAAATATTATGTTTGAAAATTTAAATTCGGAACAAGATTTACTATTAAAAATAACGCAAAAGCGTTTTATTGGTTTTATGTCATTAGTAAAGTTAAAATCAGAAAAAAAAATCCTGATAAAAGAAGTTAGTAGAAATCTATTCACCGCTGTTGAAAGATAATATCTATTCCAATTAAGTGACAATAAAATAAATGTAACTATATTGATGTGAAAAAAATATAAAGATAATCTAGTATCCTCATTATTGTAATTAATCAATAAATCTTATTTTCAAAGATTGTTGCAAATTAGAAATTTGAACCACTGAAAATGCCTGAAACCCATTCTTATTTAATTGCTATTGTAAACATTATTAATCTGTTTAAAGCATTGGTAATTCATAAATATATATATTTAAGATACACCCATAAAGATTCTATTCTTTTGAGCTAATTTTATTTTGAAATGTTTTTTTTTTTATTAGCTTTAACTGGTCATTGGTCACACTCCTGTTTTTTGTCATTTTCATAAGTTATCTCAATTTTTAAAAATTTCATTTTATAAATATTTAATGTCTTTCTTTTTAAAGTAATTTCTTAACCGTCTCAATCTCTAATTCACCTACTTTAAGTACTAAAAAAGTTTTGCTATTTTATAAAATCCAGGATTTATTTTTCTATATAATAAATTTATCTATATGCAAGTATTTTTAGCATTTCTTTCCTTATAATTAACTTAGATGAAAATAAAATTATCATTTTTAAAAATTTTTAATATTTGCAGGTGATAATTTTATTAATTGAGAAAAGTGAATTTATTAATTTTTATTAAAATGAATGTATTTAATTGTGAACATTTCTGATAGATAATCCTTGAAATATTTGACTTTACCAGGTTTTGACCTTTATCATTACTTAAATAAGCTAATATATCTTTATCTATCTAATCATAAATTTGTGTTTACATACTTAAGATTATATATGTATATTTAATAATATCTAGCTTATCTAAATTCTAAAAATAATTTCTTAAATCACTTATACTACACTTTTTCATTTTCCTCCTTTCTGGCTTGTGAAATATTTGCCATTGAGTTATTAATTAAGAAAAACAGGCCTTGTATCATTTTACAGCTTTGTATAACTTAAACATTTTTTATATATGTTGCATTAATTATTATTCATAAAAAAATTAGATACATTCAATAATTTCAAATTATTGATACTCCTCAAAGAAAAGCTTTTCATTACACCTCCTTGCCTTATGAATATCTTTTGGTTGAAAATTGCTGTTTTATTGTTGGAGGTGGGGGCTTCCTTGAATTTGTACCCCCAAATTCCTTACACTCTTCATCATATCCCTTTCTCTTCACCTGAGTGTATTATCACTGGTTTTACTGCCAGTTTAGCTATGGACGAATTTTCTTTCAAAAGCTTTGTGAAAGGAGCCATTATATTATTTTCCACCGTGAATTTATTTGAAGAACCCTTAATCTTGAATATTCATCTTGAGTAGCCCATTGAGCCTCTGGTCTCAGAGTCTGTAAAATTTCTAATGTAATATTTACAGGTAACAGTATTATTGTCTGACATTTTTCTAGATTTCATGACTGCCTGTAGAGTGACTGATAATTGATAAATTAAATGAACTAGACATCAAAAAAATGTTCTATGTATGTTGCTTATCTAATCAGGAAGATGATCAAGAATTGAATTTTCTTTTTCTCTCTGGGATTCTCATTTTGATTATTAAAAAGAATTCTGTAAAAACTAATTAAAACAATCTTTCAAATATTTAATAAACATTTTTAATCGTGATTATTAAAATTTCTTGAATATTCTGTTTTAGGATGATAGCAAAGCCTCATATTTAAGGCATTAATACTAAAACTAAAAAAAAATTACAGTGGAAAATAGCAAATAACAGTTCAGTATTATTAAAGAATACTTTCAAATCACTCCATCGTGTAGCTAATCAATCTCAGACTCCTTGGGTATTAAAGGAATGAGCAAAAGTGTTTGAATATTGAAAGAAGCCAATCTTCTGAATTCATTGCAATATGTACATAGCAATAGCAGAAGTGGATTGCAGCAATTGTTGTGGTAAAGTTGTTTTTTTCTCCATGAGGGTTATATTTCCTTTTATATTTGCTCATTCAAAAATCAAGACTTTTTTTACTGTTTGAGATCTAACCATTAAAGATTTCCTGTGTACATAGATTTGGTGCATATTATAATTGCTGGATTCAAGCAATGTTCATATTATTGTTTGAAATAAGAGAAACCATGATTATTATACTTTTACCTAGGAAAATGCTAAATATGGGTAGTATCATCATTTGAAAATTATAGAGATTTGTTTTTAAACTGCTGTCTCCCATGTTTCAAATTGTTTTTCAGCAGGTGTAGCTGTCTGAATTGTATACTTTAATATGGAATATTTCTTTTAAATGTGTTTTGTTGTCTTTTAATTACTTGTAAAATCTAGTAACTCTTTTCTAGTAAGACATATAAAAATATTATTGATATCTTAGGAATAAATAAATGTTTTAAACATATTAATGATTATAGATTAAGTGACTTTTTTAAATTAATCTTATTTATATAGTTGTTATTATTAGTACCTACAAATGAAATATATATGCATTTATTATATTAACTTTTTTTTGTATATGCTTTAATTTTTTGCTGTTCAGCTCATTTGTCCTTCATTAGAAACTAAAATTATTACTGCCACGATTATTACTTCAATGGAAGGATATAAACTGTAGTTTTTAATAATTCCACCATCCTGTTTTAATTAATAATTAAAAAATTAGATTTGCAATATCTTGCTCTCAATACTATAAGAAGGTCTTGCAAAAAGGTAATGTAAACAGTTCTGATATGCTCCAAGTTTCTTTCTAATAAATACTTCAGATAGTCACACAAAAATGAATTGTACTAGCCTTAAATTTTTAGTTATTCCACAGTGTTCTTTTATAATATTCCTTGTTGTTAATACTATTAATTGAACCCATTCATTTGAGAAAAACGATGAAGAATTACATGATCTTATCCCTTTGGAGAAATTAAATGCTGAATACTTGGCAGACTTTCAAATATTAATTAGGAGTAACAAAACAGATTTATATAGTAAATAAACTTTCATATTATCAGTAAAAGAAATCTATTTCAGTGTAACGCATGTGATATAAAAAATGAAATAAGAAAAAAAGTAGTTAAGCAACATGTTGCATATATTAATTATTTAAGCAACAAAAATTAAATAGTTTGAATTCTAAAAATGTGTAACAAAATAGAATTATTATTGTTATAGATTGACAAAAAAAATATGTAGAAAATAAGTGTAATATGGTACATTCATGTCCATAAATTAAAGATAAAGCAAGTTTAGGAAAAGAAAAAGTCAGAAGCAAAACAAACGTGACTTATTTGCAAAGCCTATTTATTAAACAAAAGGTAAAGAATAAACTATTAAAAAACTACAGAAACCAATATTACATAGTTGGTATGATGGTTAATATATAGTATGTCCCCCAGATGATGATATTCAGTTCGTACAACGCCTAAGCAAGGTGATGATCAAATTATTGATCTGATCTTGGGAAATTTCGCTCCACTCATCACGATATGCTCTCCGAAGTTCCGGTAGAAATATAGGAGGTGGTTGACGGGCTGCAACTCGTCGGCCAATCATGTCGCAACCATACTCTACTGGATTCAAGTCAGGTGAGAATGCTGGACAGTCCATACGGGTGATATCCTCCGCCCGAAGGCATTTGTTTACGATATTTGCATGGTGATGACGGGTATTGTCATCCATAAACACGAATTAAGCGAACACGGCGCACCGAAACAAATGTACTTTCCAGAGTAACATCCCGATAGATTTGGCTTTTCAGGATTCCAACTTGAACATGCAGGTCAGTTCTGGAACCAAGAACCATTCCTTCCCAAACGAGCAATCTGGCACAGTAAAGATGTCGTTCGATGATGTTCTTTTGTTGGTAACGGGTACCTGGCGCTCTCCATATGAAAACCCGATGAGAATCAGACTGCTAGTTAAACCTGCACTCGTTGGAAAACATCGCACAAGCCCACTGTTGCGGTGTTCACAATGCATGCTCTCCACTCCAGGCTAACTGTAGGCGACAGTGAATTGCAGCAAGTGGAGCACATTTGACAGGTCAACGAGCATATTCTTTTGCCAGTAACTACCAAATGCCGGTCCTCCTTCGACGTTGTAACTTTCGGATGACCTATGCTGTAACACCTGCTCCCATCACCTTCATCTTGGAATCGTAGCCAAAGTCTAGAGATGACACTTTGGGCAATTCCTAGTACCTCGAATACTTCCAGCTGGGTACGCCCACATTCCAGACGGCCGAGAATTCTATAAGTAAACAAATTATCCAAATGCGTCCTTTGTGCCGTAACTAAGCTATTATTGCATTGAATGGCTTATAAAGCACTTTTGGAAGATTCGTGCAATCATTTTACAGTTGATAAATGTATGTTAGAGTTCGATTTCTGCTTGACTCTGAAATATCCTTAATATATGGACATGAGTGTATTTTTTTTAAAGAATAAATGCATAACAAGTATTATAAATTGGAAGCATAAATGTATAAAATTAAGATTCTAAATATATATCAAGCAGAAATTAATTGCGATTTGGCAAAATATAGAAATAATGAGCGCTTCAAAAATTACGACTATTAGAAGATCTTTCCTCTTCTGATTATGTGTACATGTGTCTATTGATTTTTATAGGTTGCCTTGTATATTGTACATCATCTCATGCAAAGATTATGAATGAAATAGAGAAAATTTATATGGCACATGACAAATTTATGTCTTCTCTAGAAAAAACTATTCTAGACATAGATGTTTAGATGTTTTTCATGACATTATTGTTAAGCATGATATATATTATTTTTTCGCTAAATTTATTTTATATTGCATTGACTCATAATATCACAACAATTTTATGATTTACCTTGTATTTGGAATACAATGATTTCTGTTGCATTAGCTTATAAAATTATCATAATTCATCACATACTTGTAGTGCAACAGGCATTTTTAGTTAGACATTTATTATTTCTACAACTATTTTATCTCTGAAAAGATTTTACTGGATTATGTTCTGTCATAAGTCTCTGTTGAGATTCTGAATTAGCAACTTGTCATCTTGCTGTAAAATATTGCCTTCTTGTTAAACAGAAGATCTTTTTTTCAACTTCTTTTTTGTTTTTGCCAGTCTTCTAAACTTTTCGGGTATTTACACTTCAGTGGTGATTATGTAATACACTGGTGTGCAAAACTTAAGCAACAAGTGCGTTTTTTGTCATAACTCTACAAGAAATCAACCGATTGACATGAAATTTGAATATGATGTACATTATTTTGTACTTAAACGATAGTGAAAGAATAATGGCGCAGAAATGAATATAAAGCTTAAAGTAGGGTATGGAACAAAAAAAGGCTTTATTTGACATATAGTGGCGGTACACATTATTGCCTGAAGAAGCGTAAGTACAACTGGCAGATGTTCTCTAGTATGGGATATGCCCTCCCCTTGCTGCAATTATTGCTTGGCATCGTCTCTCCATGCTAAGCACCAGATTATCCAGGAGTTCTTGGGGTAAACGTCTCCATTCCTCCTTTAACGCATCTTTCAGCTGATGGGTGTTACCAGGAGGATACTGTCGTGTCGCAAGACGTCTCCCTAATGCATCCCACACATGCTCTATGGGATTTAGATCTGGAGAGTAAGCTGGCCAATTCATTCGTCTGATATCTTCACTTTCCAGTAGCTCTTGAACATTAGCAGTACGGTGTGGCCGTGCATTGTCATCCATAAAAATGAAGTCTGGTCCAATGGCCCCTCGAAACAGACGCACGTGGGGTAGGATTACCTCATTGCAGTAGCGATCTCCAGTTACAGAACCTCGGTCGAAGATCTGAAGCTCAGTCCGCCCGTTCAACATAATGCCACCCCAGACGAGAACTCCAGGACCACCGTAACGATCTCTTTCCACGATGTTATTGGGATGAAATCGAGCTCCAACCTCTCTCCAGATCAACTGACGTAGAGAATCGCTTGTAGCACTAAAACGACTCTCATCTGTGAAGAGGACACGACTCCATTGATGAGGTGTCCAGGTTTCGTGTTCTCTGCACCACTCTAAACGGTGCCGCCGATGGCTAACTTTTAAAGGTATGCAGCGTTCAGGACGTCTAGCAAATAAGCCACCTTTGTGAAGGCGTCTGGCCACTGTAAATCTTGATACTTGTCGTCCTGTGGCTGTGCACAGTTGCTGAGATATGGCGCTCGCTGACTGAAAACGGTTTCTTTTCGCCTGTACGACAATGTAACGGTCATCTGTTGGTGTTGTTTTCCTTGGACGGCCACCACCAACCTTCCGAACAGCTGTACCAGTAGTTTTAAAGACATTCCAAGCACGAGAAACAACACTTTTGTTGATCCCGAACTCTTCGGCGACACTGGTCACACTACGCCCCTCTTCAAGCTTCCCAATCATTCTTCCTCGAGTAAAGTCGTCTAAATGATTTCTTGAAGACGTGTTTCACAAAACAAATCACTTGCACTTGCAGCGAATGTCTTTAACTACGGTGCTCTTCATCCTTTTATCACAGCTTTGACCTGCGCGCGCCGACCCACAAGGTTTACGTACACTTACATCACCTACGACGTTTTATTTCTAAAATTTGCATACAAGTAGTCTTTCTACTGAATTACGTGCATATTATACTGCAATTTCATGGCTATCTTATACTTTGTTGGGGAGCTGTGGCCGAAAAACCACTTGTTGCTTAAGTTTTGCACACCAGTGTAATTGCAAATTCTCAAAATTTGTCTGCACATTCTTATTTTATATTCATGTTACATTCACACATTCTTATTAATATTTCACTGTAAATTTTATTAAGTAAAAGCATTTGAACTCTTTTTTTATTTAAATAATTAAAACAAGCGATTCATTTAAAAGTATTTCATCATCAAATATTTTTAAATTTGGTTACAGTTAGGAAAGGATTTTTTTACCATTATAAAAAAAATGTATATAAGAATATTTTTATAGTTCAAATCTAGAAGGACAGGAATGTGTATATTTTTATTTTTTTATTTATCAAAAGTTTTTTTTTTTTGGATGGAGGATACTAAATTACCTTTAAACCCTTTTCTTTTCTTTTTTTTTATTTCAGGTAGTAGTGTTACAGTTGAGTAGCAGGAATGTCTCTGAGGCAGGCTATTAAATCTAAATTTCGATCAGAAAAGCCTGAAATTGAAATAATGGCAGCGCCTACTATTCTTCAAACCTATCCATCAGAGGAGCGTCTGCTCGAAGAAATCCCTGATGAAGTAACATCCCATTTTGTTTAAATTCTAATAGTTAGGATTTTGATTTTCGGTGACAAAAATATTAAAGTTATAATTATGAATTGTCTTGCAGTCAAATTACACATTTTTATCTGATATGCTTGAATTTTTCCCCTATCCGTCCTTGAAAATTCTTTGCTATCTTATCTTCATTAATAATGGACCTTTCTGTTTGTTCCCCAAATATCAAATACTTTTAAAATACTTTAATAATACTTTTAAAAATAAAATATTAAATAGTGATTAATAAATAACATAAAATTTGTACTTTTAAAGTTATTCTACAAAATTTAATGAAGTATTTTAATACAAAATGGTATTCATTATTTTTACTGAAGAGTTTGATTAAAGTTTTTAAGACCCCAGTACTGCTTGTCAAGGCTCTCACTTGGGGTTTTATCTTAAAATTTTAGAAGCCCTTCTCTGTGCTGTTACTTATATTTTCTTTGCACTTTCTCATAGTATTTAACCTGATAAACTTGAATAGAACACATATTTTTGTTTATTATGTTTGCAATCTATCTGCCTTTGTTGACTGGTTTGTGGATGATATTGATTGTATTTAATTTCAAGTAAAATTCGTATACATAATTTGAGGTTCATAATTCCTTCAGCAAAGTACTTTTAAACATTAAAATCTTACAGACATAAAAATCATGTTATTTTGATAGTATTATACCTCTTTTGTTTATTGTGTATTGAGTTATACGAATAGAGCTAGGTCCCATGACATTATAGTGCTTTTAAAAACGCAAGTCTCTTGGCAATTTGACTCAAAATACGCGTTGTCTTTTCTAAAAATCTAATTTCATTCTTTCTGTCACATAAATGTTTCTGAATGCTTTTTTTCGCTAGTACTTATTGAGCTTTTTATAATTATGGCAAGATAGATTCCACCAAGGAGGATACATGATAATGCTTGAGATGTAATATTTTGAATAATTATCTTAGTTGCATTCTCTGTAATTCCGTCAATGGAGCATTAGTTGGCATTATTAAAAATTTCACGTGATTGCTGTGTGATCCTCGTCAAATTAATTGTTTTTAAGTTGCGACTGATATTTTCTATAACTGACCAGGAAACAACTATCGGGTTATGATCACTCTCGAATTTGAATCCATTACATAATAAGAGGTCTGATTATGAATATCCGATGAACATAGAGTAAGATCTGAGATAGATTGAGTTCTTATTGAACTGTGAGTGGGAATAGAAAATAAGTGTGAAATGCAAATAAGTTAGCCAATCAATGAAATTGTTTGCCAAAGCCGATGAAGGGATGCTTCCTTAAGATTGTAGTGCATATTAAAATTCCCGAAGATGAAAGTAGGTATGTTAAGAGAATGAACATGGTGTTTCGCTTGATCGATAGCAAAATCTTGTGGAACATATAAATTAATGAAGTTGAATTTGTAGTCTGGAATTGTACTTCAACTGCCAAAAGTTCCAAGTTAACGTCTTCTCTAATATTATTAGATGGTATCGTTCCGGACTTTTTAGCAGGCATGCCAATAACCACCCGGTCGATTTGTCTGTGTGTACCGAAAAGTTGTCTGTTGCGGAAAGAAATGTCTCATGAAAAATCCAAAAAGAAGATGTAGAAAAAGGAGGCATTGAAAGCCAGGATATTTTCCCCTTTAATACCCCTGCAATTCCTTCAGAAAGGTCATAAGAAAATGCAATTAAAATGTTTATTACAAACTCATTTCAGTTTGAGACTTTAAAAAGAAAAAGAAAAAGTAATTTAAAAAAAAGCACGAGGCTTATGAGTTCGAACCCAAATTTTAAAAAGGAGGATAAGCAATTCCAACTTAAAGCAAATACACTAACAGAAAAGTAAAAAGAGAAAAACCCAACAAAAAGGAAGACAACTTCTTTTTAAAGTTAAAGTTGAAGGACCATTTGCCTCCCATTGCATCAGGATGGTTGAAGTTTGAGCCACAACCTTTATCGCTTTTTTTTTTCTCCCTGGGGATTTGTTAGATTCAATTTGATTAAAAATGTTGGTAAAATTTAGCATTAATTTCTCCACAATTTTTCGAATTATTTCAATTACCATATTTATTTGCTGCTCTAACTTCTCTGTGATATTTTTGACTATGGCTTCAATTTTTTGATTAATTGTTTCTTCGACTTCACTCACTGACATATTTGTTTTGACTGCATTGGAATAACTTACTTTCGAGGATTGTTGGAAGAGGCATCTGGCCTTTCCAGTAGTTAGGTGATTTCGGCGTTTAAATTGTAATATTTGTCTTTCCTTGATGTAGTGGGAACATGATTTCAATGTTGCTGAGTGCAGACCCAGGCAATTAATACACTTTTCGGAACTTTGACATTTACCATCGTGTGTAAAACCACAGAGATGACATATATTTTTAGAGCAAATTCTGGTCGGATGTAAGAAGCTGTGACATTTCAGGCATTGCCTAGGCTTATTAATAAACTTTTGGACTTTTTGATTTGTAAACAAAATCTTGATAGATTTTGGTAACGTGGTGCCTAGTATTGTCAAGAGAACAGGAGATAAGTCGCGAGTCGAGCTGAGTTTAACAAATCGCCTCATTTCAATTATTTCAGGTTAATTCTTCAGCTAGTTCTTCTAGAGATGTTTGAGTAAGTATGACGAATAACAGGAATCGATCTGTCACGTTTTCCCATATGACGCCAGTCGAAACGGATATCTAGAATTTTTTTCTATGCTTAATATTTGAGCAGCGCACTCAGGATCTGATGTTGTGAAGATGATTTCGTCTTGTCTTGTGTATTTCATGTTTAAAATATTATTATCTCGGTTTATATGTTGTTTCATGTAGGTCTGAAATAGGATTTAGACGGAATTTTGGCTGAAATTTCTTTGTTGCAAACACTTATATTCATATCGTCATATTTCCTTTAGCCAATTCAGAAGATAAGTTCATTAGCGGATTTGCCACTTTTAAAGAATTTAATATTGGGATTTGGATGCATTTTACTGCTTGTCAAATCTTGCGTTATTATAGAACCATTTTCAATTAGAGAAACCAAGACAGTTAATTCAGAATGACTCAGGTTGCTTACTTTGTAGCTCTTGACTAAATAAATTTATACAAAGCAAAATAAGAGCAGGTAATCTTACCTGATGCAAACAACAGAAAACAAAGTAAAACAAAATTGATTCGAACTACCAAACTTTAAGGTTAGCACCACCAACCACCTCTCGAATTGCTGTCTTCCAAAATGTATCTGTGACTGTCAAATTTGGTAACTCCGAGTCAAACAGTTGCCATGCACCAAACATTTATTTTAAAAAAATTTTAATTGCACAGTGCAAAAATAATTTAAATCTAAATTCTTGCTGTAATCGCTTTGGCATAGTGATGATGTATGTGTACCGATTGAAGGTCGTGATGCGAACCAACGATGCTAGGGCCAGTAGCCGAGTAACATGACCATAATACAAAAGTTGACATCGGTAGCTTAAGTGTTATCTGGCTTATGAAGCTAGCGCCACAGTACTCCCCCACCAGATGTCGGCGGAGGGCGAACGATTTGTATAGCGCCAAACGTTATGGCGAGTTGCTGCTTGCTTGCGTCAAGTGAGTCTGACGACTTTGCTTTGCTTGCTTGCTTGCGTCTAGTGGGGTTGACTGCTTTATTTTTTTACTTGCTTATGTCAAGTGAGGTTTGACGACTTTGTTTGTTTTTGCTGTGGGTAGATGGCGCCACGACTGTTGCAGGAGGTTGCGTTGCTAAGGTCACCAATGTACCGATTGAAGGTCGCAATACGAACCTGCGACGCTAGGGCCAGTAGCCGGGTAACATGACCATAATACAAACGCCGACTTCGGTATCGTAGATGTTAGCTGGCTTACGAAACTAGCGCCACATATATATTATCTTCAAAATATACTAAATTTGTGTAGAATAATGGCAGTATGATTTCTGTTATTGATAGTGGATAAGATATTATTATTTGTTATAGTTTGAAAATGTGTGTGTAGGTATTATAAATATAAGAAAGATGATTTATTCACAATTTTTTCAGTGTCCTCATCCAGACAAGGGAAGCAGTGATTCATGCAGTGCTTGTTATGAGTCTCAACTAGCTCAACTTCAAGAGCAGTTCGTTTCAATAATGCTTGAAAATCAACAACTGGGTAAGAAAAAGTACCCCCCCCCCCCAGCTCCCATTTAAAACTCCCATTTTTTAACTTTAAAATCCATAGAGTAGATTATGAATCTCTTATCACAACATTATTTGTGCAGTGTTGAACAAGATAAAATTGATAATGCATCGTAAAGAAGCATAATCAGAGGCATGTGAATTATTTGTGTTTGAATGGATTTTCTTGAAGTGCTCTTTAGCAACCACTTAAATCTCTTTAGAAAGATTATTGTTTCTTCAAAATTAAATGATTTTGTAAACCAGTTTTGAAATTAAAACCTAAATTTAATCATATAAATTTTTTTCAATTAATGTCAGAAATATGTCTTCAGAAAAGAATAAATCATTGGAAATATAAAATGAATGAAATAGATAAGTGACAGCTTACTGAGAAATGCATATAACCAAATCTTTTTTAATTCGCTGCAAAAGAATTTCATTGATGCCAAATAAGCTATGCTCCCTCCTCCATAATGAAGTATATGTTATAGAAATCTTTGTTTTGCTATGTCATCTGGGGATTGAGATCTTTTGAAAGTGTTTTTCAATTCATTTGCCACATTTAACTGAATAAAAATTGTACAGATTAATGAAAACTAAATCATATATATCCTGTTTTTCTTTCTGCAAAATTAAATTTAAAATATTTAATAACTATCTTTTATGTTATCTCTGAAAAATTGTAAATTTCTTAGTGTGATGAGATATAATATGAAATATCTACTTGTGTATAAAGTTGTTATTGGAGAATGATAAATTCTTTATCTATGTAATGAAAACAATTTTTTTTATCCTATACTAATTTGGATGAAATATTTTCCTGAAGTATTATGAATCATACAGTTCTGTGCCAATGTATTATCTTCATCTTCTTTTCCTTCCTTCTCATCACATTTTTCCATTTCTGATACAAACTTGATCATTTGGGCATCTTTAAGAGAGAATATGAAGGAAACTGAAATATAAATATTCATTTATATCTCCACCTCCTGTTCAATTATCCATTACATTTTATGTCTTTATTTTAAAGGCCTAATTTTAAATTTCAATTCAAATCTTCAAAAAGAGGGCCGCCTAGGCCCTGTGGTAAGGTCTCAGCTCGTGAGGTCTTAGGGTTCCAAGTTTGAGATCCAATTCCACCAAAAAACCGTTATGCAAGGGGATCAGTCACACGTTCAATCTGTTATGGTCAAACGTCCTCCCACTGAAGTGGTCTAAAGAGGGGGATGCCAGCTCATGTGTCATCCTCGTCATCTGACAGCGGTTCAAAATTATGAGGTTCCATCTCAAAAAAGCCCTAGTGTTGCTTTACAATGGATGTTAATATAACTAAATTAAATTTTCAAAAGGGATACTATCATTCATGAGATTTTATTTTAATTGCGTATGTTTATTGTTTCGTTTTTGTGTATTATGTACTCAATTTAGTGGAAAAAAAAGAAGCTTGTAATAATAATTTTTTTTGTCAATTTCTGGCAGAAAGAGAAATTGCATGTTTTAAATCAAAATTAATAAATTCTTTTGACTTATGTTTCCTCTTCTGGTCGATGGAAAATTCTGTTATTAATAAACAAAATATTAAAAATGTAATTTATATAAAATATATTTGTTATAAATGTTTACTTGTAAACAGATAGATACATTAATTTGTTCAAAATTTATTTATTTAGTTAATGAGATCAAAGAGCTGAAATCTCAAAGTTTAGTTGAACAACTATCAAAGCAACTTGAAAAAGAGAGGGAACGTTATAGGGTACTATCTGAAAGACTTCATGAGAAAGAAAGTACTTCTCTTAGTAGTAAATCTCCAAGGTTTGTAGTGCTTTATTATGTATTGTATATTTATGTATTTTATATTGATGTATGTTTTGTTTTTTCATTTTTATCCATTATCTGAAACCAAAATTCATTTTGTATAGAAACATCTGTGATTAATTTTATTTATTTACAAACAAAATTTGTTAGTTGAAAAGTATTTATCAGATTTATTTATGTAATTTCAAAAAATATTTAAATTAATAACTTAGTTATAAAGGTCCTAATAGTTTTTTTTTGTTGTTATTGTAAATTTACCTGATGTGTTAAACAATTATTTTTTATTTGTTCACTTATATTATCATTAATATAAAATTAAAAATTATGTTAATAGCTTTGAATTGAACCAAAAGTTTGAAGAAATTTAAAAAGGTATTTATTAAATTTTATAAAAATATAGATTACGGAGATTTGCTCGAAAAGAAAAACACAGTGCAGATAAATCTAAACCATCTGAAGCTGCTGGAGAATCTTCAGGAATGGCTGTTATCCCTGAAAAAGAAGATCCCGGGGATATATTAAAAGAAACAGATGATGAAGGTGACATTGTTTTTATTTTAAGATATTAAGTTAAGGTGATGGATTAGGCAATTTTCCGACCTAAATTATTGTGCATAGTATATAGATGAATTTTTTAATGAATTAATTTAGTTTCACATTATGTTAATATTATATACTTTTATTTATTTTAAAAATTTTTTGGGTTTTTATTTATTTATTATGGTTTATAAGTGCATTGCTATTTACAATTATTTAAACATACATCAAATTAGGTCTGATAAAACAGATAGTCAAGCATATTATGCTTAATAAAATGCTGGTATTTTGGAACTCTTAAAATTACCTTCCCTCCCTTTAAATAAATTCTTTATTTGGCAACAAGTTTAATATTTTTTGATCAACTAGCCTGTGACCCATCCCAGGTAACTGCTTTGTCACTCTAAATGGAAATCCACCACTGTTAAATAGAGAATTGTGTTAAAATATATTAATTTTTTTAACTGAAGGATGTTTCATTATTCTTCAAAATTATAATTCTTTTGATAACAATTTTTGTATTCTAAGTATGAATTTTTGAATGAAAAATTATAAATACTTATATGTTAATAGTTTAATGATAGTTGTAATTTACCCATCATAATACATCATTAATATTTATTATCAGTGTGAATATATCCACGTAATAGTGTCTTAACTAAAGATGGGTGACAAAGATTCTTATGATTTTTTGATATTTTGTTTTCTCTGTCATATTTGACGTCATGCTATCTTAGTGTTCTTTTAGACTACTTCCTGTGATACTCATTGCCACATCCAATGAATCTTATATTTCTTTTTTTCTTTTTTTTTTTTTTTTTTTTTCATTTTAGAATTTGCATTGCATCTTATTCCATTTTGGAATCTGGCAACCATATTTTGAATGAAAGCAAATTATGTCATGTTTATTTTTTTAAAAAAATAATTTTACATTAGATATTCATCACTTTGATATGGATCATTTGATTACTATGTATTAACTTCATAAATAAATAACCCTATCAAATTATCTGTCTTGTGTTGTGCAATAATAAATTAGTGCTAAAAAATAGATTATTGTTATGAAAATATCGTTTTTCTTGCATCTCACTAGTATATTAGTAAGAAATATTACAGCCATTTTAGCAAAAGGCATTAATTTTTATTTTATAAAAGTTATTTTTGTAATAGTAAAGGTTTAAAAATCAAAATTGCATCATTTGAAGCAATTGGTATTATTGAATTTTTTTTGCAGATCAGCAAAGTAAAAATAAGATTTAAAAAATAATTACTGAAATCTATTGATTTTTTTAATGTATTTTATCAAAAAATAATTATTTTACAATAGTTCATACTGAAATTACGCCATTGCAACCAGAGCCTCAACCATTTCCGCCTGCAGAGCCACTTGGTTGGTACGGCTACATACGGAACTGGTTTATTTCATACTATTATAGGCTGGCAGAAGACTTTTCAGAAACTGCTATGGATGATGATGATAGTGGAGATTTTGATCCAGAAGGAGATCCTCTAACAGTTAAAAAGTTAGTGTTTTATCTTAACTTTGTGAAATCAAAATTTTTATGTTGATATTTAGTATTATATTAGATATTGGTATTTTAAATATTTATGCAAAGTATAAAGAATGCATATTTTTATATCTATGTTCTGAAAATGAAAACAATGATGCTTTTGTAATATTTATTTATTTTGGAGGGTTTATAATTGAACTTCATTTAAGTTCATAACAATCATCATATTGTATTGAAAAAAGTTGTTGTTTTTATCTTTTTTTAAAATTTTTTATTGTGTGGTATTTTTCATAATTCTTTTTGAATCTATCTTATAATACTATTCAGAATTCATTCAATGAAAAAATTTAATTTTGAATTGAATAAGAAATTTTTAATTTTGGTTTTGATCTATTACAAATTCGAGTCCAATTGTCGAAATTTGTATTCAGATGCATTATGTTTATTAATACTAATTCTTTTAAAATGTGTTATTCCTCTGTAATATCTTTTTGATTTTACTTCTTAAAAAATATTGCATTCAAAGTAAAAATACATAAGTGAATTAATAGCTATTATAGCCTTTTTATATTGTAATGATGACAAAAAAAAGTATTAACATTAGAAGTTGAAATTAGCTTTTAAACTAAATTTTAGTCCATAATTTCTTGAAAAAAAATATTTTATATGTATATTATTATTATATGTACATCATTCTTAGTTGTATATTATGACAATATTATTTTAAATCTGAAATAATTTTTACAAATTGCAAACTTAAAATTGCTTAACAAATAATGTTTTTTGTATTTCTCTCTTTTCAGGCTCAAAGATAATTTAGTAAGATTCAGTAAGTGATAATTTTACCCTCTTTTCAAACAAGTATTTCCCTAATAACTTAGTGTTCCCATAAGTTAACTTCATTATTTTTTTTCAGGCAGTGCTACAAAACCAGTATCGAATCTCGTCGAGAGTTTTGTAGCCTTGCTGAGATGGAATTCACCGGGTACCACTATGCTGGCATTTTGTGTAAGTTTCAATGCATATTATTTTACTTCAGTTTGATTTATTTAAAAATGAGTTTGTCAATTTATTTGAGTTGAGAATTATTAGATATTGTATAAAAAATGCTCCCTTGTCAAAAATACCTTTAATTAAACATGCAGTTAACGTGTCAACTTGAAAGGTTAATATGGACAAAATAAGGAAAATTAAAATTTATGTGGTTATACATGCAACTGATACTTTTTCTTGCTAAGCTGTGTAATTCATTTGGCTTCAGTTTTCAATATTTCCATTTTGTAGGATACCCATTTTGTAGGAAACATGAGGAAGAAAAATGTCATTTATAGTTTGAACTTTTTTTACTCTTTCACTACTTTGAAGAAGAAACACTATTTTTAAAACTGGTTGATTGTCGATAATTCTGGATGTTGTATGAAGTTTTTTTTCTTTTTATGAAATTTTTTTATTGAATTTAGAACTCTCTAATTAATGAAAAGTCAAAGTGTTTCGTTTTATAAATTTGATGTTTTGGACCAAATGTGCAATAAGACATTTATTTGTTGTATCTTGTAATAGTAACTAAAGATACTATTAAATTATTATTGCAAGATATGGTTAAATTTTATGGTTTTTTTTGGGGGGGGAGCAATTGGTAATTTCAAAACTTTTTTTTTCTGGAAACATTTACATGGGAGTAGAAAAACAATAACAAACCGTACTGGTGCAAAATTTCTAGTTTAATTATGTTTCGAATTTCTTCATCATCTTGTATACTTTATATAACAATAAAACAAAAGTATAAAATATTTTTTCCAGTGATTTTTTTTCTTTTTCTCTTTTCTTTCCCCCTTTTTTGTACTGGAATTAGATTTTTTATGTCCATAGTTTATTTCTTTAGCATCTCACTATAAAACAAAGTTGAATTGATTATTTTACTATACCTTGTCTTTAGTTTTATAATGACATGAATTCAGCTCAAATTTCTAAAAATGCTGTATTAACCTTGCACAAGTGCAATAGTTATCAAAATTCTTAAGCAAAAATAAGTTTTGGTAACTCTAATATTTTGAATACTGATTTCTTTTCAACTCATTTTTCTTAGGACTGTTCTGTTAAACTTTATATAGATAAAAGAAATCTAAGCTTTGTAATTAAAAGTGGCACATCTTTTTAAAGTTCCAGATTCCAAAATGCAATTTTCCTTTTTGTTATTTAGGTATATATGTATACAGTATACCATGGATGGCTTTTCCCTCTGATTCTTTTCTCCTTTCTCTGCCAATTGACACTCAATTATATAAGGTGATGTATCACTTTTATAGAAAATGAATTTTTAATGTTTCACTTGAGAAAACTAAAGGCTTTATTCATTTCCAAAACAAAATATAATTCCTTTTTTATACTTCCTGTTTATAGTAAAAATAAAAAAATATCTTGAAGTTTTCACTATGATTTTAAAATGGTCTTATGTTTTTATCTTAATATTATGATTTAATTAATAGTGTTATGTTTTCGAAATCAGCATAATTTTCTGTGTTTTTTAAACAATGAAAACTTTAAAGTTTATCATTGAAAGCTTTATTTATCTGCTTTATAAAAATTATATATTTATCTATGTTTATGATATATATTTTTCTTATTGCTAATTCGTTATATTGTAATTTGAATCTGAATTTATTTTACAAAATATTTGAATTATTTAATCCTTATTTATATTGTGATTTTTTTTCACATTTTAATGTAATCAGATATTATAAGTTTTTTTAGTGCTCTGATATAATTTGATTTCAAAATATTTGTAAATCCTATAGCTGAGTTTACTTGTAATGAATTGAACTTCAGATTTAAAAAATTAGTTAGAGCTGTGATATAATAACAAAAATTAGGATTGCCACATTATTAAAATTTGGATTTCGTCATTATTCACTTTATTTTGCATGCTTACATGCACATTATTAAGATTTAAATTTTCATTACTATTCACTTTATTTAACATGCTTCATTGCATCAATAATCTGGATAATCAATTTTTATGTCATGCATTGTAATGCAGAATTCCTTTAAAGAATAGAATAACATATATAAATTTTGATATGATAACAGTATTTACAACTAATAAATGTGTCTGCTTCAATGGAAGTAGAAAAATTTAATAAAAATTGCCTTATGAAATCTCATGAAAATTTTAAAAGTACAGATTTTTAGTACAGTTGATTTTATTTTTTATTTTCATACTCAGTTTTTTATTTTGTTTTCTAGTATCTGTTTTAGAATTTTCAAACAATGTTTTATTGATAACTGAGTTGTAATATATTTGTGCTCTAAAATTCAATTTTTTTTAAAAAAAAATAATACATTTATGAAACAATGCAGTTTAAATTAGCCCATTGAAATAGCAGCAGGGATGTCTCCCATTTTTCATAATATATTCAGAAACATTTATTCTTATTTGTTAGTATTCTTATATAAAGTTACAGAAATAATGTTTTTAAAAGCTCTTGAATTTCAATTATTTTTTAAAAAAATAATGGCATAGATTCATTTAATGATCATTTTTCTGAGCGTTAAGGTATTTTATAAAAATAAATTGCTTCTAAGAGGGTTTGTACTTTGTGAACAGATACTAATAAAATGAATGTACATTAAACTTGCATATCCATCTGTGAAGAGAAATCAGCACTATAATTCTTTTCACTATAATACACTCTATAACAAAAAAAATCGACGCACTAAGAAGGAGTTGTCCGATTGAGACGAAAGTTGGCGGATAGGAAGACAATGTACAGAATAGTAAATGCTTAAAATCTCAGAACAATTGAATAATTTATTTTAGAGTTACAGTAACAAGTTCAATAAGGTGTTGACCCGCCTCTAACCTGGATACAAGCTGCCACACGACGTAGCATAGACTGATAAAGCTTCCGGATGGTCTCCTGTGGTGCTTCTTGCCAAATTCACTCCAATTGTCGAACGATGTCATCAACATTCCGTGGCAGATGCAATCGTTATTCCCATCATATCCCAGACATGCTCAATGGGAGAAAGATCTGGCAGTCCAAGGAAGTGTTTAACAAGCTTGCAGACAGTTCATAACAACACATGCCGTATGTGGTGTGGCATTGTCCTGCTGAAAAACCAGCCCGAGGGTGCTGAAAAAGGAACGGTAGCAAAACTAGTCATACAATGTCGTCGACGTACCACTGTGCAGTAACTATACCTCTAATGACGACCAAAGGGATCCGGCTATCAAAGAAAATGGCACCCCAGACCATAATGCCTTGTTGAGGTCCCGTGTGGCGTGCAATAGTGAACGCAGGATCCCCTCTCTGTCCTGGGTGTCTCCAAACACGTCTTCGATGATCCGCAGGACACAGTTGGAAGCGAGATTCGTCACTGAAGACTAGACGTCCCCAGTCAGCATCATTCTAACCTTATCGAGCCATGCATCACTATAACCTGGCTCGGCAGTGTGCAGGCGTTAGTATCAGGTAGCGTAACGGTTTGCTCGAGTGTAGATTTCGATGTCTCAACCGTCTATGAATGGTCATGGTGGACACTGGCGTTTGGGTTGAACGTCTGATAGTTGATAGAGGTTAAGAAGGCGCTGTGACAGCTGATTGGATAATCACTCTGCCCTCACGATCTGTTGTGGCCCTAGGTCGATTCTGCCATTTTCCACCCATCCTTGCCAGCATCTTCGAATCGCCGCATCGCTTCGACTCAAATGACGAGCGATTTTCCGATTTGTCCAACCTGCCTCTTTTAATCCAATGATACGACCTCTGTCAAACTCTGACAGTTGCTCGTAATGAGCACGAACCCTACGGCGAGGTATTTTTTAAGTTGTTGAAATGTAATCTAAATCGTAATCAAACCGAAAGTTTTAACAACCGTTGAAGAACTGTTCAACGATGCACTGGAGATCAAATTATTCATTCATTGGGCACCAAAATATAATCATTTGCATATCTGGTTAAATTACATCTATTTTAAATGGTCTTTTGACTTGGATGTCTAAAACATAAAAATTATTTAAAATCTTCATGTCAGTTTTTTTAGCAATAATAATAATGTTTTTTTCATTTTTCTAAAATTTTAAGATTTTTTAAAATTTATAGTAAGAAAAGTAAAACTTTTTCCACATTTGTATTTTAGAGGCTGGTTCTCTGTTCCACATATAACAAGAAAGCAAGAGCATGAAGTGAGCTATTTATAATTTTATTGCTTTTTTATTTATTAACGTAAATGATTTAAATGTGTTACTCTCTGATCCTTCAACTCTAATTTCATTTTATTATTTTCAGGATGGCGATATGGGGGTGTCTGATAAATTTCAACTAGTCCTTCACGTTGCAAGAAAAGTTCAGGTATTACAAGGATCCTTTAAAAGAAAAAAATAATTATGGATGAGTATCCCATTATTGTTTGTTAATTTATATATTTTAAATATTTATTTAGAATCAATTGGGATACATGGCTGATTGCTTGGAGAAGATAAAAAAGTAAGATTTGAAAATAAATTATATTTTATTTTTATTACAGATTTTTTAACATAATTTTTTTATAATTTTATAGTTATTTTGACAATATTAACTGTAAAGATATTTGAATTAGTACATTCCATTTTCAAAGTGCTGGAATTATATGTATTAGTTCAACTGATTTGCTTTTTATTGAAAGTGCCAATTTAAAATAGTTCATTTTTTATGTAAAGATAATTTTAAATTTATCAATATTATAGAAATATATGTTCTATTGGCAATTATTTTTTATTTTCAATGTTTTTTCTTCCATAGTTTAATGATGTGGCAGCAAGTAGAAGTAACTGCACATTTGTATTTTGTATTGGCTGTTGGATTCATTTCATCTTGCATTTTTCCAGCTCATCAATTATTCACTGTATTTGGTTAGTTCTTGTAATGTCTTTTGCATTAATTGTTGTTTTCATTTATTGATAAAGCATTAGATAAAAAAAAGGTAAAAACTGTTTTTTGAATTAATTTAATTATCTGGTTTATGTATTCATGAAAATAATATTTTAATAAATTATGATTTTGTAACGCTGTACAATTAAGAAGTGAATAAGGCAAAATAAAGGTTTAAAAGATTTAAAAAATTCTTTAATTCTTCCTCTTTTTTATGTTATAAAGCATTATTTATATTCTTTTTCAGGGTTTTATGTTGGAATAAAATTATTTATCATTGATTACATATTCTTCCGATTTCCAAAAGTTCAACAGAAACATGATACTACTGCTCGATTATGGAAAGCTCTGCCTACCGATGCACAACTTGAGAGAAGACATAATCGAGCAGAGCTCGACAAGGTAATTTATAAAAAATATAAAATTCAGAGATCCAATCGTACTGTAAACATCTATAAAAATTGTGTTATTCAGCAAATCTATATATCATTCATAAATTCACAAGTTTACATCATTGCTGTCTTTATTTGAAGTTACATAACCCATTCCTAAGACAGTGAGAAGTATGCTCATCAACAAATCCATCAATTTTTGAATGTCTCTGGTAAGCTATTTTGCAACTTCTGATTTGAGCTGCTGCTTCTTAATTATTTTAAAAATCAGAAGATATGTTAACACATTGATAATATAATACAGTTTTAACTATCAAATCGATTATTATTTGCGTGTGTGTGTACTTACATCTAAGGTTGAAAAGAGGTTTGATGTACAATCTCACAAAATTTTTTGATGAAATGAAAAATGTTTCAGTTTGCCATAAGGCCTTGATTAAATCAGATTAATTGTCTCTAATAATTTAAAAATGAATCTTGACCCCATATTCTATTACTAGAAAACTGATTTAAGAAGTTAACACAGGGTGGTTATATAGTTCCACTTTCAAAGAGTCACAACAGGAAAACTACTGAACAAAATGTTATCAAATTCGGTTTTAGTTCAAAGGGAAGCCAAGAGAATTTCTTTTTCTCAATAAATAAATAATTCAAAAATTCACCACTGGGAAGGAAATAACACTGTATGCAATATCATTAAGCAAAATAGGACATGAAGATATTGATTTAAAATGTGTTTAATCATTTCTAAAACATATTACAAGGATATTCAGTGTGGCATCCACCATTTTCTGAAAGCTAGTTAAATTGCATTACTGTAATCTCAACAGTAGCTCTTAGCATATCAGGAGGAATGTTACGTACTTTTCGATGTATCATATTTCAGCTCTGCCAAATTGTATAGATTATCATCATAAACAAGGGTTTTGGGATAATATACATTGAACATCTTTTGTAACAAGTTTTGAAATGGCACCATTTCATCCATTGTTGAAAGTTTGTGATTTTTTTTTTTTTTTTTTTTTTTTTTTGCAGAAAATAAATCTCTATGACCTTCTTTAACTTATTACCAAGTTTGGTTGAATTTGGTGCATAAGTTTTCCTTTTATGACTGTTTGGAAGTGGAATTTTCATTATAACCACCTTGTATTTATATATATATATATATATATATAATTTGTACTAACTAATAGATCCTTTGTAAATTTGCATGATACATAATCAGAAATTGTTATAGCATGTATGATTAAAAAATGATTGCATCAAACTTGTAGTTATTATTGTGTTTAGTTATAAAATTATGTAAATACTAGCTCCTCTGAATAATTGCTGTAAAATAGAATTCACAGTATAAATAAAAAAGAGTAAATATAATTATTGTATTTTTATGAAGCTGTTTAAAAAAATAGTAAAGAAATATATTATAAAATTTAAATGGTTGATATTTTAAAATAAATGTATTTCAGCTTGTGGTCAATCAAAGCAATATCATTAACACTTCGTTGTCATCCGAAAACCAGAACTTTTGTGAGCTGTTCAACTTACCACCAACCGAAACACCTATTCCTGGTAAAACTTTTTCCTACTTTCAAAGCTGGTTTATGAATACTAAAAAGTTATACTAATTTGATTTAAAATATATTGATTCTTACTAATTTATTAAATTATTTAGAGTCATTAGCTTACAGAAAAAATTTTCAGTAATTTTTCTTCTTATTCATAGAATGATAAATGTTTATTCAGAATTTTTTTTTAAAAAAAGAAAATCATAGATACCATTTAATATTAAAAAACCTTTTGTAATTCAGTTTTTCATAATTGTTCTTTGACATTATTTTAATCTTCATTTAAAACTTTCTATTCTAATGTTTTCCCTTTCTAATTTCGAGCCTTATTGGAAATATAATATCCTGATAAGCTAAGCTGATATTGTATGTTTTCTGATGTTAAATAAATATAAAACACATATTAGATAGTGTAGTTACTCATTTAATTAAATAATATTAGTATTAATTATTAAGAAGAACATATTGAACAGTGTCTCCTTTATAAATGTAACAGGTTAGAAATTGTTTCTCACATTTTTAATACTCATTGGATAATTTATAAAAAATTTCAAGTGATCTTTTAACTATTGAAGTCAGGTTTTTTTATTCAAGGAAAATGAAAAACTCATTTTAATTTTTTTATATACTTTAATTCAGCATTATCATTTTGTATATATAATTCTATTCATAGAAAAATTCTCTATCATGGAATAAGAGCTTTAAATCTGTACAAAGAACTAGTGCAAAATAAATGAGTTTAAGTAATGAAAAAGAAGTAAGATAAATTTTTTTTCCATCAATTCCTACTTACCAATTAATAGTAGGAATTGGAAAAAAAAAAAAAAAAAAAAAAAAACTGAGGAGAATTTTTTTGGATGCCATCTGTTAGTTTGAAACTGAACTGTTCACATATAAATTATTATAAACTTTTTAAATTTTATTTTTAATGAATTAATATTTGAAAAAATTGTGTTAACATCAAGAATCATCCACTACAAGTTAAAAAAATGTATTTGAACATGAGTGAGTGGATAAAAAGTATTTTATTGATGATTAAAACTTAGAACAAGATATATAAATATAAGGAGGGTGTGAGCTAATTGTAGGAATTGAAAAAAGAGAATCATCTTGATTTTATTTCATTTAGTGGGAGTGTTACAAATGGCATCACATCCAAATGGATATGAATAAAAGGGGCAAAGTTTACTCATTCTGATGGTATTTATTTATTTAGAGGTCTTGTAATGGTTTTTTGACCCTCCTAGAATAGTAAAATATTACTCATTAAAAACTCAGATCCCCAGAATTGGTGAATGTATCATGACAGAGAGAATAAAAGAACGAATTTGTGATTATAGCCAGATATCTTCTATGTTACAAAATATTGCTTATAGTTTTAATCTTAAAGATTGAATGAATTTATATTGACAGAAAAAATTAAAACATTCATTTATAATTATTTCAAAAATAAAAATTTGATATTTGCACACAATATAATTTATCACATACTTTACAAAACTGTCACCAGGGAAATTTTATGAAGAGTATGTCAAACAGCCATATCTTTTTATATGTAAAAAAGGCATAAGGTTGTAATGTATTGTAATTAAATTATATGGGAGATTTGTGCATGAAGTTATGCTGTGTTATTGGTACTTACATTTCTATGAGTAAGCATTCAATTGAAATCATTTAGCCAAACTAAAATGCAACTATTGCTCATGATTATTCTAAAAGGATGATAGAAGGCATATACTTTTGCATTTAAATCAACAGATAGGTTTTTTAAAAGAATAAAAAAGTTAAAAATTGCTTTGTTTCAGATTGTCCTTACATTCTTACTCTTAATGCTAGGCTCTTCTTTGAATCACCAATTCCTCTTCTAGTTTTTGACTGTTGGGGAAAAAATTCACTAAATTATAGCTTCTATATGTCTTATATCATTTGATAATCTGGAATTTATAATTTGATTAGTAAAATTCATGAACATTAGTTAAAAAAATTGTGTGATAAAAAAAATAAAAACAATTATATTAATAATATTTGTTCACTTCTACATATTATAATCCATTTTACCACTTCTGCTTTTAAATTCATCTTGTTTTAATATTTCATGTTATTAATTGTGTTCAACTTGCAGATTTTTTAAAAAAATGTTTGTTTACATATTCATCTGAATTGGTAAATTTCCTTTCTATAGCTTGGCATGGTGGGAGAAGATGCACTCTTATCAATAAAGATAAGTCTTTGACTGCTGCATTTAAAAATGGACGTCTTTATCTGACAAACAGGTATAAAAATAATCTTGTCTTTAAAATTTGAAGACTAAATTTGAGATCAGTTATTTGTATTGTCTAAGACTTTTAATGAAGTGACAATCAAAGAAACTAGTTGTATCTTTTTTACTTTTTTTTCTCTTTAAGCGAATTCTTTTTCCGTTAACATTTAAAAACATTTTATACATATCAATACCATTATAGCAAAGATATAATATAGCACTTTATTTTCCATTGTTTCATTGAAAATAAAATTAATTCAATAAAAAGGTTTCAAGAATTTTAAATGTATTCCAAATGTTAATTATTTCTACTTGTAGTAATATATATATTTTTTAGCATTATTAAACTCCTAAGTAATTCTTAACTTAGATAGGAAATAATGTTACACTTTCTTTTCTATTGTTTTCATTGAAAATTTATTTATTCATTTAAAATGTTTTAGGAATTTAAAATATATCGGAAAGATTAATTGTTTCTGCTTGTAGTAATGAATTTTTTTTAGCATCATTAAATTCCAAAATAATTCTAACCATAGAAAGGAATATCTTTCTCTATAACCAGTTTTTTTTAATCAATGAAGATTGGTTTCAAAGTTTTGTGTATGATAAGAAAATAATAAAATAAGTAAAATTGTTTCTTTATTATTATTTTGCTTATTCAAAGATAGAGAAGTATATGCAGGAAATAGACTTTTAAATTTCTTTTCCAGAACATGTTGATTGATAAAATGTGTGTATTTCTTATTCTGAATAATTTTTCTTTGTCTTCTTTTTTAGTTTCCTTTGTTTTGAACGGTCTAAATCAGCTACTCCAAAGAATTTAGTTCTGGCATTGAAAAATATAAGTAGAGTTGAAAAGGTTAGAATATTTTATATGTACCTACATCTAATGAGGTTTTTTTTATTACAGAAAGAATATTTTTCTGTGTTTTGTGCATTTATAATATCTAAATGATATGATTTAATTCTTTTATTTTGTAACATTAAGGCTAAACCATATCCATGGATTCCTGGTGGTGGAATGGCAATTGAAGTGACAATGATATCACCTGAAAAGGTAAATTCAAAAGATATGAATGACTTTGAAGCTATTATAAATTTACTGCAACCAATGTTTCCTGTATCATAATATTATAAAGGAAAATGAATTTTTAACATATCGCTATGTATAATTAAGATGAAGGTGTGTTTATTTGTATGGTGGTACTCTATAGACTTGATTACAATTTATGATTATCAAATTTGGCATGTATCTACTTTGGTGGAATAAAATGTGTGCCTCAGAACGATTTTTAAAATTTAAAAAAAGTTAAATTTAAGAGAAATTTTGGTGTTCTTTGGTGATAACTTTTTGAAATAATACTGCATAAAAATAATTTTAAAATCATCTCTCTCTCTCTCTGTATATATATATATATATATATTCAAAGATACTAAATATTTTGCTATATAATTCTCAATCAATTAAAAAATATTTTGAGCATATTTCTTCATAATATATTTTGGACAAATAAAAATATAATTTAACCTACACCGACTCATTATGCTTGTATGAAAAAAATTATAACTATATTGTTGTCACACCAACAAAAGTTGGAATAAAATGATTAAGTTAACTGTCATTGCATATTAAACTTATAAAAGTGTAATTTTAAGAAAAATTATTATTATTTAATTAGTTACCAAAAGGGGTTAGATAAACATTGATGAGTAATTTATATTTTAAGAAATTTGATGGCAGCTTATTTTTTCCTTATGTAATTCGTATTTCTGGTAGGACCGAGAAGGAGATGAAAATAGCTTAATTAAATCTAAATTTATGTAAATTAAAATGATCAATCATCTAGATCAGTAAATTAGTTTTGACTTGTTAGGTAATTTATCCTCGTTGGTACATCAATTATATTAAGTCAATTATAATCAATCAATAGGTTGGTTATAATCAATTTATACTCTTTTTGAAAACTAAAAATTAATGAAGTTGTACTTGAATCACATTAAATATATAAAACTTCCTCTATTAAATATTTTAAGTTCAAAATATGATAGACTGTCAGAAATACTTTTTTGAATTTTTTGGAAAGGGAAGAGTATGGATCCTTATGACTTCATATTTTGCCCTAAGTCTCTGTTATAATTATTATTCAGTTTACCCTAGAAACTCAAATACGGTATAGAATCTCTTACTTGTTTATAGTATGTTATTTGTATTACTAGTATCTAAAATATCCCCAAAGTGATTCCTTTTCCAGCTAAAAAAGAAAGAAAATTTACAAATAGAAAATAGTTATAATCAGATTTAAAAGCTGTTTTTTATTTGATATAATTTAACTAAGATAAGAGTATAAGAGTATATTATATTTAATGATTAAGAAGTAAGAGTATATTATATCTAATTATTTCAATATTTATTCAACAGTTTAAGTTAATAAAACATCCAAACTATATATCATAAAAGATTCATAAATACTTTGGATGTTTTATTAACCTAAACTATTGAATAATTTTTCTTAAGATTTGTCTCACAGATAGTATGTAGCATAAGGAAAGGCTTCAGTGAAGACTTGGTAACAATCGTAGATATATTATTTTTTATTAATTAAAAAACTTTTCCATCTCAAAGATTATTTTATTGCTAGAATTGCTATTCCTATTTTCTTTGCTTACTTTTGAATTGTTACTAATAGTATTTATTGGTTCTTTAACTATTCATTAAATATCAAATAATTTATGGCAACAAATTTTTTTAAACTGTTTTATAACTTTAATTTTTTATAATTTTGTTTATGTAATGAAACCTTTACCTTTTGCCTAGATTTTTTTTCCCAAGCCAAGATAAAAGCAGGACAGTATAGATAAGTGGAAAGTACGAAAACAAAAGCATAGTTAAAAGATGTTCAAAAAATTAAAAAGGACAGTGAAAATGAAATTTGAGCTATTAGGAAATAATTTTTTAATTGTTGTTAAATTGAAATTGCATGTATATTAATTTATAATTTTGAAAATGTGTCATCAAAAAGAGGAAACTTTTGGAATCGAATCCAATTTATTTAATCACAGAGGCATATTTAAGAGACAGATCTGTTTGCATCATGATAAAAGATCGGAATCATAGAAATTTTTCCCCAGTTATTTTACTATGAGACTTAAATAATATAATTTTTTGTCATTTATATGTTGACCTAAAGAAGAGAGAAAATGTTATGAGATATCGTAACATGTGTGTGTATGCAATGATATCTTTTAATCTTAATTTAGCCAATTTTAATCATTTTCTAAACGGTTCTATTATTTCATGATCCAATTTCCACTTTTTTTTATAGTTAATTTTTTCAAAGATATAAACAAAATTGTTGATTCTGGGATTCCCACACCAGGAATGAAGTGATAAAATTTTTTAACATTTACAAATAAATTTCAAAGATTCCTTGATTAAGTCAACACATGGCAAAGAAATCCCCTATTAAAATTACATAGTAAAATCACTGAAGGAAAAAATGCAAACAGATGTCATATATATTATTAAATATTTCCAATTTCTTGCTTACAATATTTATACCACATAGCTGCCAACAGCTCATTTATGTGATATTCATATTTTTATAAATATCTTATCTTGTTTAGGGCTTCTGAAACATAAGAAAAGGTTTTTGGCAATTAATTAAGTAATTGATATTTCATTAATGAGATACATGAATATATTTTCTTCCTTAATTAGTGCCTAGTATATCAACTTTTAAGCAAATGTTCTTATCAGTGACATTATTATTTAATTTTATATATTCATATTCCAGACTTACATTTTTGGCGCCATATTGAATCGAGATGAAACTTTGGAAAGTATCATGGATGCAGGGCAAAAAGCTGGATTAACCTGGGCTTCAACACCTTTGCAACCTGATCATGAAGAACCCCAGCAAAGTTCAAGCACAAAAAAGCCAGTTACATGATTGGCTTCATGTTTATAATCTTGATGTGTCCTCTGTCAATAGCTTCTGTGTGTAACATATTCCTTAAAATCTATGAGCTTCAGATGCACACATAATTTAAGTATGCATGTTTTTTTTAAAGAAGAAATAATTATTATAGTTCAGAAAATAATTTGATAATTATGTACTGTTTCTGAGAAAAAAAAAGGATTATATTCTGTAGTTTGGTTAAAACTACTGTTTTTAGTTTAATATTAGTTCACCCATAAGAAATTTCTATACAAATTTCAGAAGAATTTGCAGATTTGTATTATTAACAATCAGTATATTTTATTTAATTTGTCATAAAAATGCTGGGTAATGGGTTATTTCGGTAAATTATAAATTATCTAACAACTCTCTAGGGATGTTAAGCTATGTAATTAATAAACCTATATGTAGTTTTAAGCTGTTCTAAAGTTTTAGATGTTATATTGCTCAGTTTGAAGCGTACTGTTACTGAGCTATTTTGCATAATTATATGGGACAATCTATGATATCCATTTTGTGACGAACAAAATTTTAAGATTTGAAGGGAAAAATTGATGAAAGGTTTAATAAATGAATGACATCTCAACTGTCAGTTTTGTCTTAGCAATATTAAATAAATTTTTAATGAGTACAGTTTCAAAATAGACTAAATTGGAACATGTTTTTTGACACGATATAATTTTTTTTCCAGGTTAATTCGTTTTATTTTTTAGGAAAAATTACCGTCCAGCTTTTACTAACCCATTTATACTGACCATTTCTACTTTGTAAAATCTTTATTTTTTTCTAATGCAATCCTAAAATATCAACAATTTTCTGTAATTATTTTTTAAGGAGGAACTAGTTTTAAATTTCAAATTTGGATTGGTAAAATGTATATAATGTGCATGAATTTGGTAAGAATGACTGATATTTCCTAAAATAAATTATGAGCTATATTGGTTGCAAATATATATTGTCATTCTTTTGTCCTCAATTGCAAATCAATTTTAAAATAAAAGACAGAGGAAATTAATTTTGTGTGAAATACTATTATTTTTCTTAGCATGGGGTGATATTCAAAAGCAGTTTAAGTCTCAAAGCATATCCATGCATCATTCATTCATATTCATAGCTTAAACACATCTGAAAATTCGGTCTTTTAATTCTTATTTTGACTTATATATTTCTTAGTTGTCTATTGCCTTTTTTGCAATTTATGAATAGTTTTTTAAATATTATTTTATCAATTTAAAAAAAATCTTAACTTCAGGTGGCCAAATGAACATGCTCATTTCTAAAAAAAAATATGCCAAATCAAAATCATAAAAATATTATATATATATATTATCATCTAATGAAATTTTAAAAATGTTTTATGATAATTCATAGTTTTCTGAAATTTTTTTACAAAGACTCAAATTGATCTTTTTTCATATCATTCTTTAAAATGACACAATAATGCTTTTATTTTAAGTAATATAGAAATAAGATAATGGAAAATTATTTTAATTAGAATATAATCAATGCTTTCATGTTAATTAATGTGTTTATTATTTGAGAATCAAAACTAAACATTCACAATCCACGTAGTTATAAATATTGATCATATTATTTGAAATTATCTGGTGTGTTCATATCTATGTATGTGTGTATGTGAAATCTATTCTGTATTTTTGCATGTTTCTCTAGTCTTTGGATAATATTGAAACAAAGTAGAATTTTGTAGTATTATCTGTCATGTTTTTTATATTTGCTTCAGATGCTGGACATGACCAAAAGATACATATGTATGTGATTTTAAGCTTTTATAGATTATATGTATGTTTAGAGTTATGATGGATCTTCATCGATGTTATTTGTAGTTAATTATGTTACCTAGTGTTCACTTTATATAAAAATTATATAAAACAATGTTTTACTTCCAAAGTTATATTTTATGTTTATTTTTATATTTTAGTCATTTTCTGTATTTTGTATCTAATATTATAGAGTTAGTTTTGTTTGTTGAAGTCTCAAACATGTTATTTAAATTTTTAACTTTCAATTTAAAATGAATTTTAATTTTTGTACAAATAATGATAAAATTTCTTGTTCCATTTAAGAACAAATGATAATGTTGTTGTGGAATTCAATCTTTTTTACCAATGTTTATAATTAATTACTTAAAAATGTAATTATTATTGCGATAAAAATTGTTTTATTTCAGGAGAATTATAAATTGATTAGGGAACTATTTATTGAACTTTGTGATAATAAACATTTTCATTGATGGAGTCAATTATCATGGTGAACATAAATACATTTAAAATGAAATACTTAACTGCATTCCTATATAATTCAATGATTTAATTCTAATAGCAGCAAATAAAATATTTACATCCAAATTAAATTAAGTGTGCATGAATTGACTCCATTCTTTGTTGCAAAATTATTTTTCATATTTTTTTTCCTCCTTGGAACAACATTCTATGGACTGTATATTCGTTTTCTTGATTGTGTTTTACATTAAATTGTAAAACAATCTAAAGGATCTGATTTTTGCGCATTAAAATTTGCAGATTTCATACAATCCGAATTTTTTAAAAGCAATCACAAATGATTAGGAAGGTCTTAAAAAGTGTTTATGGAATGATCCAAACCATCCTCTTTTTAATTTTCATTTCACTATTTTTAAATCTTTATCTAGAATGTATACAAAATTTATAAAGTCTTTGAACAAACAAACAAACAAAAAAAGAATCAGATTTTATGAAATTACTATTTGCAAATTATAATTGTAAAAGAAAGCAAAATTTTGAGTTTTTTGACATATTTGTTTATGTTATGTCTGTTGCTTGCTTTTTTCTGTGATATATATTTTTACATTTTATCAGATTTATTTATTTTTTGTTAGAATATTTTGGTTATAAAGGATGAAGATCTAATAATAGTTATTTTTTGTATAAAACAAAATGCGTCTATAAATTTGATAAAAGATATTTAATATAATGAATGCATTCTTATGCACACCTGAAATTCAGTTACATAATATTTGAAAATTACAGAACAATAGCTACAGATTTAATTAATTTTTTATAAGAAAAAATGATGAACAAATAATGTTAAACAATGTATTACAAAAAAAAAATCCAATTATTATTAATTTAGATCTTCCTTTATAACCAGGATTATTATAATTTGAAAATAATTTTCTTTTAATAGGTTCCTTTTGGAAACCAAAATTTGTGATAAAAATTAAAATTATAGTGTATAAATATCTTATATTTTTTATTTTAAAAAATTATTTAGAATCTTAATGTTTTGCTATATTTGCATGTATTTAGATCTAGAAATACCAAATATTTTTTATATGTTCGTTATGTATGTGTTATGATTGCATTACAAGTTTGGATGAATCTTAGTAGGGACCATATTATATCAAACACTGTATTCATCAAACTGTAAGATATTCGATGATATAAATGAATAATTTATGTTCATTTGTACATTGGTACAATATCTTAAGTGACTAGTATTATTCAAATTTAAATCTGAAATTTAGAAAAATCATTTTTTCTTTTCATTAAAAATCTTTTTTTTACAAAATCTCAAATTTAAATAAGTGTAAAACAGCAAAGTTAATTATATAACTACAAATGTTTTATCATTTTTATTCAAAATATTGTCTTCCTTTTCGTATTCATTTTTACTATTGTTTTAGATATCACAGTGTATAATGTTGCTAGTACTATATATATATATATATATATATATATATAAATATCTGCATCCTATTATTATTATTATTTTGCTTCCTCTTTTTTTCCCCGAAGAGTGGTTGCTTCTAAAATGTTAATGTTTCTATGCCAGATTTGTATGTTGTGATATATATACATATATATGTAATAAAAAGTATTTTAACATTGTGCTTCATGTGGAGTTCTATGTTTTACCAGTGTTTATCATTATGTATTATATGAACTTATCAAGAAAATATTTTCTAACTTTTGTTTTTACAAAGATGTGACTGAAATAAATCCTGCATTCTTGTGAAATGTGATTCTGAATTAGGAATCGCATGCTTCGGGCATGTATTGTGGCAAAAGCATTCTGCACTTGATCAAATACTTTGAGATGAATAGTGGTATGATGTCCACCATTGTTTTGTATTACAATAATGTTGTAATAAATATATTTTCGTTACTCTGTCTTTTCTGAAGTTCATTTCTAAAACAGAACGATTTTTATTCAAATATACAATGTTTATTTTTTGTTGATGTAAGCCATAGAATAAAAATTTGCCATTTTAATTATTGTTTTTTCTTATAAAAAAGATTAAACATATCTTTTTGTTGTCCCTCTCTTAGATTTATTTTATTTCTAAGGAAGTTATGCATATGTTAAATAACTTAATTCTGCATTTGGTGAATTTCATGGCTGAAGATAAAAATTGCTCAATAATTTTCTAATTGTATATTTTTTTTAAAAAAAGCCCATAAATATGTGCTATACTGTCACCTTAGAGAAGAGATTTTTGCATGCATTCACAGAGATAAGACATTATACGTATAAAACAATTTTGAGTTTTGTTATTTCTATGTAACATGAACAAACTTTATCCACTCACAAGATATGAAGCAGTTAACTTGGTTCTTGTGCTTTTTTGGTTGAAATGTAATCTAAAATCTTTTGTGCTATATTTATTAATAAAGGTTCTTGGTATTTTGCATGGATACAGAATTAGGATTACATCAAGAATATTCCACATCCTGAATGATAGTAATTTCATATATTCTATTAATGGCCACTTCTGGTTAGACATCATTGTTTTCATTTCATTCCATAAATCTTACATCAAAATTCAGTGACGCACACACGAATAAAATAACTTATTTTTAAAAAATCGTAAGTGCTGGACAACAGATTATTGTGGCCAAGCTAAGGAATTTCTTGGCAAATACTTACTCTTGAATAATAGATTACAAATGCATAAAAAGAATTTTAATTAATTATTTACAAGATCAAAAATTCTATTAAAATAAAAATTTGCTGACTACTTTTTAAAATGAATGTAAATTAAATTATTTACAAGAACTAGAGTTCTATTACATTTTTTCATTTCTGAAACACAAGGTTTTCATTTTCTAAAATTGAATAATCCACAATTCCTTCATGTAAATTATAACGAGAAAAGAATGGGACTCAGTGGGGAAGTTTTCCAGAATCTACTCGCTTTTCTAGAATAGCAGTTCCTTCAAGGTTTAATAATACTCTAAGTGCAGTAAGACATTTTTCTTATTTTTTTGGAGTTGATATTGACATAAAATAGTCGGTGCTGATTCAGATTAATGGACACCCCAGGTAGCACATCCTGTAGCATAATATTGTGCAATATTAAATGATATTAAACAATATTCCATGGCATTATACAATATTGCGAATATTGATCAATATTGTACAATATTTGTCTGCAACAAGGGACACACAAAAAAATCCTTATCAAAGCTTTATCTGATGTATTAGTTTTTCAGATTCGTCACATGCTATTCCCAAAGAAAAGACTGCATTTTTTCTTTCAAAATATGCGGAAGTGCATGTTATAACAGACACAGAATTATTCTGTTCATATTTTATCAAGATGGCAATAAAATTTAAAATTTAAATCAATGCAAGAGCTGATGTAATTAAGCTAGCTTGATGGAAATAAGATGAATCAACCAAGCCAAAAGTATTATCATACTCCGATGGTGATTGCTAGAGTTTCAATTCCCCCCCCCCCCCCCAATATTTTCATGATTTTAAAATGACAATAATAATTGATTGTCATACAAATTTTTGAACTTACAACTATAAAACTAATCAGGTAGATACTTTCTATGCAGTAAGCTTTCATTGAGAGACTTTTTCATATGATTAGTTAGATTTTACTTAGTTATTATCGAAACTTTAACGCTCATTTTCAATAATTTCAGATCATATTTCTCCACACATTTTTTTACACAATTTCAAATTAAGATATCAACTTCATATCTGTACACCTTTTTTTAATTTAACAATTTTTTTGAAATAGTTATACTTTACAGATTTTAATTTTTATTGTTTATTATGGAATTTATAATCACACGTTTTGTAACAATATTATATATATATATATATATACAATGTAAACACATTTTTTTAAACAGTTTCGTGACCGAGGGTTGAAGACTGAAACTTCTGATTTATTCCATTGAGGGAGCCATAATTTATATACAAGTGAGAAACACCGATGAAACTAATGTCCTTTCTCATCTCCATACAAAAGCAAAAGGAACCGAAATATTTTTCCCGAATGATTTCATAGTAGATTCTTAAAAGGGATTCTTTTACACGTATAGATTTAGGAAAGGGATGTTTAGCTTGACTGATTTCTGGACAAATTCCTTCAATTAGAGAGTATGAAATTGATGACTAAAACAGTTTTACAGAGCTCGTGTAACATTGATTTAAAAAAGTGTAATTGGATCAGGAAATAAGAGACCATTTTAGAATGAAGTTAATATGGGTTAAATTAAGATGAAACTCTGGAAAATAATTAGGATTTAAATTAGGAATCACTTTTAATTTTTCTGTCATGTTCGTTTGTTAAGATTTAGAACAAGTCATGTTACTTTTGAAATGCCTACAGACTTTTTACCTTTCTTATACTGCTACATTTATTAACTATAACTTTATTAGGGAGCGCGAATTATTCGCACTCGGCTTAAATAATTGTTCTTTCCATAGGTTTAGAAATAAATAATCAAGACTTCAGCATCTACTGGATATTTTATTTCGCTCGCTAATTCCATTAAATCACTATAGCAACTGTGAAGTAGTTTCAAACAACTCTCGTGCTTTAAAAAATTTAATTGTAGCATTTGCTACCTTAAAAAAATAAAATTTATTTAATAATATCAGAGGCACGTAAACAACATTCAGCCGATTTACTGAAAAGCTCTTGACACGCGCATACAAAAATAATATTTGTTGATTTCCTAACAACTCTTTTGGAGAGAAATTCGTTTCTATGACGGCTTTTGCTGCTTTTTTCCGTATTTCTGTCTTATTATTCTATAAATCTTATAAATAATTTATTTAAAACAATAAATCACGAAAATATATTTTTAAGAAATATTGCATCTTAGCAAAGCATTTTCCTCTCGAACTTAGCATTACAAAAATTCGCAAAAATAATTAACTGTTTTTATTATTTATGAATTAAAAAATTATAATACAACGAAAATTATTTATTTCATATACAACGAAAATTACTTATTTTTCTTATCAAGAAATCATAGTAATTTGTTGCTGTTATATTAAAAATAAAATAGTTTTTCATCAAAAATATCGTCTGTAACTCACTTCTTTATTTAAAAAAAAAATCGTTTGTTTGATTTCTTCTATTTGTCTTTTATTACGAAATGATGAAAGCAAATGAAGAAATAATTAATCTTGAGAATTATTTATTAAAATTTCATGCATTTACCAGATAGACAGAAGAGTTGGATGGAAATTTTTTTAGTTTCGTAAATTTGTGAAAGGCTATTATGGAAGAAAGCTTTTATCTCCATGAAGAAAAGCATGTATTTGATGCGAAAATATCAAAGCTTCTTAAAACATTTAAAGTTAATATTAATTCAATATTAACAGCTAAGAAAAGTTGTTTGGAAGCATTTGTAAACGTAAGAATTAATTATGATTTTGTTTTTAAATTTTATAAGAATTAATTTTAAAAATTCTATTTTAATGCAAAAAAGGTATTTAAAATTGTTTAATGTCATTATTATTTTTTGTATCACAAATGAATTCTTCTTATTTTCTTTAATTTTGAAATATTAATAGCTGTAGATCCTTTTGTTTCTTTAAGAACATACTAAATAAGAAAAAAATTTATTACTATGGGGTAAATAGTAATAAATTTCAATATTAACAGTTGTTCAATATTAAATTGCTACTTTTTCCATTTCTCAGGTTAATTTTTTGTCTTAGCAGAATAGTTATGCTACTCAATTAGAATTAATACTCTCACAACCCGAATGTTATTTTATTCTATTTTCATTAAAAAAATATTTTTAATAGTCAATTGATTAACTAAATTTACGATTTTATTTATTTTTTAATTGATTTTCGCATGTATATCGATTTTAGAAAATTTAAGAAAGTAATAGTTTTTAAAAAATTATAGTAACTGTAATTCGCGATGTGTTTGCATTAAATAATTAAATTAAAATTTCTAATTTTCATATTTTTTGTGACAATAGATTTTCTTTTCTAGACCATCTACACTGCAGTTATAAATAGTTAGTCATAAAAACACGATACTAACTCATTGCCAAGATCGTGATATTTTTATTAACAACTACACATTATCTCTTTGAAAAATTCAGGTTTGGTGACAGAACGTTGTTTTTAAATCTGACCTAAAAATATGGTAATTCGTGTAATCTTGCCGATCCACCAGCAACGCATCAACCGCCCCAAATTTCATTTTGGTGGCTAAATTCTTTAATGAATATGTGACAAACCAATTTTGGAGCGTGAGCGATCTATTGGCGACCGTTTTTTTAATTTGGAGAAAATGGCTGACGAGATGCACGTATGTACCAAAAATATTACTAATAAGGGCGACATTTTATGATAGATATCATGAAAAGTTATTTCTTTTTGAGTTTCGCATATGAATTACAGTACAATTTAACAAACAAGTTTTTTTTTTAAGTATTACACAAAGAGAAGAATTTCTTCCCAATGTCATTGCCTGTATTACCTTCTAATACATAAAAGCCTACAAATTTTAAATGGTATACAACAAAAGGTTTAAATTGTTTTTACATTTAATCAGTCTCTAGGCATTAACGATGACCACAATAATATAAGGTAGCTCAAACAATAGTACACCTTACTTTGGTACTTACGTATTAGACAATCCAACTTTATCGCCAAATTAGAAATCGTCGCCAATGATTTGTTAAATCGCCAATTATGGCAATCTGGCAATGGTGTAATTCGTTGATCTTTGTCGCCAAATTTAAATCAGCCGCCAGTGAGTTACTAAATTGTTGGCGAAGGCGGTCTAATACGTAAGAACCCTTACTTTTGATTGATGAATCCTATTTTTAATATAAATAACTCTTAACTGAGAAGTTCAAACCTGTTTTTATTTTTGCACTTAACATGGCTCAATTTAAAATTAAAATAAATAAAGTCAACATAAAACCTCTAAATTGAAAAAATTCAGACGCATTTTAAATAAACATATCCAGATTTTGACCTCAAAAATTGAGAATACACCTACGAAATTTTTGTAGTATTTCGCATAGAAAGAGAGTGTCAATATTTAATTGCATGTATTTTGGCTTTTATAATGGCATTTAAACGTCTCGGTATCGATTCGACCCATTTTTGTTTGTATCTGAAAATATTTTAACCCATTCTTCTTTCAACATTTGTTTTAAATGGGTTTTGTTTCTAATTTTGTGTTTTTGAAGCACTGTTTCGTAGTTTGGCCCACAGATTGATATCGGGTACTGAAGTAGTGGGTGTAACTGCTGCTTACAATGAAAAAAGACATTATATTTTTATTTTACGTGCATTCTGTTTGGGGTTATTGTCCTGCCAGAAAATGAAATTTCCATCTAAACCCAAATTTTTGACACTTTCCTTTTGATTGCTGAGACCATATGGTTCGTCCAACTTGATGCAGAACTTTCTCAATTCATAGGAAGAAGTGTAAGTGCTGGAAACTGTGCGAAGTATAATTAAGCACGCTGGATCTTTAGTAATAAGAGAGAAATCTTTCATTCAGCTTGCAAATTCAAAAAAAGCATTTGAATATTCAAAAACTTATCAATTGAAAGCCAATAACTTTTGAAAGAAAGTAAAACTTAGTGATGACAGAAAATTCAATATTTTTGGTTTTGGTCGCACTGTATGGATCTTCTTTGGAGAGGTGTAGTTATTGGAAGCTATTTCGAACAACGATTTTAAATTTATTAAAATGTAATCCAACATCTATTAAATTTTATACTTTCACTTCAAAGGTAGCTGAAAATTAATGTAGTTAAATGAAAAAAAAAATGTACTTACTTTAAGACTTTTTTTGCTAATATGTAAATGATGAGCAAATTTTTTTAGTTTTAACTGTTTCTGAATCATTTAGACGTATATTTCAAAAGAAACTCTTTGTATAAAAAAGAAATATCTGTTTTAAAAATCTGTATTGATGTATCTACAGTAGTTGCACATTTTTTATTCTTTGATTACAAGAAAAACCGTGTGGATTTTTAATTACTTAATTCAAGAGTTAATTTTGTAATGCCTAAAAATCCATTGTTTCTATTGCACTGCTCTCAATTCCTCAAAATATGACGGAAAATTCATAGAAATTATGATAAAATTTGTAGAAAAAGGACAAATTTACACATTATTTTCCCAATATAATACATCTTTTAATATGTAAATATATTTACTTAATGCGTCGGATCGCATAAAATATAAGTGAATAATGAGATTGTTACGTATCTCACCAGGTATGTTTATAGTGGGTGTTTGATGCGAAAATACAATCAGCAGCCGTTAATAGGAAACAACAACGACGTTTATTTACATGAAGACACCAACACAAAGACGACGAGTGCCCAGACGACAAAAATGCACAGCCGAGACGAACACAGGGCAGCTCATAGCATCAGGCAATAACCCATAAGTATTAATAGACCACAGCACTCAAAACGGCCAGACAGAATTCAGCAGGAAAGAGGATTCTCGGAGTTTCGCTCTACAATCTATTCAAATGGCTTAATTTATCACAGTCTCTTTGCTTTAGCTGCCGACTCACTACCGCACAACTGGTTACTGTCTGTCCATAAGGAGATCTCTGCCCGACAGTCGTCTATGTTTATGGCGGGCGTCATAGAAACAGGTGTCGATAGGGAGGATCTATTTTGAATGGGTGGAATCGGGCGGAAGTCTGGCGAGTTATTCTTTATCTTGGCGAAAAAATGAAGCGATAAAAAAAACTATTGCTCATTCGTCCTCTCGCTTTACCGCAGTTGCTCGCATCTTTATATTTGCTTAGCTTAGTTCTTTTATATTTTATTAATATTTTCTTTGGTTAATATTAACTGCATTTCATTATTTAATAATTTTAGTCTATTGAATTTTGAGATCCTTTAAAATGCCTTTTCGATTTAAGAATGGAGAGACTTTAAAATCACAAGCATGTAAAATTGTGCATAATGTTATAGAATTTTGCTTGTAACTTGCTGAAAATTCGTTTTGGGAAAAAGATGGGATTTTAGAAGAACTAGTGGATGAACTAGTATTTCAGATTGGAAGTACTGAATCGGATTCCGATTCAGAAGAAACGGAATCTTGTGACAGTGATTTAGAATTCTTTAAATTGAAAGTACACAACTGTCACTCGATCTCTGCTAGTTTTTCACTCTTTTAATAATAATTAATGTGTTTTATGAATAAAAAGTGAATTTTAAAATTGCTCTTTTTGTTTCATTTCAATTAGTTTAATCATAAGTTATAGAAGATATAGAATTTTATTTAGTTTATTTCCTGAAGCTACGAAATTTATTTGATTCTTTTTTTTTATTTTCTATTTTTTCATTAATGTGCTCTTGTTTTCTGTTATTAAATATATCGATAATCAAAAGTTTCAACTTAACATACTTTTGATTATCCTTACTTTTTTAAGTTTCGTTAAAAAAAATCTTTGAAAATTTTATTTATCTTATAGCTTTTATTTATCTTATTTGATAAAATGTAATTGTTAATTTTGAGTTTCGAAAAATAGCATATATATCAAAAATAAATAAATATATTTATTTATTAAAAAAAAACTTTTTGGAGAGGTTTTAAGCATATTTAACAATGGATATTATACTTTGTAACAGAATAAAAGCAACCGTTTATAAAAATTATGAAATCATTATGATTATTATTTTATTATTTTTAGGTTGAATTATACAGATTACTTCCCGTTTGCTGCGGATAATTTGATCTTAAGAAGTTACATAAATTTAAAACAAATATAATGAAAATTAATTTTTTGTCATGCTGGAATCTACTTTTTTTTCATCTTGTGCAGTCGTAAGACATATAAATAATTATACAGTTTTTCTATTTGATTTACTCAGCTCTTTCTGCACTAATCATATAGGAATTTCTGTATTATTCTAACAGGAATAATATGTTTTTTTCAAAATTCCAAGTACGCAAATTATTTTCAGCCCAGTGAATTATTTTTCGAATTTGCTTTCAAAAATTAAAGGCAATATAACAACAGCGCCAATTAGGCGCTAAACGCGCCAACGTAAGAAACTTGAATGAATTTCTACCTCTGTGAAATGGACTCTTCCTGCAGTAACCTGTTTCTATAACGACCGCCGTAAACATAGACGACTGTCTGCCAGAGATCTCCTTATGGACAGACAGTACTTCCCACTCAGTACGTCATTGTTTCCACAGTAGACAACAGGACTCGGAACACAGCAGTTAAGCACTCGTCTGAGGTAAACACAACGCTGGCACTCTGACGATACTTCGCTATCCTCGTGAAAACTCGTTACTGGTCTTCTACTCCAACTCCGTTACAAATTCAATTCCGTAGCTGTAATGTTTGTTCTAGGGGCACCTAGCTCCGCCAGGAGCTTATCCCCTGTCCTTTCAAGTAGATTAGTGGCTTTGCTTTCTGGACAGCGTGGCACTCTTCTACGAGCCTTGTAGGTGTTGAGAGTCTGGTAGCTGGAGATGAAATGGGCTGTGAGGACGGCGGCAGGAGGAACGGTGGAGAGGGAGTAGCTGGCAACCAATCAGAAGAGTCAGCAGATGAGGAGAAGGTGGGTAGGTGGTGACGTCACAGTAGCTGATGGTGGAGAGTCCGGTTGATGATGTTGATGCAAAAGCGAGGAGGCTGGGTGGGAGTGGTGGAGATTGTCAGGATGTTTAGTTATGGTCTATTGGGGTGGGGAGGGTGCGGGGGTATGGCTCCTTGTAGTTTTAATTTAAGTTTATCATTTTTCAAGATAATTAAAAGAGGAAGAAGTTGAGACTTTTGAGGGCTGAGGAGTTATTTTAAAAGAACATTTCTTGGTCTTCTAGTACGAGGAATAGGGTTGTAGATTGGAATATTTTTGATGGCCTCGTTATTTATTCTTGACATGTCTTTATAGAATTTTTCTGACAGTTTTTTAATGAAGTTTAATAGGGGTGGGTAGTCCAGAGCTCGATACATGTCTCTATTTTTCATGTAGTATTGCATTTCACAAATTCTTCTTATTAGATTATTTTGCAGTCTTTCGACAATTTTTAAGTTTGTTTTAGGAGCATAACCCCACACTGGGCATGCATAAGTTACTACTGGCCGCAAATAGGCTGTGTAAATAAGCATTTTATTTTTCCTAGTCATTTTAGAGTTTCGAGAGAGTAGGGGAAAGAATTTACGAGTTAGGTCCCGAAACTTTTTAGATATATGAGTAAAGTGGGGCTTCCAAGTTAATTTTGTGTCCAATATGACTCCTAAATATTTACATTCCTTAGACCACGGAATTATTTGATTTTTAATTTTTAAGGGGGGGAATTTATTTACACAATTAGTTCTAGAGAAAGTCATGGCTTCAGTTTTGGTGGCATTAATAACTATTTTCCATTTCGAGAACCAGTCCTCAAGAGATTTAAGGTGTCTATTTAGTGCTATTGAGATGTATTTGGGGTTACTGATTCGCGCAAGTATAGCAGTGACGTCAGCGTACATACATAACATGGTGTTGAATTGTTTGGGGATGTCATTAATGAAAAGTGAGAAAAGAACTGGCCCCAGCTTAGATCCCTGAGGGACACCTGCTTGTATTTGCTTGGTGTCAGAGAAAACCTTGTTTAATTTAATTCTGAAGGATCTAGAGCTGAGGTAAGAGATTAAAATTTTGATTAGGTATTGGGGGACTTTACTATTAATTAACTTGTAAATGAGGCCTTCGAGCCAAACTCTGTCAAAAGCCTTTTGGATGTCGAGGAAAACTGCCGCTGATTTTTGTTTGTTTACTAAACCTTCTTCAATAAATTCTACCACTCTGAGTAATTGGTGGGTGGTTGATAGCGATTTCCTGAAACCGAATTGTTCAGCTGTGAGAATATTGTTGATTTCGAGATGATCATTAAGTCTGTTTAAGATTATTTGTTCAGCTATTTTGCTAATTGATGGAAGTAAAGATATTGGGCGGTAACTAGTAGGATCTGTTGGGTCTTTGCCCGGTTTAAGTATAGGGATAACGGCAGCAGTTTTCCATAAATTTGGAAAATAACCGAATTTAAGCATGTTGTCAATTATTTTTGTAAGAAAATTAATAAAGTTAAGTGGGAGAAATTTAATCATTTTATCGCAAATTTTATCAAGTCCGGGGGCTTTTTTAACATTTAAAGTTTTAATATAGTCGGCGATTTCAGTAATAGTTGGGGGAGAATAATCCTTAAATTTTAGTGGGAGATCATCCTGAAAGCTCTTGAATGTGTCATTTACAAGTTTATCTGTTTCAAAATCAAGCGTAACATTGGGTTCGAATTGTTTCTCCAGGCTGTTAGCCAGGCAATTTGCTTTGTCAGTTTCATTATTTGCTATACTTGTTTGGCCGTTAAGGGGCGGAATTCTATGAGTTTTAGTTTTATGTGATCTTATTAATTTCCAGATGGTTCCGTCATTAGTGTTTGCGTCTTTAATTCTGTTGACGAATTCATCGTTTTCAATTATGGAGCCAAGTTTTTCTATTTCTTTGTTAATACGGTTCATCATTCTCTTGAAAACTGGGTCCCGAGTTTGCTGAAAACTCTTCCTGGCAAAGTTCCTATCTCTTATGAGTGTTCTGATTTTAGGGTCTATATATTTCTGCGTTTTCAAAATTGGGGTAGAGGCTTGCATTTTCGCATTAAGAATTTCCTCCTCGAAGTATTTAACATGGTTTTCTAGTTCAGTGCAGTCTTTGAATTCCTGTTGGAGGGGAGTTTTTGATTGGCTGAGGAGGTGGGCGTATTTTTCCCAGTTAGTTTTATAAATAGCAGTGCATTCTGGCAGAGAGTATTTGAAGTAGAATTTTAGAAGGATGGGGATGTGGTCGGAGCTGAGCTCCACCAGGGATTCAATTTCATAAGGGAATAGGAAGTCTTTAACTATAGTGAGATCAATTATGCTGGCTGATTGGGGTCCAAATCTAGTGGGGGTTTCGGGAGCAATGATTTCGAGTCCGGCCTGATGGGCGAAGTGGAATATGGAATTACCTCTGCTATTTTGTCTATTACAGCCCCAGCTCGCGTGGTGAGCGTTAAAATCACCGCAAAATATTGGGTTGGGTCCTGTTTGCATTAATAGTTCTATATCAAAGATAAAGTTAAAATTGTCTACTGTGGGGGGGATATAAACAGAAATTAGAGTTAATGGTTCTTTGTTTTTAAAATTTAAACTCACCACGTTTGCTTCTACATGTTGTAGTAAGGGTGGGGGGACCTCATTATGAGGTAAGCCGTTTTTAATGAAGATAGCGGTACCACCTCCTGCTTGGTTATTTCTATAACTATAATAAGAGAAGTAGTTTGCCAGAAATACAAATTCAATTCCGTAGCTTGAAATTACAGGCATTTTATATCTAATAGGAGGCGGGCCAAGAACCTTCTAGGCCAATCAGGGCGCATTTCGATTTCTATTGGTTGGATCGAGAAAATTCTTGAAGTTTCGAACAATAGCCATTTTGTCGCCAATTGGTTGCCAAGCTAAGAGTTCACCTTCGACTCCAACATCACTTTCTGTCCAATATAGTTCACCTTCAGCATTTTTGGCTCAGATCGCTCCTTTTTTTCCTCAGCTATGGAGGAGGGTGGTTGTCCTGATTCTGTGGATATTGAAATGGAGTCAGCGCAGGGTACATCTTCGCTAGCCTTGAATCGTACTTTTAAGGATCTGTCATGGAAGGGGTCCGAGGATAAAGGAGAGACTATCAAAAAGATTTGCCTAGATTCTACTGACAGCTTGGGTGACCAGGAAACTTCCAGTCAAAACCACTGCAAATGTAATCGTTGCCGTAGAGTTAAAGAACTTGATAAAACTATCTTCGCTTACTCTAAGGAGATTGTAGTCTTCGAAAGCACGGCCATTAAAGCCAAAGCAGAAAGACCTGATATGAAATTTTATCACGATAAAATCACCGACGATATTCAACCTACAAAGAAGCTATTACTGCAAGCAGAGGGTGAGCTCAGTTCTGTCTTATCTCTTGATTGCCTATTTAGCGAGGATGAAGGTTTTAAAATGTCCCCCAGAAGAAAGACCTCGAAAGCTATCAGCTTGAGACTGCCGACCTATTATAGCTCCCGGAAGGTGGGCTGAGAACCTTGTAGACCAATCAAGGTGCATCTCGGTTTCTATTGGACGGACCGTGAAAATTTGAGAAGTTTGTAGGATTATCCATTTTTTCATCAAATTCGTCACAAAGCTACACTGACGTAGCAGCCTCTCAGCATGCAACACGACTGATCATAAAACAGTCTTACGACGCCACTGTTTGTGCTTGAAACAAAATTTCAGGTTTGGGAAAATATTTATGCCGCATTTTTACGCAATTAAGACGGCAATTTAGCAGCGCATGTTCAGAAAGGCTGAAAAGTTCTTTTCGGTCCTTGGGAAGTAATTGTCCCGATGGCACAACAACATGTCGCTGTATTGTATTTTTTCTTATTATGCATGTATTTGTAGAATTCATTAAGATTTTTTTTTTTGCGTAAACAAATTATCACTTATCATAGGTTTATTCACTTTGTTTATACTTTTCGCTAATTTTTAATAAAAAATACATATAATTTCCCATTTTTTAAGATTAAAAACAAATATGAATTAATGATTTTTTTTTGTTTCACAAAGATTTTTTTAACAATTTCATAGTATAAAATAATTCAATACTGAATTAAATAAGGCTTCCCTGTTATTATGTTTATTATTTCGTAAAAGATTTTAATTTTTAACATTATATAGGGCAGATTAAAAATAAAATATAACTTTTTGACGGTTTTTTAAAAAACTGTCTTGAAAAGTGAGGAATAATTCAAAATATTTATTTTGCAAGGATTCCATTAAGAAAACTTCAGAGAAAGTTAGTGAAACTTTCCAAGTTCAGATGGCGGAAAAAGAAAAAGCTGTTGAAGATTTTAAATCAGAATTTTATCAAATGGTTCAACAAGCTATGGAAGAATTGGACAAAATGAAACAAATTGAAGAAAAAATTGAAGTAAAAAACACTGAATTTAATTGATTTTTCAATCCTTTCGTATTAATTATTTTCATTCAATGAAATTTTTAATCCGATTTGATTAAAAACTTTTTTAATTAAGTTTATTTATCCTTTTATTACCCTTTAATTTATTATTTATCCTATAATTATCCTTTTAGTTCCAACTCATATGAAATTAGAGAATAAAATGGAAAACAGGGATAATTTTTTCTTCCTTTCATCGAGAAACAAACGAATTCAATATTTGCCACCTTTTGGCCATAATTTTTTTTTAATTTGAAAATTTAAATATTAGTAATAAAAATATTAAATATTAGTAATAAATCCCTCCAGAATTTAATATATATACTGATTTTAAATTTTAAGTGGTCTTTTATTTATTATGATGATATAGAAAAATAGCAAGATGTAACTGTACATCTAACAAAAAAATTTTGTATTCGGAAAACCGAGGTCAGAAGTGCTGTTTATAAATCAAACTATAAAATCAAATGAAATCACAATAATAAAAAACACGAAATTATGTTTATCAAAATTATCCAGATTTAAAATAAATTTATTATTTCGTAAAATTCTCGATTTAGCTCGATTTTCTTTGGGAGAAAGCTATATGAGGTTAATAATCCATTTTATGAGGTTTATCCATAACCCATTATCCCTTTTATAGAGTTTAGTTCCATAAAAAAGTATCGGAAATAAAATACATACATTTTTTTTCCATTTCACTTTTGTTTCTTCAGCTGTTGTTATTCACCAATTATATTTTACGTGTATGACATAAGTATTAAACAGAATTGACACGTTTTAGTTTGATCCAAAAAGAATGAAAGTAGTTCATATTTATCTTTCCTCTCTGAGCTCATGGCTAAAAAGACATGTTTTTTTTGTTGTTGTTTTGTTTTTGAAAAATCCAAAATTTATTTTTGACGTCTTAGTTTAATATCACGATTTCTATCTGTAAGCATCAAATTGTTTATTACTCTTCTTGCCCCAAATCGAAAAAAATCGAGTAATATCATATGACAGGAAAATAAGTAGTAAAGTCTTATGTTATAAATTTTATGGAAATTGCTTTTAGCGAAAGATTCAGTTGATTCCTAAATGAAACTTATCAATTTGTTTAATTTACATCTAAAAAATCTTGTCATCTAAAAACAACAACTTGAAATTGATTTAAATAAATGGAAGCAACGAAAATGATTACTTTCCAATAATTGTCTAAATCCTTATTTAATTAGAGGTATTTTGAAACTTTTTGGGATTTACTTATAATATTCTGCCCTAACATTCCTTTCAACTGTTCACTATTTATTCCGAAGTTATAAGTCACTTGCTTAACAGAACTGATTAATCTTCAAATAAATTTGGAGATAATTACATATGACAGGAATTTATGAGGAAAGAAAAGGAGATTTTGGCCCATCTGTTCGAAACATCAGTGCAGGCTTATGTTTTAAACACGGTTTGTATGTCATATTTTTTCAAATTTTATTTTAAAGTATACACAAAAGTGTATTCAATATTGTTAGAACGTGGAAGATAATAAGATCAATAACAAAAAAAAAGTGTAATTATAAAATATACTTTAATTTTTTAAAGAAATTTATTAAAATTAGAAAAATAAAACTAGTATTATCTAAAAGCTAATTTTTTCAATCTAAAATAAATGTAAAATTGGTTTTTGTGCCATAGAAGCTCAAAAATGATTGAGTGATAGAAATGTAACTAACTTTCAATCATAGATCTAATAAAAAATTTGACAAACGCTTTTTTTAACGAGCAATTGCTATATGCTTAAGCAGTTAATATTTGGTGACTACAGGTTGAAAGGACTTCTGTTGAACGTTTAAAATTATTTTTACGTCCTGCTTGTCTCGGTATGCAGAGATAGTAACCAGTAAATATAAGCATAATAATGTTAAAAAATTCTTGACACAGAAACGGGTCTTCAGATGCTGCACATACAAGACAATTAAATATCTAATATTATGGTATTTTCATTTTTGTACTGATTTATTCAATTACGCTTTCTTTATAAAAATTAAAATGTATTTTCAAATGGATATCATTCGCTTTATTTATCATGCGAACCTTATGTGTTTGTAGCATTTGTTGAAAGTGAAAGAAAGGGGAGAAGAAAACGAAAGAAATGCTTATTTTCATCAATTGCAAAAATTCAAAAAGCTGAATGAAGAATTTTCAAAGGTAAATAATCAGTGCTTTTCGACTAATTAAAAGCTATAGTTTTGTTGTAAAAGGTAACTGTAGTATTTTTACTTCTGCTTTGTATAAATACTTTTTTTCTTATTATTTGTTACAACAGAGACGTACTACTCTAACAAAAACTGGAACATAAATCAATTCCTAAAATTAAAATTATATCTCCTTAATATTTCGTCTGTTGGCGCTTTAATATAAGAAGATATTTTCGCTAAAAAAATATCGAAATGCAAAATTTTTCCTACAAATTTAATGCATTTAAATATATTAAAAATAATAGCATTGTTTAACTTTCTGGTTGGGCCAGTAATTTATATTGTTACGAAAATGCTCTCAAGTACGATTCAAAGAAGCAGAATTTATTGTTTACGAAACGTGTATTAAATATATTCAACATTAACTACAAATACACAACGAATTAACACTATTAAATTATACGCACTATTATTAACACTATTATATTAAAGCTAATTACGGGTAACAACAAAGCTCTTGTTAGAACGCACGTCAAAAAGAAAAGACGTTCGCCCAAGCCAAGCCAACTACACAGCTCTCTCTCGGAACTTACTCATTGCTGCTCCCACACCACCCATTTTATAGCATCCCTCTAAATTGGGCAGGGGAAACGCAGAATCAACGCGGGACGCTCCAGGCAAGTGTGGAGATTTCACTAATTTTCCCTAGGAACAAATTTTTATCTCTTGACTTCCATCGCACATTTTAGCGTGTAATAGAAACCATTAGCGAGTTCCTTATATTGCTAACACACCCAATTCGCCAAGTTAGGTAAATATGGCGATCTTCAGTTGGAAATTCCCTTAGAATAATCTTTTCTCACTGATGCGCAATTCCATTTTCAAATAATTTCTATACAATTAAACTATTTACAAAATTTACATCTAGTTACACAAAATTCATAACAATATATATAAAAGGTAATGGTTTTTTTTGTCCTTTATAGACTTAAAAACTACTGAACATGTTTTATTCTAAATTTTTCATACAGATGTATAGAAGAGATCTTAAATTCCTCGAGAGCTCCGCAATAATTAACCGAATATTTAATTTTTTTATTAATTAAAATCCATCTTTCGCTCCTCGAATCTTTTTACTACTTTCTCTTTTCCTCTCTTCTCTTTCTTAGTTTCTAATATTTTTTAACGTCTTGAAAACTCTAATTAAAAGACTATTTAATCCATATAGATTTCTGATGGAAGATCGCCCTGTCAGAATTTTGACCAAATGTAATCCAATCTAACTGCCATACGCTTTTAATATCTGTAAAATTAAGACTATGCAAATACCACTACAGCATGTAATATTTTTATATTTTATATATTTTGATATTCATGTATATAAATTTTCACCTTATGATGTTTTTCCCTTCTGCAGGATATGCATAAAGTGGAACTCAACCATTCGAAACAACGTTCTGAAGTTCTTGATAAATTACAGAGAGACGTATCTCAGTTACAAAAGAAGATACTTAAGGAAACCCAACAAAAAGAGATGGGGAATATCCGAAAACACCTCAAAAATACACTATTTTAAAATTATTTTTTATTTAAGTTCTAACCTTTGTTAATTATGCTTTATTGCAACATTATAAAAAATAAAGACCTTCTCGTTCTGATATAAATACAAACATGGCAAAAATAAAAGGTTTTGAAAGTTCTGAAGCAATGAACTGCTTGACGTCTATTTCATTTGCAGCAGATACTCTCCAGATGTCCTGTTCAAAGCTAATAAGTAACATGACTTTTGAGTTTCTTTCTGTTTATTTAAGGACCGCGGTGACCTGGTGGTAAGGTTTCGATTTTGAAACCCGAGGGTTTGAGGCTCGAGGCCCAGTTCCACTGAAGACTGTCCTGTTAGTGGATCTGGTACCCCTTAAATCCATCGACCCAAACGTCCTCCCACTGGTGTTGTATGAGAATTTGGAAAGGGAGGAGCCAGCTCAAGTTTCGTCCTCTTCATCTGCTCGCGGCTCAAAATTACGAGGTCTATTCCCAAGACCTAGAACTGCTTTAACCACTTAACTGATTTATTTTCTTTACTATCTGATAAGATGACACTTTCTATTTTAGGAATATTTTCTTATTTTGTTTCAAATGGAAATCCAGTGAATACATGACTCATCTATGTATTCGAAGTAATTTTCATATTGACTTATAATCATTATTAATGGTTTATTTTTAATTTACAACTATCAAAATTCAATAAATCGATGCACGTACGGCATACGGGCAAAACTGTTAAGAGGTTAAAACGATACTTTAATGTAACTAAACTATATATTTAAAAACAATACTCAAAATGCCTTAAGTTTTTATGCACAGATATATGGAAAGTGAGTGGAAATTCCTCAAATCGTATGGAAAGATATTTTAATCGCACTCATAATGTAATGCTACATATTTATCGATAGATGTTATAACATTTTTTAACAAATAAATAGCAAATATAGCATTTGTAGCGTGCTTACATGTATCATTCGAATAATGCAATTCGAAATAATTCATAATGATTAGTAAAATTAAACGATTTTGGAGGCCATTCTTTACGGCTCTTATAAATATTTGCTTTTTGGAGTTTAAAGTTTCCTAGAGTGCGATAAACATTCTTTCAAAATCTTTGCTAAGCAAAGATAAAGATTACTTAATCAATCTGATACTGAAGCAGTCACATGCTTTATTGATTATGGACCTTACAGTAATGCACTCGGCAGTTTACACAGCTGTGACACCAATCGCTCAGAATCGTACCGAGTTTTACAAAATGGAATTCCTGAAGACGTTAAAGGGCGGTTTGCCGGTACATCCTCTTCCGCCCAAGAAGCATCGTGATGAAAGTGTGCCGCACGCACCTGTTAGGAATACGCATCTGACACCAGAGGAAGCGCAGGTAGGAATTATGAAGTCTTAAACATTCTGAAACGACTGAACAGACGAAAAAAAATTGAAAATTCCTATTATTTTTTCCTATAATAAATTTATATAAATATGTATTTTAAAGGAAATTTAGAAAATTTGTTCGAATGATAGTGAGATGTGAATACAATTTCACAAAATTGCTTCGCTAATATTTGCATCGTAAAATAGATATTTAGATATTGGCAAGCATTCGCAATGAGCGAAATTTTCCAGTAAAATTCAATATATTTACTTACAAACACTTCTTTCACTCCTATAAAGTTTTAAATAGCAAAAAGTTTTCATTTCTTTCTTAATTAATACTTATGTATAAAAGAACTAGTTTATACCTATGTATAAACTATCGATATTTTATATAAAAATATATATAATAGAATTAATTCTCATGACATATTTAACAAAAGTAAATGGAAAAATCATCACGCACCTAAAGGTATAATGCTTTTCCAGTAGATTGATAAATAGTGGTTTAATTTATTTTAGTTATATTAACGTCCCATTGGAAAGCAATACTAAGGCTATTTTGGGATGGTTCTTGCAAGTTTGAACCGTGATCAAATGACGAGGACGACACCTGAGCTAAATCTCCTTTCCCACATCACACCAGCGGGAGGACGTTTGGCCATGACAGATTTAACCTGCAACGGACCCTCTAACACGGCGGTTCTTCGATGGAATCGGGTCTCGAACCTGAAACCCAACTACTCATCAGGCCACCGAGGTAGTGAATTCAACATAACAATAAGCAGTGAATTCAAACATTCAATAAACAGTGAATTCAAAAATGAAATCAGCTGATGTGTTTAAATTATATCACAGAAGTCGGAAATGACTTTGGAGGATTCTTAACAAAATAGAAATTGGAAAGAGCAAAACAGCACATTAAATGGATTTTTTAATAACTTTTCGTCACACTTTTCGCTTAATATGTAGATATTTAACTCTGTATTTTAAAAGTTTATTAAGTTAAAGGATTTTTTTATCTATCAATTAATAATACTAAGAATATATTTTTAAAAATAAAGTTAAATATTTTTTTATCATTAAGATCATTAGTGTTGTGAGATAAATAAACATCAGACTCAATATTACAGATCAACATTTTAAGATAGCTTTCTATGAGTATAATTTTCTAAAACAATTTGGCATAGGAAAGCAAACTTTTAAATATGCATGAAGTTCTTCATATAAAACTGCATTTTATGTTTGAAAACTAAGTTTTTTTTTCAAAATGTATTCTTAAACATTTAATTCCATAAAAGCAATATGTCCTTTCGGATTAAAAATTTTATTTAATGAATGAATTTTCCCCCATCTTTCTGAAAAAAAAATATTTTTTTCTACATTTTTTTAGGTAAAGTCTATATCTATTCTTTCACTGTTTGTTTTGTGTCAGAACGTGATGTTGTTTTGGTTAGGAGGTTTTGACGTCGCCGAAATTTACGGACAAAAAATATTTTTACCTGCTTTTACCAGTATTGTATTATTATTATAATTTGTGCTTCTTTGACAGAAGACGCTTTTTTTCTCTCAAATTCGGATATCTGGATTATTTTTTGAAAGTGTCTGATTAACGTACAAGTTTTTGTAAATATTTTAGAGGGAAAAAAAACTAATAGAGAATTTTAAAAAGTGCCTATTATTTTGCAATTAATTAATACTTTGAAGGCTCACAAAACAGCAATTTTCCGATACCAGTTATTTTAAAATCATTTTCATATATAGCAAAACTTTTTTCATTGGACCCGCTTTTACTTTCGCTCCCGAAAAAGTCTTCACTCTCACATTCTATGAATCCACATTTTCGTAATTTCACAAATATCACATTCTCAAGGTCATGAATTTCTTTAAATAAGTATCTATTTAAGAAAACATAGCACAATTTAATGAGACAGTACCTGATGATAAATGAAGATTTCATCAAATATCACAACTTAATAAAATATTATGAAATATTTAAATTAGTTTAGTATTATTAAACATTTTTTGATATTCATTTTATGAAAATGAAGTAAAAAATATCGTGCTACAACTTTCGTTATGCAAAATTGTATTACATTACATTGCTTCTCTAGGTTTCTTTAATAGTTCGTTTTATTGATATTTATCGTCATTAATTAAAGTAATCGAAATGATTGAAACGAATACGGATAATTGAGACGCGCTTTTTTTTAATGGAAGAATATCAAAATATATTACAGCAGACTCTTTTAATATTGATGATTAATGAAATAAATAAAAAAAACATTTAAACAAGCTTACAATACAAATAATTTTAATTTTATATCTAAGATTTTTTCTTTGCAAACTAACTTATCTACTGTTAAGCGGACCGATGTATTTTTTTTATCTATGTCAATAGTTTATATTTATTTATCTAACACGGAAGTTCACGATTTTTTTCTCACTATTTGGGAAGATCTTTAGCATACGTTCTTACACTTTTTACATAAATTGTCCATGCAGTTCTTTAGCCAATATTGTGATTTCTGTGGATGGCTTCAAGATACATTTACACACACACACACACACACACACACACACACACACACACACACACACGTGCGCGCTTGTAAATCTCGTCATTTTCAGCTAATTGTTGATTTTATACAGAATCGATATTCTCAAAGCCTCTAGCGGATAAAAAGTTTTTCTGCTAGATAAAAATAATCTGCGCTAGTTTTCGGATTTACCGAGCACATTTTTTTAGTAAACAGCTTTGGTGTTTGACTTTTTATTATGTTTCATCAATATATATATATATATTTATTTCCTTGTGTACTAAGATGAAGTAGTGTGAATCACCATGAGATAAAATTTTCACAGTTTGTTGTTCGATCTTTAGATTTCTCAATTTGTCTGTGAACAAGAAAACGAAATAATCCAAAACAAGTAATATAAAAAATAAATAAATAAATTCCTACTTAGGAAAACAAAGTAATTTTTTTAATTTTAGTTATTTTTATTAAATAATTATAATTAATATAAATAATTTATCAAAAAATTATGCCGGACCAAAACAAAATTGTCCATATCTGTTGAAAATAAATCAGAATACACTGCCCATGCGTGAGTTTTCAACGCCGATTGGGGCAACGCAAAAACGTAAATTTTCTACGCCAGCTGAGGTAACGCAATACGGAATAGAAATTTTCCCTTTCTTTTATTCAGTTTTATTTTAATTTAAAAGTACTTCAAAATGAATCTGAAAAATCTATGAATAAACAAGGATTAATTTTGAACGCATCAAACACTAAGAAAATAAACATAATCGTTTGAAATAATCGGCCGAAAACATGTTAAGTCTAATCTCATTACCGTAGGAGGGGGGGAGAACTGCAGTCTTACTCATTTGGCGGTGGGGAAACAAAGATTTTTGCAGTGAATTTTAGAGAATAACTAGGGGATTATATCACTTACTCTCTTCGGCCACCAATCCTTAAGAATGGCATTGTGATTCTTTTCGGTTCACTCTTCTCATTTCGCTTCATCATTTAATTAATAATTTAATTTCTTCTAGTACTAAGAAATTGCATGTACTTTTACTGCTAAAAATAAATTTAAAGTATTTCAACTAGCATTAATTGTTAACATTAATTTTACATCAATTTATAAAAACTAAACCACTTAATTTCCAGAATAAAAATTTTTTGTTGACACACACAAAAAAGTTTTTTGCGCGCGCACACACACGCATACACAAGTCAAATTTTAAATCTTATCGGTCGAACGAAAGAAATCCAAACAATCCAGACTTAAAATATCATGGCTGGACAGCAAAGGTAATTTGAAAAAGTCGAAGGGAAAACCCTCTCATTATTATTATTCTTTTAGCATCGATCTAAAGTTCTTTAAAATTAAAAGTGGAACAAAATTGATCCTAACTAGGCAATGTATATTGTATCCTAACAAGGCCATATAAGAAAATGTTATGATGCCTAAATTATGTAATGAAAGATTCTCGAGACACTAGCATTTCAAATTTTTAAAAATCCTCTATTCTGTATTTAGAACTGATTGAGTTATGAAATTTTGAATATTAATACAATACAATTTTAGATTATTTCATTGACCCTCCCTAGAAGTTTCTTTCTGTCAGTGCACAGTTTTTCTTTTTTGCGGGTATTTATTAACCCAAAATTTTGAAATTAGAAACTTCATAACACGGTCTGATTTGATCATAGCAATGTGGAACTTGATTTTGTTTAAAATATTATAATCACAAAAATATTTTATTAAATGTAATTAATACCTATTGTAACAGTAAAAAAAATTTGGTATTGACGAATCTTTATGTTTCAGATCTCAATGATTTTAGGAAACACGTCTGTCTGTCGCTCTGTTTGAGTGCTTACATGATAAATAAAAACAACAAAAACAACTTTCAGCTAGATGAATAAAATTTGTTATATAAATTTAAGTTAAAACTTGCATATTTCTAAAAAATTCTAGACGAAATACATTCAGAAGCTTGGTTGTCCAAATACAAGTGAAATCGATAACTATAAAACTCAAAGAGTTAGAGATGTAAAATTTTGTACACCGACTTAGAATTAAAAATGCAGATTCTTAATAAATCTTAACTCCAAATCTGTCAAGAAGTCAAAAAATGTCTTTACATCTGTACTTTTGCATACACGAACACGATAATTCAGGAACAACTTAGAGGATAAGAGCCAACAAATTAAAAAAAAAATTGATTCACACTTTTTGTAACCAATATGTAGATTCTAGTTAAGTTTTCAACCAAATCTTGCAGGTTGACTGTTCTTCGGTTTGTATTTCCATATGCGTCTAAACAACTGAAAAATACAAAAATTTAAAGAAATAAAAATAACTTATTTTTAAGCTTAATGATAGTTCTATGTTAAATTTTGGTTGTGTTGTTTCACGTCCCCATTGAACAGCAGTGCTAAACCATGTCCATGGTTGGATAGGGAAAAATTGTAGTCTCTGTTAGTCACAAGGACCAGAGCACCTAGAAATAGGTAGATGTCTGATTTAGCTCTTGGCAAATCAGCGATTAAAGCCGATTGAGTATCTCTTGTTTATTTTCAATAATGTCATCTAGGGCCAAGATTACGACTTAGGTACACACACGCCACAACCCTTTTTACGAGGTGGACTTCAATCATGCATTACATTCATTCATCCACAGATCGCAATTTAGATCTGGAACTTAGGACGATCCCCTCTAAATCAATTCTCCCAGTGGTATTATTCTCGACATGGAGGACTTTGTGACCACGACAGATTTAACGTATGTCAGCCACCACCAATCACGGAGAGTCTTCGGCTGGCGTGTTCGAACTCACACTTCAAGGGATACGAATCCAACGCCCTACCAAGCAGGCTATCCGGGCCATTTTGGTTGTAATTAGTCAGAGTAAAGCTGTCCAAAATATATATTCGATTTTCTGATGTTTGCATATTTATCACATGATGTCGATTAATTGTCGAAAAATTCACCAAATACTAGATTCAATAAAACTCTAGATTCACCTGAAAAATCGATATTTCGTAGCTATAGTTTACCTAATGATCAATCAAAGTACATATTCGATTTTTTTATTTGTATATTTATCACATGGCAAACATTAATTGCTAAAAATTCTCGCCGAAGATAGCATACTAGATTCAATAGAGCGCTAGATTCCCCTCAAAGATCGATATTTCGTAGCTATAGTTTACCAATCCCAAGCAATTAATGCTCAATCAAAGTACACATTCGATTTTATATTATTTTCGTATTTATCACATAGAAACGATTAATTGCTGAAAAAAACTGAGCGAAGATAGTGTAGCGTTAGCCTTATAAGCCAGATAACCTCTACGATACTGAAGTCGGCTTTTGTATTAGGGTCATATTACTGGGTTATTTCCCTAGCGTCGCAGGTTCGTATCGTGACCTTCAATCCCTGCTTTGGTGACCTTGATAATGCAACCTTCCGCAACAGTCGTGACGCTCTCTAACCGTACCAAAATCGTCAGACTCACTTGACGAGAAAGCAGCAACTCACCGTAAAGCTTGGTGAAATATAAAAATGTTCGCTTCTTCACCGACTCACTGGTGGGGGAGTACTGTAGCGTTAGCCTTATAAGCCAGATAACATCTACGATACCGAAGTCGCCTTTTGGTGTAGTGGCTATATTACTAGGCTACAGGCCCAAGCGTCGCAGGTTCGTACCGCGACCTTCAATCGCTGCAATAGCACTTTAGATTCAACAAAACAATCGATTCACGGCAAAGATCAATATTTCATATCTACTGTTTGCCAATGCCAGGCAACTGATGAGCAGGAAACAGTTTTCTTTACAACACTACAAAGTACTACACTCTCGTGTGGGTTTCTGCAAATAAAGCTACATATTCTTCTAACCTATTATCCTATAATATTTTAAGTACATAGAATAACCTTCTATGAATATCTTTCTAGTTCGTGTATAGAATATCCTCGTATTCACGAACTCAAAAAAGAAAGACCAGAACAATAGAAGCTGTGATGGAATTACGGGAGGATGTGTGGTTCTATGTGGTAAGACGATGAGTGTGTGATGCGTTTCATGAAATATGGCTTCAGAAAATGGCCCATTAATGCTGAAATCTTTATATATATGTATCTGAGATGTGTGCAATTAATTACTTATTAAAACATATTGCACCAAAAGGTTGTTGGCTATTATTTGCTCTTAAGAGACGTCATAATGACTTTCCTTGCTCAAGTTCTATAATTTTATGCTGAAGAATAATTTCTTTATTAGAGAGCATGAGAAGAAGTCTTGAGGGGATTCTTGCCATTGGTTTATTTCCATTTCTGTCTTAATCATTAAAACAATAGCACGATAATAATAAACAATAGTAAACCTGAATTTTTTTTCTAGCTTGCCCTCAGAAACAGTCTTCGATACATTCCTTCGCATCTTCATGATGAGTTGGCTCCAGAATTTGCGGAGGAGTTGCAGAATTTTGGTCACATATACATGTATCGATTTCTACCCGAATTTGAAATGCGGTAAGTATTTAAAAAAATCATAAATTTTATTGAACTTTTAAAAACAATAAAACATTAAAGTATTATTTTTCAAACAATGATCAAAATTAAGACTATCAAAGTTTTAAATAAATTATATTAAATTTCTGAGGCATGAATTCTACATTCATGTTCATAAATTAAGGATAACTCAGAGTCACACGGAAATCAAACTCTAAAATACATACATCACCAGTAGAACGACTGAACACATCTTTAAAAAATCATATGCAAATTGAAGGAAACCACCAGATGACACCAATAGTGCATCACAATGACGAGAATTTGAGAGAGGGATGTATAAAGAATACAGGCAAAGAAGTAAAATTGTTCGCAAACGCTTTATAAGCCTTTCAGTGCAATAACCGCATAATTATGACTCAAAGGACGCGTTTGGATGATTTCTTACGCGGTAGAATTATCGACCATCCAGAATTTGGGCGTACCCTGCTGGAAGTATCCGAGGAACTTGGAATCTTCCAGAGTGTCCTCTCCAGACTTTGGCAACGATTCCAAGATGATGTTAATGTGTGTATGTGCTATAGTATAGGTCGCCTCCGAGTTACAACGCCGAATGAGGACCTGTATCTGGCAGTTACTGCCAAAAGAAACGGGTGGAGTACAGCTTCAGACCTGTCTCGTCAGCTCTCTTCAGCTACTGATACGACAGTTTCAAGACTGCGTACAGACGCTTAGGGTAGATTATTCTGTATGCTCGTAGGCCTGTCATATGTATTCCCCTTATTGCAACTCCAGGGAGTAAAAAATCGCAATTATTATTAATGATATCAGACATATGACATCTTTTTTGCTCTTTAAATTTTGTTTAATAAATAGGCTTTACAAATTAGTAACATTTGTTTTGCTCCTGACTCTTTCTTTTCTTGAACTTGCTTTATCCTTAATTTATCGACATGAATGTAAATCAACTTACTGATATTATTAAATCATTGGATCTTCCACTAATAGATCTTTCCCATAGCAGTTCACTCTGAGATTGGCTCAGTCTATTAAAAACGTAGGCTGGAAATAGGGAAAATGGTGGGCGGCATGCAGTGTTTGTTTGAAAATCAAAACACGTGGTTGGCATAAACATACACAATACTGCGCGCTTGGCATGCGGTGTTTGTTATTTTTAAATCAAAACATACGGTTTTGATTTTAAATGCACAGATACGGTTTTGACTTTGGTATTCACAGACACGATTTTGATAAAAAAAAATTTGTCGTTACTTCGAATTAGCCTAAAAATGCATATTTTTATTACATCGGTTTGAAAACTCAAATTGTAGCATGAAAATTTTTTTACCACAAGAGAAAAGTGTGGCTGTGAATTTTCCTTGCAGAAACCTTCTTAGCCTATTAAGTGTTATTTTCACATTCCAATTGCTATAACTCGTCTGAAGTTTTATGAAATGTATCAATAATTCATTGAAACAACAAGCGTCTTTTAGCCCTTTGTGGATTTCAGTTTTCACTGGAAGAATTTTTTTTGGGGGGGGGGATTAATGACTTTTTTTTTCTTCTTCTTCTTTTGAGTGATTTTCGAAATTTTTCTTCTGATGACAAATTTAGCTTTATACACATATTTATATAACATATACTATCGTGATTTCACCACTTTCGAAAAATTGTGTCACTTTTTAAAGTATCTAAATGAAATAAATATAACTTAGAGAGAAAAAATGGGCCAAAATACAAACACTTCTGATTCGTCTATTGAGTCTCATACAGTATTAAGGAATGACAATCATCTCTTTATTTTCTGCATATTTTATTTAAGGCTGAGAAATAATAAAAAATTAAACATTTTCATTAATGAAGTTCCCCTATGCTTTCTTAGCCTTTACAATTAAGGGTGTTTCTCTGATTTTTTTTTTTTTCATTTTGTGAAATTTGAAATTTTCATAAATAAAATTTTATTTGTCTTGTTTGTTGAATGTTTGAATTATTGTATTGCACCATTATATTGACAATGAATAGATAATTTATCCTCCAGACAAACGGATAGATAAGATATCTTTTGAAAAGTTATATCTATAACTTTCAAAAGATAATATAATTTTGAAATATCTATTCAAAATTAGATATAATCTTCAATTTTGACATAAATGTAGAAATTCGCTTTTCTTATTTGTAACGCTTTTAAATTATGGCATTCACTTACGCAGGCATAGATAAAATTATAGAGAGTGGACCCTATTAATGAATTTTCTCCAAAATCTTATATAGATTAATCATTTTAATTGTAAATTATTATGCCAAATTTGGCTTTTCTTCCATCTCTGAGTTATTGTATTTACATGAGTGTGGACGGATTGATAGACAAACTTCTTAGAAGAGGAATGTGTCGAAAATTTGATGAAAACATGCATTTTTGTTGTTAATATTGCTGATTAAATTCCTCCTGTTGTTGAATTTTTATATATACATTCACAAACCCACAGATATATTTTTTAGCACATCGGAGGACTAAATTCATCTAGATTGTTGTATTTTTTATTTACGCATTCACAAACTCGTAGACATATTTTCAGAAACAGTTTTAGTACTTTGGAATGATAGTTCCTTAAAATATCTAGATTAATTTTTTGCTGATTAAAATTCTTATTTTGATGTATATTTCATCAATAAGAAAGTAAAAAAGAAAATCAGTATAAATTCGTTCATTGTCTTCTTTAAAAGATTAACCAACCGATATTTCCAACCGATTGGGGTAAATTAATTAAGACAAATAATAATGAATTAAAAATAATAATGCTCTCACATGATGACTTGAAATTTAAGATTGAAGATTTCATTTTCTTTTTAATTTTCTTTTCTACTTGAAGTTAAATCGGCCGCTTTCAGAAAACGAAATTACCCTTGAATAATAACCTAGCTTATCTTTCAAATTGATCAATCCACATGCTGATGTCTTACCTCATTTGATGAAGGTTGTGATAGTAATTTGTTTATCATACACTCTGCTGATAAAGAATTTGACGTTGATATATTAAGCTTGAATCTTTCTTTCTAGAAATTTCGATTCATTTCTGTTGCTAGTGCGCATTAGTCTTCCTGTTGTTTGACAAATTCCTTGCTTAAAGATTAACTAATTTGGCGACAAGAGAAAGCAGACGAAACGTGTTATGAAGAACCTGATTAATTGATAAACGAAACTGCTCTTCCTCCTTGATACGAATGTGTCAAAAGCTTTTATCACATCATAAATAGATAAAATCGTCGATTATTTATATCTCTTGAGCAACTTGCGGCGAAAAATTATAAATTTTCTTTCAACTATTTTCTTTTTTTATAAACTGATAGAAGGCATGAAATATAAAATGCAGTGTAGAAAAGATTTTAGTACAGAATATTAAAGTATAAGTGTTTAGAGGTTGTGGAGATAGTTTCCTAAACCATATATAAATCTCCAGAATGAAGTGATCACTTTTGTCTACTGCTCATTTACGCGGCTAAAAACCCTACGTTGCGGTTCTGTTCACAATCGTGACCCACGATCTTGAATAAGAAACTTTCTATAGCTGTTATGGCACCCTCTATCGACAGAAAAAGTCTTCAGACGCATTAAATACAACTCCTCCACCACCAACAACAGCTCACATAAGCTCGCCATACGTTTGGCCTAAATATATCGTTCGTCTCCTCACCGACTCACTGGTGGGAGAGAATGTGGTGATAACTTCATAAGCCAGATAATATCCTCCGGAAAGGAGTTATCACTTTTGTCTAGTGGCCATAATACGCGTCCTAACGTTACGAATTTGGTTCCAAACTCAGTCATAACAAAGTCAACTACAAAGAGAGTATTGGACCAAATCGATGCCGTTTCTCGTATTTTCCATTTATTCCACTGATTTATAAAAGAAAAGAAATAGTTTAACTTTTCTCAACGAAAGGGAAAAGTGGTACTGCAGTATGAATTTTTGCAGTAAAACAGCCATCAATATTCAAAGAAATAGAATTTTTGATGGCGGGACTCCCCGCGCAATTTTAACAATTGCATTTGTTTCTTCTTGAAATTTGGTAAATGTTAGTGATGTAAATTTTTATTCGTTTGATTTTAATTATTATGGACTTTTGGTGCAGAATGGTTTAAAATGTCTTGAATACTCTGTAAATATGGATAACTTAGCCCAATAAAAAGATAGAAAAAAGATAGATTTTCGGTACCCCTTTCATAATAACCATTGGGTTCAAAAGAAACGTATTTAACATATTTTTAAACTTTGAAATTGAATAATTTGTGAAATACTTTTGATTATGAAATAAAATAGTTAAAATATGAAAATTAAGCTTTGAATTTTTTAAGTCAACAAATAAATTGGAAATAGACAAAAAAATCCGTAAAAGATCAAAAATGGCGTATGAGTGCTCAATATATATTTTTGTGTCAAAAAATCTATTAAATATAAATATATTAAGTAAAAAAATATTTTTTATTTAATTTTCATGCCTATTTTGCTGTTTGGACTAAGCCTACAGAATCGGTATTATTCTTTCTTGCATAAGAAATATGCCTTTGATATAAGAGAGCCTATAATCACAGGATGATCATCTTAATCATGGCCATTGAGTGAATTCCCACTTTCTTCCCTTTAATTCTTATCTTATTTTCTCATGTACGAAGAACAGATAAAAGTATTGAAATTGTAAAAAAAATAACAATAAGCAATTTTTATTCCAATGTTTCTAACTCCGAAAAACTTATCTTAGTTTAGTTTAGTTGTATTAACGTCCCTTCGTAAAGCAACAAAAGGGGTATTTTGGGACATGCCTCCTAATTTTGAGCAGCTGTAGGATGACGAGGACGACACCAGAACTGGGACTCCTCTCTCGGCACCACGAAAGGCGTTTGGTCTTGACGGTTTTTCGGCGGAAGCAGGTCTCAAACCTGAAACCTGACGGATCGCGAGTTTAGACCTAATTAATAGATGATCTACGCCATCTATTAATTTTGGATTTATGCCTGTCTATTCAACACTAAAGCTTAAAAATAAAGCTATCTAGACAAGAGAAATTTGATATGTGGTGTATGTGCAAATATTTGAGATTTTCATGAAATTTTAAATCTAATATTTTAAATAGGTAACTGTTTCGTCCCATACGAATGGAAAAATAATAACTCGCAAAGGACTGTGAAATAATTTTGTACATTTCTTATTTTTATTGTTAAACGCATTAATAAAACAACATTTTATTTGAAAAAAAATTTTAAAAGATAATTTATCATCCATAAAGGGTAAAAAAAAGAAAGAAAAAGGCTCAGAATTTTTATATGAAATCCATTAACTTTCAAAACGATGACAGAATGATAAGCAATAAATTTATTTTCATTAATTAAAATTTTTGTATAAGAATAAGAAATTACAATCAAAAATTTTAATACTAAAAGAAACAAAGTGAAAAAAGGAAAATTTAAAAATTTTATTTTGCGTTTGTATGATTTTTCTCATTCAGCAATGAAAATTTTCTAATATTGTTTTAGTATATTTTACTATAATTCTTAAACTAACTTTAAAAATTCAAATATTTGAATGACAAAAAAAATTTCTCGAGTTCATTTCTTGAAAATTTTTTATTCATTAAAAAGTGTGCATAACTAGAATATCTTACCTCTAAATTATTAATTTAACTAGGTAATGAAAGTTGTTGTTGTTGTTGTGACTAATGGCACTTGCCGTGAGCAAGCCCCCGCTGATACGATCAACAAATTTTAAGCCTAAGAAATGCGTCTCTTTGTCTCACACGTATCGCCATCTAGAATCAAGAGTACGCCTCAGCTATTCACACGTCACAATCCTCTTTAGAGGGCGGACCTCATTCATGCAAATTCATTCATTCATCTCAGATCGTAATTTAGGCCTGGAACAGAGAACAATCACCTCTGACCCAGTAACCCCAGTGGTATTACTCTCGATAGGGAGGACTTTGCGACCACGAACAGATTTAACGAGCGCCACCCGCGATACACTCGGGGAATCTTTTGGCCGGTGAACCTCGAATTCGTAACTTAAGGAGTACTAGTTCAACGCTCTACCAACCAGGCCATCCCGGCCATGGTGATGAAAATATAGTTAATGAAAAAAAGAAGGTATAACATAATACATGTAACGTTAAGTATCATTATTTTTGTTGAATTTGTCTGTAAATTATAATTAGAAAACTGGGATTTCTGATGAAGTAAAGCACTCTTTTTTCTTTTTTTCTTTTTTTTTTGTAAATCTCTCTTTTTTTAAATAGGCTTCAAAAAGCAAAGCATTGTTTTATTTTTGTAGGGCCTATCCAATCACGGAGTATCCTTCTCAATGTCAGGAGGCGGCTGCCATTATGATGATGATAATGAACAACTTGGACCCAAAAGTTGCGCAGTTTCCTCACGAGTTAGTTACTTATGGTGGAAATGGACAAGTTTTTTCTAATTGGGCTCAGGTTTGATTTAGAGTTATATCTTTAGCATTTAAACAGAAGTTGAAAAATGTATTCATAAATTATACATTTTTATTTTAGTGTAAAAAATCATAATTTTTTCAAGTTCTTTTCCGTTAGCCAGGCGTAAGCGAAAAATTGCCAAAGAAATTTGGTGGAATTCTACTTTATTTAGAAATTTTTCACTTGAAAATCGCTGTAAAAAATTTAGCGAAATTTGACATTATTTGGCGATTTTTTACAAGCCCCCGGCTAACAGAAAAGGTTTTTTTCGGACTAATTGTAATGAAATGTGCAGAAAAATAATAATTTAAAATAATATTGAATACTTTTTATGATATTACAAAGATTTAAAATCCAATTCATTTTTAAAAAAATTTTACGTATGGTAAGTATTTTTCTTGCATTAAAATCACTTCTTAAATTTTTAAAAGTATTTTTAAAATTATTTATTTTTCCCCTTGTTGATTCATTTAGCTACATTTGAATTATTTACCATATATTTTGTCCAAAATTAATGCCTAATCTATAAAAAAATATAAATAAATAAATAAATGTGGGAGTCTAACCAAACCTTTTAAAAAATTAAACTCTTCAGATAGCAGGGTTTTAGTGGCTTGATGTCTAGGGTTTTTTTAATATTTACTGGTTAGTTTCTAAAGCAAAATTAAAATAATACAAACGAAGGATGAAGAGACTTCTTTAGAAAAAATAAAAGAATTTATTTAGAATTAAAGGGGAATATTTACAGGGAAACATTAAAAAGAATTAAAACATGGAGATATTTAATAATCAGAAAGTTAGATTATTTCCTCTAGGAGGACGTTAGAGGTAGGGAAACATTATGACTGAAAATATATATTACCGCGTAGCCGCTGAGCTTTGCGGGAATCGCTGACGCGTGAAGACAGACGTCTTTTCTTGACGAAAGTTAGTGGAGACTCTGCCTCAAAATTAATTGGGACAGACTTTCAAAAGACCGATAGATGGCGTTGTTCTGGAATGCTAAACAAATTAAAAGTTATCGTCCTCTGGGAAATGATCTAACCTTTACAACTCTTGCTTTGGATTTCATGTATCATCGGGTGTTGACAAAACAAGATGAAGGGAGATGTTGGTTAATTAAAATGGTTCTGTGGGATATCCTATATAAATAAAGATTACATCATTTATTCACTTCAAATTTTTGGATACATACCATAAGAAATCCATCGATTTTTACTGCTTTTTTGCTTGATAACTGAACAAATATATGGTGTGTCTGTTTTTGACACTAAATCAAAAACAGAAAATGTTGAAGGAATATATTCCTCATCGCTGTCTGAGCTATACTTGTAATCACATCGGGCAACCAACGTTTATTATTTCCATTAATTTGTAATTCTACACTTTTTAATCTAGTTTCGATAAACTTCATCAACTACTTTCCAATTAAAATCTTTTGTACCTGAAAAAAAAACAGATGCTGCTACATACAAATATGCTAAAAATCCATAGCCTGTTCTCCCCACTTTTGAAATTCGACCTCCTTAATTTTGTAGAAAAAGGAAATCCAGATAACTATATTTGTAAAAAGAAGTAATATCTCATATTTTTTCTACTTTCTTGAAATTAGCATGAAATAGTAGAAGAATATTTTTCCAAGTGATACTCAATCGAGCCATGTTTATATGAGGATAGCAATAAATGAAGATGAAAGATCAAATGTCCCTATCAAAATCATACGATCATTGTATGTATGCACCAATGTAACCAGTATTGTGAGATATAGAAAGAAGTCTTGAATTCTGTCGAACTATGACTATTTCTTTTGTTATACAGAAATGAAAATAATTTATCATTTTGCCTTCAAGAATGGGAGAAAAACATTTTCTTTTACCACACAGCAATCTATTAATATCTATACATAATGAAACTAATTCTCTGCCATATGAAACATGTCTAAGGAGTTATACCAATAAAATTTGAGAGTTTATTGCACATCTCACGAGGAAATAAAAGAACATCACAGTACAGTTCGAAGGTAATGTCCTGTTACTTTTATCACGTGACTGTACTATGGAGTAGTTAGACAGCAATGGTCCCTGAATAAAGGCTTACTTCCCATTTTTAACCCATGTTGGATGGAAAAATAACAGTATCTAATGTTCGATAAGCAGATCTTGAGACGACTCCATTTCGACATTTCCATCTCATTCTGGGATGAGACACGAAATGATAAGTTTATTTCCGGTATTCACCTATGACTTTGGACCTTTTCCCATTAGTATCTTTTTAGTTCGATTTTTTTTTCTCACCTGTATGTGAGTGTTGAGTTATTTCTAACAGCTTTTTATTTTAACTCAAAATTTTGTATTGACATGTGTATCCAAAAGTGATAAAAAAAGCTTTCAAGAAATATACGAAGAAAATTTTACATTACATAATTACATATTGTGACCAAGAAGCAAAAAATGGGGAATTAAAATACTCCTGAAAATATTTTATAACATATAAAAAAGATCATTATTATTTAGTAAATAAATAATTACCAAATTTGAGAACAGATTTTTTATTTATTCTTTATAATTTAAGGATTATGTCCCTTATCTTAAATAAAAATTGATCCGGAATATTTTACTCTGCATTATTACCTTTTCCCTTATGTATTACTAATTATCTGAAATGCTTAAGTCTCACAAAAAAGCGAGTCTTCATCATCAAATGTAAACATTCCTCCTTCCATATTTCCTCTCAGCCCTTTTTTGTTGAAATAATCCCATCTTAATACTTGTGCAAAAGTCCGGAGGGTTTTACAATCTGTTGCCAAACAGTTCGCATGTTGCTGTTACTAATGGCACTTGCCATGGACAAGCCTGCCGCTGATACAGCAGCAGATTTAAACCGAAAGGAGTGTCTCTTAAATGGCGCCAACTGGGGCCAAGAGTACGACTTAGCTACACACGCATCACATTTGCTTGCACAGCCCCTTTCTACAGGGGGTCACAGTCACGCATCTCACAGATAGCGCCCAGCAGAACAACCATGCCCAAACCGGGACTCGAACCCGGAACTTCCAGAACACGAGGAAGATGCTCTACCTCTGTGCCAGAAAGCTTGCACTTCGCATGTATTTAATTATAGCGCTCCATGTATTTCAAGATCACTAGCAGCATTTCAACAGACCGATCTCTGATATTTTACGAATCCTACACCTTATACTTAACCCATTAACACCATTGTAAAGTATAGCTTGTAGTTTACAAGAAATAAACTATACAATGGACACACATTTTTGCTCTTAAGTGTTGGGTAAGACTTATAATTTTTAATTTAGATAAATTTTTTCAGTGCTCTGTTTATGTTAAAACAATTAACCATCCATATTTTAAGTGCCAATAAAATCCAAAATACATACGGAGAAGCTGGACATTTTGGTACACATAGAATTATCGCACACTTTTCGTTTGAAAATGAAGTTTTTTGCTTGTACTTGTAAATATTAAAACATTTCCATCTAAGACATTTTACATATGCTTTTTTTATATTTTTTTAAGAATAAATTTTATTGATATTTGACACATGTGCATAAAATTTGTTACTCACCCGCATTTTGTATTATGGAAAAACTTTTTTTTTTCAATTCCTACGATTAGTTCACACTTTCCCTATATTTATATATCTTGTTCAAATTTTCAATCGTTAATAAAATACTTTTTTATTTATCCACCCAAATTCAAATACATTTTTTAAAACTTGTAAAGAATGAATCTTGGTAGTTTAGTTATAAAGTTTTTTTTAATATTGCTTCATTAATTATTCATTAAATTCCTTCTATTATTTCTCACTCACTCTCTATATATTTATATATCTTGTTCAGATTTTCAATCGTTAGTAAAATACTTTTTATTCATTCACTCAAGTTCAAATGCATGTTGGTTGATCCGTACAGAACATCATCCCCTTGGCGCACTTTTCAAAATCGCCAACTCCCCGCGCTCTTGCCCCTTATTTCCCGGAGGAATTTAGTTAATTTTTAGTACTTTAATTAGAATTTTAGCAATTTGTAAAGAACATTGAAATCAAATGCGAGGATTTCAGTATTTTTCATGTGAAGGTGATGAGTGTGAATTCAATTCTTCAGAAAATCGATATTTTTTTATACTTCATTTATATTCATTGTAATTATTTAATAAAAAATAACTAAAATAGAACTTTTCTTTGCTGACCTCAGTAGGAATTAACTTAGAATTTTTTTTATATTTCTTATTTTATTACTTTCAGTTCTGGCTTGCAATGAAATACCTCAGTAAGATGACAAGATCGCAAACACTCGTGATGATGTCCGGCCACCCCTTGGGCTTGTTCCCTTCGAATCCATCAGGTCCACGAATGGTCATCACAAATGGTATGATGGTGCCCAATTATTCCACAAGAATCAACTACGATCGCTTATTTGCTCTAGGAGTAACTATGTAAGTACTCGATATATGAGGATACTAGTTTTTACCCGCGATTTCGCACATATGGAAAAGCGCACAACTAACCAAAAAAAATTATTTACGATGTGTACTGAAATAAGGCAAGACACAATAGTAATAACGATTACAATAAGCAATAACAAATATATCACAACAATAATAATGATATTACAAGCCGGCGGGCGCCGCGGAAGTAATCCGAAGTTGGCGATGTTTGACGAGGAACTTCACGCCAGCCGGGTTGGTTTGGGGAAGCGAATAGTCTAGTAGCCAATGGATCGTACGTGAAGTGCCGCGTTGCTTTGCGTGCTTTTGGGCGCGCGCTCGGTCGGCTATATAAGGGACGGGTAGCTGTAGTTCCGGCAGTTAGTTTATTTCCTCTCGGCGTCTCGTTGATCTAGCGGATTACTTTTCTTGCTCGTTATTATTGAGCTGTGTTTACGTTTGCTGTTAACGTTGTGTTATTGAGCTCGCTGCGATTTACTATTGCTGTGCTGTACGATATCTGTTTTGCAGTCTGTGTTTATGGTGCGTAAGTGACTGTTGACTGCTGGATTGCGTTTTCATCTGGAGTTTTACTTTATCGAGTCATCCTGTAAGTACTTGTAAATAGCTGTAAATTAATTTGTTTGTGCTGTCCTCAAGTAAAGTCCATTCAATCCGAACCCGCTACACTGAAAACGTAACAACAATAACAAACATATCACTATAATAAAAACAGTTTTAGCAATAGAAACAGTTTTTTTTAACTTAATGTGGTTAATTATACAACGGCCTTTTTGAAATATTTGTTTTAGGTATGGCCAGATGACAGCTGGTAGTTACTGTTATATTGGTCCTCAAGGAATAGTGCACGGGACAACAGTGGGTTATTGTTTTCCTTAATTCTTTTTTAAATATTTAATAGAATACGTTGCAATGGTTGTATCTCAGAGAAGAACTACTATAAAGTTAATATTATTTTCTTATAGCTGACTCTGATGAATGCAGGAAGAAAATATCTGAATGTCAATGATATGTCAGGAAAAGTAAATAAATTTCATTCTTCTCAAATTGAAATAAGTAATTGAAATTCTGAAGCATTTTTAATTTAATACTTTATGAAGCACCTAATAATCCCTTCTGCTCCGGAATATTCAAATAATTCCTTTAAGCTGTTTATAATTCCTTTTCTAATGAAGAAATTTCCAAATGTTCAAACGTATAAGTGGCTTTTTAGGAGCCTTCATTTTTTAAAACTTGTAGTGGATGACACTTTTGATGTTAATACGGTTTTTTCAAATATTAATTCATTCTTTAAATTTAACCCATTTTTAATACTTTAAATAGAGTTTTAGCAATATATAATGAGAATGGAAATCAACAGGCAGTAGGTCAATCGGTAAAATGTGAGGATTTCAGTATTTTTCGCATAAAGGTGAAGAATAAGCATAAAATTTTTAAATTTATGATAATGCTTTCCCTGCTAATCTGAGAAGTCAGTTGACTTCAATTTAATCCTTATTAACTTCTTCTGCTTGAACATATTATGTAATGCGAATTTGCGGTAAAATTTACAATAACATTAACAGAATATACATTTAAAAATAACGAAAGTAATGTTTAGAATATAACATGACTAACATGCATTAAGAATGAAGTAATATTTAAAATTAATACATACAATTTCGACATACTAATTAGTTCGAGCAGATATATTACGATTCATTATTTGGCTTAGTCGCCGAAAGATTTCATAACTGTTCATTAATACTTATGTACAAAGTAACTGTATCTGATTTCTAGTAAACCTTTACTTAACATGACGTTTCATGTTTATAATAATGCAACTTTTTAAACGATTCTTATCTCCAGGTCTGCTAAGTTCTCAATTCCTGTACATTTGCGTTTTTAATTACTTATTATTTTAATAGGAAGATACAGTAGAGAACGGTGAACGTGTTAATAAAATCAATCAATTAATGTAATTACGTTTTGTTTATATTCTTGGCAACCCATGGCTTCGAATTCTAAAGAAATTAATATTTCATGATATAATAATATATTATGAAATATATTTTATGGATTAAAAAGTAGAAAATATGTAAGTGTAATTAACTGTTTTTAATTGCAGGTTTACATTAGTTCAGGTCTTGGAGGAATGAGCGGGGCTCAGGCAAAAGCGGCTGTTATTTGCGGTTGCATCGGAGTCATTTCTGAAGTAAGAATTTTCACAAAATATTCTCTTTCGAAAGCAATTTTATCTCATCTTCGTCTTTAACGCACTTCAATCGTTCTTCTGCATTTTAAAACTTTTAAACATTCAATGCGTTCTGTAAATGTTTATCTTTTTGAGTTTTTATTTTTGTCTGTTCTAATGCAGAGGAAAAATAGAAATTTTCATCGTCAGGAGATGACGACGAAGGGGTTAATAAAAAAAAATAACGATATTTTTTAATGGAATTACTAAGATTCTCTTTATGTATCATTTCAGGTGGATCCATGCGTCTTGCAAAAGCGTTACGATCAAGGCTGGGTGCAAGAAATAACTTCTGATCTGGATGCCTTAATTGCTCGTATCAGGTAATTCAAAAAGTATTTTTTCCCTTTCATTGGATAAAACGAATTCTAATGGCATCGTAGTTATCCAAAAAACGCTTCCGCGCTTCTCCTTGACACATTTAATCTCTTTGTTTGCATTCTGCAAAAAGTAAGGTGAATTCCAAAACTAAATTAGCGAATCGCATAAAACTAGAACGTGAATTCACATGCTCTATATAGTATATTATCTTTTAAAGTTTTTCGGTATCGGCAATACAACAAGCGAATTGTGAAATTATAAAACTTTGAGAATTGAATTTATATCCGGATTTCACTAGCATCAGACCAAACAATGATATAATTATGTTGGTGTTTGCGATATTAACATTTTGTTTTTAGTAACCTGATGTGTTTGTTATCCAAAGTGTTTGTTGTTGTTTTTCCCATGTCCCGCTTTACAACAGAAAGAGAAGTGTCGTAGCTTCTGAGGGTATAAACCCCTGAGCACCCGAGGGCAGAAGTCTGACATCTAGCTCACATACGTTACAAATTCTTTTTACGGGGTGACTTCATTCATGCAATGCATTCGCTCAACCACAGATCGTAATTTAGATCTGGAACAGAGAACGATCATCTCTGATCCAGTACCCCTAGTGGTATTACTCTCGACATGGAGGATTTTGTGACCACGACAGATTTAAAGACCACCACACACACAAGCACATACACACGGAGAGTCTTCGGCTGCCGGGTTCGAGCTCGCAGCCCATGGTAGGTGAATCTACCAACCAGGCTATCCCGACCCCAATGTATTTGTAAAATTTTTGTTCTATACAATCTCAAGACACAATCGATTCTTCTTATTTCTGTCATCATTTAACTGGAACAGCCTAGGTACTCTCAGCTTTTAGAGAAATCTTTAGGATTGAAAATCATACTTATAAACTAGTGCATGGTTAAAATATTTAATTGATATGAGATTATGCTAAAATTGGATAGTACAGATACATTTTCTTAAAATAAAATCCGTTTGCTTCTGAAGTCGCTTAAACGGATTAGGGTTTCTTGCTAAGAGGCCGAGAAAAGATTTTATTCTTTCAAATACTATTTTGTTGGATAAAATGAAAATCCAGTTATTTATTACGAACCATTATTGGTTCGTATTAAAGAATTGATATTCCGTAACTTACTATAACGGATTTTTACAAAATAAATTCAACAGTAGAAATAATGATCATTGCAGAAAGGAAAAGCTGAAACAATTAAAAGATAATGCGTTGGAAAGGTTTATTGTCAAAGAAGCAAAAGACCATTTCTTTTTTAAATCAGTAGGTAAAGTTTAAAAAACATCATTAATTTCTTGTAACTTATATTTATGCGCAATTATTAATAAAAATATTCGAGGAAAATTGTTTAATTTTATACATAATTCTTTCAATTGGACAGCAATTTAATTCAGCCCAAATACCCTAATTCAATTGGCGAGAGCTACGTGGAATTGGCTGAAATTATTTTATTGCCATATTTGTAAATACTGCGAAAGAAAAAAAATTAAATTATTCATTAAAGACTAGAAAAGTATAATAGCAACTGCAAAAGCAATTTGCCTTATCACGTTCTCCCCATTTTTTTCTTTTCAGAGAATGCAGGAAGAAAAAAATTACCACCAGTATTGGCTTCAAAGGAAACATAGTGGATATTTGGTATGTAAAATTCAAATTTATTTCTGAATGAAACAAAATTTTTAATTTTAATCCTTTCAATACAGTCATTAAAAATTATCAACTTAAATGCAAATAAGTTTGATGTTCTATGTGTTTGTTACTTAAATTTGACAGACATAGCATACTGCTTCTACAAGATTTAATGTCAGCTTCTTGAGACAGAGATAGCGTGTTTTACTCGTGATCTAGGCCCTCCGGGTTCGAGTCCCGCTTTGGACTTGGTATTCTGTGTGCTATCTGCTAGGTGTGTGACTGTGCCTCCCCTGTAAAAAGGGGCTGTGCAAACGAATGTGTAGCTAAGTCGTACCCTTGACCCTAGTTGGCGCGACTTCAAAAACAAGAGACGCTCATCTGGCTTAAAATCACTGACGGCCGTCAGCGCGCTTGTCCATAGCAAGTGGCATCAGTAACAACTTCTAATTTTCAGTGATTTAATAAACGAATTGAAATTGCTAAATAGGTCTTTTAATTCAGTAAATTTGTGTTTCAAGAAAATATTATATAAGTGCAAATTCATTTTTTTTTTGTAATCATAACTTTTTGATGGGTTTTCTAGGGAAAGAATAAAAAATGAGTATGAAAAGACTGGAGAATTACTGGTTGATTTAGGATCTGATCAAACCTCATGCCATAATCCTTTTGATGGAGGCTATTACCCTGTCCAAGTAAGCATAATGATAATATAAATAAATGCAAACTTTTTTTTTCTATTTTCTATCACAATTTAAAAAAAAAACATCTTAAAAATAGTGAAGTGGCATTGTTTGTTGTTGTATGCTCTCAACTTGCACAAACAAGTTTCTCGACAATAACAAAAATGGTGTAAAAATAATATATTTATTATCTATCATCGGAGTCGTGTTTATATTTATCAAAGATTGCCTTTAAAAACACGTGTATGATTTTGATTTCTTAAGTCGTGAGTCCGATAAACTAGCATTCGCTTTCATGACGCAGCTCTTTGTTGCAGATAAATATATATTAAATTATAACGTTCCTGCGAAATAATTGTAGATTTTTTTAAAAAATTAGTTACAAATTGGGATGATTTTTTTATAGAATACTAAAATTAATTTTTAACCATTGTCTCTGAAAAAAAATATTCTAAATGGTAAAAGCTTCCTTATATATGAAATATGTTTCACAGAGAGGGGGGGTATCTCGTAAGTGAGAATCAGGAGTTTCAAGTATGGGGATTCATTCTCGCCATCCCGTGGGTACACGAAAAGGAAGGAGTCTAGCTCCTCCCATCGATGACGGAAAGTACTTCCTTACGGAAGGATTATACTGTGGCCGGTGATTGTCCTTAGGACTCAAACAAAGTTCCCTTTGTGTTGCTGTTGCGGCGCACTGTCATTCAATTTTTTACTTGTTAATTCCGGCAGGTCGGATTAGTCAGTTTGGGATTATATATTAAATATTTGATATGTAAAATATTAGTTTTTTTATATAAAAAAATTCGCAATCAAATTGAAGAAAAAGTGTTGGAAAATTAATCCCAACTTTAAATATTTTGAAATTATTAATATAATCAAATTTCAGTTTTTAGTATTATTATTTATTAAGGAAATTCTAAAAGTAATAAAAACAAAGAGAATCGGGGAAAACCACTCCAGTTATTATTAAGAAATTAGTTTATTTTTATAATTTGCAAAGTGCTTTATTCTAATCGTAGACAAAATTTTTTTAAAAAATAATAATTTTAATTTTTAATAGAAAATTCTTATATATTTTTTCTATAAGGGATTTTGTTTCTGCTACAAATGCTTTTTTCTCACACAAAGAAACATTTCTTAAAATTTTTTCCATTTTTTAGTTGACCTTTGAAGAGGCCAAATCTCTTATTGCGACAAATCCTGAAAAATTTAGAGAGCTTGTTAAGGAAAGGTAAGATCTAAAATATGTCTGTAAATTCTCTGAGATAATCCGGTTCAATGCTACCTAAAATTTAAAATGTAGAACAGGGAAGTTTACTCACGTTCTTTAGTAGTTTTTAACTTTTCTGCATTCGGGCCTTTAAATACCTATTCCAGTGGGTATTTTAATATATTTTAATTATTAGGATTCATGCCGAATTGTTGTAACATCATATTAATAGATTTAAATAAACTTTTAAACAAAAACCCAAAAAGTTTCCAAATTAAACATTCTAACTATAAGAGTTTTTGTATGAAATGGGAATTTGAGGATCTCGAGTAAAGGCAACCGATTGTTTTAAATTTGATGAATCTTAGAAGATGTCATCATAAGAGGCTTACTCTTAAACAGAATATACAAAACTTAAAGAAAGTTGAACTAAATTGAAAATTAATCAGTGATAACGAAACATTTTTTAATTATCGTGTTAGAATATATTGTTCTTTTGGTTAAAAGATTTTGATGTCTCCGAAATTTACAAGAAAAAAATTATTTTTACCTGCTTTTGCCAGTGTTGCATTATTATTACGTAAGCTTCATTGAAAGCAGACGCGTTTCTAAAAGATTGACCCGCTTTTACCAATATTGCTTTGTTATTACGTATGCTTCTTTGACAGCAGATGCGTTTTAAAATTGACGTAGAACTAGGACATCATCACTATTATTTCATCTCAAAATCGGTCGAGCTCCAAAACTTTGTTTACCAGCTGGAAAGTTTGAAAATGAAAGTTTAAAAAAATAATCATTATATATATATGCACAACTGCATGTATATATATTGCCTCAAAAAGAAAAACTGTTATGATTCACCATTGCTCGATTGGCAGAGATTGGACTGTAAATTCTTTGGTCCCTGGTTCGATTCCCGGCGAGCGCATTTTATCCAAAGACTGGTTTTTTAATTTAAAATTGATCCAATTATTTCTCTAAAATCGAAAAGATTCTAGAACATTCTTTACTATTCGAGCGAGATGATTTTTGAATGTTCTCCATATGTATAAGAACTGAGTTCTGCTCAGTTCTTCATTCTGTTCTCCAGCGAGTTTCTTGGTGATAATACACTGAAGAGACAAAAGTCATGGGATGACTGTTAATATCGTGTCGGTCCTCCTTTTGCCCGGCGAAGTGCAACAACTCGACGTGCAATGGAGTCCACAAGTCGTTGGAAGTCCTCTGCAGGAATATTGAGCCATGCTGTCTGTATAGGCGTCCATAATTGTGAAAGTGTGGATGGTGCAGGAGTTTGAGCACTAACGGACCTTTCGATGATGTCCCATAAATGCTCGATAGGATTCATATCGGGTGATCTAGGTGGCCATATCATGCTCTATAATTGTCCGGAATGTTCTTCAAACCAATCGCGAACAGTTCTGGCCCGGTGACATGGCGCATTGTCATCCATAAAAATCCCATCGTTGTGTGGGTACGTGAAGTCCATGAATGGCTGGAAGTGATCTGCAAGCAGCTGAACATAACCATTTCCAGTCAATGATCGGTTCAGTTGCACCAGAGGACCGAGTCCATGCCATGTAAAAACAGCCCACACCATTATGCAGCCACCACCAGCTTGAACAGTGCCTTGCTGACAGTTTGGGTCCAGGGCTTCGTGGGGTCTGCGCCACACTCGAACTCTACCATCAGCTCTTAACAACTGAAATCGTGACTCATCTGACCACGCCACGGTTTTCCACTGGTCTAGGGGCCAATCTATATGCTCACGAGCCCAGGAGAGTCGCTGCAGGCGATGTCGTGCTGTCAGTAAAGGCACTCGAGTCGGCCTTCTGCTGTCATAGCCCAAGGAAGACAAATTTCGCCTCACAGTCCTGTCGGAGACGTCCCTCGTTCGTCCCACATTGATTCCTGCAGTTATTTGACGAAGTGTTGCGTGTGTATTAACATTGACCATTCTACACAGACGTCGGCTGTCTCGGTCGTTAAGTGCAGGTGGTCGCCCACTGCACTGTCCATGATGGGATGAGATGCCTGAAATTTCATACTCTCGGCACGCTCTTGATACTGTGGATCTCGGAATGTTGAATTCACTAACGATATCCGCAATGGAATGACCCATGCGTCTAGCTCCAAATAACATTCCACGTTCAAAGTATTCTCGCCGTGCCGCCATAAATCACGAAAAACCTGTTCACATGAATAACTTGAACACAAATGAAAGCTCTGGAAAATGAACAGCGCATTTATACTTTTTCGCTGCGATACTACTGCCATATGTATATTTGCATATTGCTATCCCATGAATTTTGTCACTTCAGTGTAAACGCAATTGTTTCTAGCTATACGTTTCTTTAATTCAGTCTTCATGACAATATATATATAGAGAGAGAGAAGTCTCGTGACTGTTTCAAACTGGTTTAAACTGATCAATGACTTAAATTAAGAAAACTAAGAATAATTATGTTCACATATGATAACTTGAAATTTGCGATAATATATTTCATTTTGTTTATTTATGGATTTTTTTTGTTCTTAAGTACGATATTGCCAGAGATTTTATACAAAATTAACGTTTTCGTCTGAAAAACACATTTGGAACAAATTTTATCCAGGCATTTGCCTCCATAAACACTTATAGAAAATCATAAATCAGTGACAAATTTCGTATCTACCTACAATCTCTGATTGAGCAAACTCTGCATATATGAATTAAAAATATGTTATTAGCCTAGATATTGCAGAAATTCGCAAAAAATACAAATTTCTGAATCGTAAAATTTGAAGATAGAAGTAATGCTAAATACAGTAAAATTCTTCGTGGTCCTATTTATTCCGTTACTTTTATTTAATTATTACAGTATTTATAGATACCAAAACCTATTTAAAATAATTTTTTCAATTGTGGATACTACGATGAGAAAGAGTCATTGTGAATAAATAAATAAAACACATTTCTTTCACAAAAATATTAAAATGAAAAATTATGAAAAATAATTCATTGATTATTAATTAAGCTAAAATGCGTTGGAATGTAAAATTAAATTAATTAATTTATTAAGAAGAGGGCCTCTTATTATGTATAGTCATAGATTTAAAAATTTCGAAATTCGGCAGAGATCAGAGAACGATTGTTAGTCTAACATATTAAAGAGCAGAAAATGAAATCGTTTCTAGAAAAGCTGAGTCAAAAGAGGGAAGAATCCGGTCAGTAACTCGAATTTGAATGGCATATTGTCTTATCTAAAATATGAAAGCCCTACACACATTTTCGCATGGGCCAGAAGGCGCTGATTTCGTCAAAATAAGGGTGAGATGTAAGAATTTTATTAAGTAATACAGTAAGCTCTTATTAGCAATGAATTTAAGGGGTGTTCAAATGGGAAGGTAAGGAACAACACTGAGGTTATAAAGAATGACTCTATTCTAAGTATGCACCATAGGCTTCAGTACAATGATCTCATTTATTAACGAGCCGAAGGATTCCTTGTTCCCATAATACCTTTGGCCGTCACGAGACCCAATCCTTCACAGCGTCCTTGAGTTTGCCAAGAGTTTTGCGTCCATGAGTTGAAGCGCTTGTTTTTCAAATGATTTTTCCGGTGACCAAACACATGAAAATAGCAGAGCGACATATTCAAGCTGAAGTCGAGCTGCTCTCCCTTGAACGCGCACGTGGACGCGCGTTATCCTGGAACAGAACCACAACCTTTGTGAGAAGTCCTGGTGTTTTGTTTCTTGATGAACCTGCGTAGTCTTCGGCGTGTCTCAGAGTACACATTGGTGTTCCTTTTAGTTCGAGGAATTCAATAAGGCATTGAACTTTGAAAAAGACGACGATCAAAACCTTGCCTGTTGACGCAACAGTTTTGAATTTTTTTTTTTTTGGGGGGGGGAGATGACGACGTATGTTTCTACTGCATGCTGTCCTGCTTGGTCTCAGACTGATAATTAGGGCATCAGCTCTCATCCGTTTCAGTAAAGCAGGGTCTTCATGATACCGAAGTACTACGTCATGCGCAGTTCCTTCCGCTTGTCAGTTAGCTGCTTTGGAACATATCTAACAATAACGCACACTGTCGTGAACACTGTTCTAACACTGTTCCAATCTGTAGAGATGCGTAGTGGCATCCACTTTCACCGCCAACATTCACAATGTGACACACCGATCCCTTCTCACTAGGTCAATCGTCTTGTTGATGAGATCGGCCTTGTGACTATGTTTGCCGGACCTGGTCTCAGATCATCAACCAAAATCTCACGGCCTGCAAGGAAACATGCATTTTTTTCACACTGACTTATCTGACACACACTCTTCGCCGTATTCGGTGATCATCCGGCGATGGTGTATCACCTACCGCTGTCAGAAATCGGATAACGTCGCGCTGCTCCTCAATCGTCGAATTTTGCAATGTGACCCTGTCTTCACGTGCACTGCCACGTCATTTGAAAGCATCCTTAAATGTCTCGCTATGTTCTTATGGCAAATAGATTAACAGCTGCGTTGCTAAGATGTTTCGTACCTTTTCATTTGAAATCCCCTTGTAAATAGAGCTGGTTAGTAATATCTATCTTCATAGCCGAATCAACAGAAGTCATTGTAAAGTCATTCTGATTCTCTGATCACATGTCCTAGTTTTTTTTATATGAATATGCATGAAGTTCAGGGTATGTGATACTCTCGTAACATTGAATATTGACCCAATCGCCAGAATCGTAAAAACAGAGACAGGTATTCGTAATACACCAGCCCAATTTGAAAGGTATCCAGAATTCACGCATCTACAATGCAAAACATTTACCAAAACGGACAGAAATAATTTTAGACTTTCTGGACTTGGCCATAAATATTTGATTCATACACATAAATAAGTTCTTTTTTAAAAAATAAACTCATGCTAACATTGCTATCGCCTTTATCTTTTCTTTTCTTTCTTTCTCCCCCCCCCCCTTCTTTTTTGGCTATGGTATTGAAAGCCTTTATTTTCGGAGGTAACACTTATTTAGTATACCGGAAGATGAGTACTCAAAGGTTTTTAAACAGCTTACAAACATTTTTTGCTGTTAAATACGACTAATTGGTATTTTGAAAACATATCCAATTTATGCAGAATTTGAAAAAGTTGAACATATTGCAATGAAATTTGATGAATAAATATTCATCCACTCACTCAGTGCTTTTATAATATTGTTCAAATTTTTACAGCAGAAGATAAATAAGCCTTTTACTTATTATTAATTTTAATTAATTGATTTATTTTCAGTTTGAGGAGACAAGTGTCTGCCATCAACTACTTAGCTGATAAAGGATTATTCTTTTGGGATTACGGCAATGCTTTTCTTCTGGAAGCACACAGAGCAGGTACGGAGTTTCAGAAAAGTTATGTTCATAAGTTTTCTGATTTTTTTTGCATCTAAAAGAAAATTTAAAGCTTTGAAATTGAAGAAATATATTGTAAACTATACTAAAAACAATCAATGCTAGTATTTTGCTAAAAGAATGAATAATTTTTCATTATAAATTTATCAACCCAAATTACCCAGCAATCGAAATTTTCATTATAACATTTGGCAACTGGATAAAATATTTTGAAAGTCAGATTAAATACTTTAAATGCCATAGCAATGTAAAACTATGTGTTTCCCTAATACCTGCTCAAATTACAGGTAATAAATCTAAAAAAACTAGTATTATACAGCAGGTAAAATAATAATCATAACAGAAATAGTTTTGTAGAAAGGGAAAAAGGGATTCACGCCTAAGAGGGTAATACCATAACAAGAAAATAAAAGCTTAAAATTATATTGCCCTCTAATGAATTATTTTCTTCCTATCTTTTCCTCAAAGTCAGCAGTAAAAATCCAACCATTCATTTCTCGGAAATATGCGATAATTTGCCTCTTTATTTTATAATTCTATGGTCTATATCACATCAGTATTACCTATGTATACATTTAAGAAATAATTGAACCACAATGTTTAGCAAAATAACTGATTGACTACTGAATTTAACATCCATTTTAAAACTCAGTTGAAAGGTACTTAGGATGGGCTTTATAATTTCAAACCACAGTCAGATGACGGAACCTACATATATGACAGCAACTCCATTGCAATCTTCTAAATTTTAGCGAGGGAAGACATTTTACACCCATCTTCAAAGTACACCAGGCAGTACATCGGTGCACGAAACTTACGGCAGATCTTTGATGCTATAATATGACCCTAAGCAAATAATCTTTCGTTGTTGAATCCTTGACTTTCCCATCATACCACCACTAATTCGTTTCTACCAAACTCAGAACCAGTAAGTGTGTGATTTAAAACATATTCAGAATTCTGCCATGGTATGGTTTTGAAAGGCAATCTAAGCTCAAAAATTCACATTTTTTTCTAAATGGCTGAAGGATAAATATCTAGCTTCACTGTATTCCCTTGTCATAATTCGGGTTGCGGGTATTTTGTTGTGACTCCAGGCATTGCAATCTTTAAGAAAAATAATTTTATTTACAATTTAACTAAAGAAGTTGAACGTTTGATTTTTACTACGCGCTTCACCGAGGCAGTATGCGTTAGATCATTCCGAAGAGAAGAAGAGAGAGAATAGCATTTTTAGAAGCTCCGTAAATTAATACTCGGATGATGAGTGACGTTGAAATTACGTCACACACAACCTCAACGGATCCTGTAGTTTACAGATATTTAGTATTAATGATAGGTATAAATGATTTATGATAGTCATTCACTACAACCTCGTTGTTTAAAGTTACTCTGCCATTTATATTATTAATGTATCACAGATGAAATATGAAAATATGGAAGCAAAAAGAATTTAAAACTCGAAAGAAGCTAAGATATTAGATCTTGATTTTTGTTTAATTTTCCCTTCTTTATTTTTATTTATATATTTATACCTGTAGTTGAACTTTATTTTGATCTTCTAAATGACTGAAAAATCTGTGGAATTTGAATAAATGTAGTATCTCAGTTTTCAATTCATCAAAATCAGGTGCTGATGTTGGAGCCAAGCAGGAAGGTGGCAGAGTGGTGTTCCGTTATCCGTCTTACGTTCAACACATCATGGGGTAAGAGTTTTCAGATATTATACAGGAGTCACTATTAGAAATTAAATAAAATACGAGTACTGAAATTGTGTTGAATAAAATATACTAAAAAAGTTTTTGATGCGAAATTTTTGAATTTTAAATATAAGATGCATGATAGGCTGTTGAATCAATTGTGTAATTCTTTGCAAATCCTTTTACTTTTTTAAATATATTAAATTAGACGATATATATTTAATTTTTTCAGTATACTTTTGTATCTGGAATATACTTGAGTTTTATTGTAAAATATGAATAAGAACAAGAATATTTATCGTATTGTTTTTAACTGGTATGTACGAGCAATGAAGTAACTTCTTTCAATTTGCATCCTTTTTATGAGAGCATGAGGATTCTAAAGGAATAAACAAAATTATAACTCCCGAGCACATCTTATGCATTCCTATTTTCAAATTAATGCTATTGGATTGCAGAAAGTTATTGTCAAGCTACTTAACTTCAAAATAAATAAATTTAATTTAAAGAAAACCTTAAATGCTATTTGTTAAATACGTTTGGGTGTCTCAGAAAGACCGGATAAACTCTGCACAGTCAGATTCGTTGTTTGAATTCATAAAAGATGTCCAAAGAACTGTATTTCTACGACCCATGGTTTTCGAGAAAAAGCGAGATAAAAAGTAAGACGTCATATCCAGTTTACGAAAAAGAAACTTAATTAGGCCGTTGGATTGGCCGTCGAAGTCGTGTTTCATGTCCACCACGATCTCCAGATCAGCCTCCTTTAGATTTCTTTCTGTGGGGACCATGTAAAGAAATTGGTTTATGAAGACCTAGTTACACCAGAAATGGACTTAGTCAATTCGTATTTTTAGTGCGTTTACTTTTGTGGACCCTACGATGCTAGAACGCGTACAGTCAACAATTGCCTAAAGCGCGCCTGCATGCCTCCAAATAGAAAGAAGTTCGAATGCCTCCCGCGCATCCACAAAAGTAAACGCACTGAAATACGAATTTACTAAGTCCATTTCTGGTGTAACTAGGTCTTCATAAACCAATTTCTTTACATGGTCCCCACAGAAAGAAATCTAAAGGAGGCTGATCTGGAGATCGTGGTGGACATGAAACACGACTTCGACGGCCAATCCAACGGCCTAATTAAGTTTCTTTTTCGTAAACTGGATATGACGTCTTACTTTTTCTTTCACGTTTTTCTCGGAAACTATGTCGTAGAGTTACAGTTCTTTGGACATCTTTTATGTATTCCAAACAATGAATATGGCTGTGCAAAGTTTATCTGGTTTTGTTCGGACACCCTATATATTGCCGTGGAACAATAAGGTAGAGGTATATCGAATGACAGTGAGCGTTATTGGTCCGTATTTTACAGACTTTCCCCACATCAACAAATATTAAAAAATGAGTAATATGACGCAGAAAGAGATATTTGTACAACAATAACTATACGTTTTGTTTCAACGTCGAATATGTCAATATCAATAGCATTCTTAAGCGATCAAACGAAACCTGTACAACTTCTGGATGTCTTTGTTATAAAACAATTATAACATATATTTTTTAAACTTTTATAATAATAATAATTGCATTATAAATTCAAAACACACATTTAAAACCATATAGTTGCAGAAATACATTTGGTTTATTCTAAACATTTACATTTCGCTGACAATAGTTATTTACATATTGAATATAGTTTTACAGTTTTCTTTCCTTTTAAGATCATTTTTTGGTATTTTTTACTTATTAATGTGCCACATACTACGTACCAGCAAATGCGAGATAGACTGCTGAGTGAACTTCTCTTGACAAATTTTACGGCAGCTTTAGTTTTAATAATTTATATGACAAATACTTTATTGCTCATACCTGTATAGATAGTTGAGTAACTCGAAAGGAGGAAGATAGAATCAAAAAATGCCAATTTTAAGAAGTCCCCGTCCACCAAATTAATGTAATAATAAAATCAATGCTATATATTACTCCTATGTAATTTTTAATCATTCCCGTTACTACAGATAGTATCAAGTCTTAAATTCAAATTAAATATTAAACCTTTTATTGTTATGGTTCGATCTCATTATGAGCATCGTATTATTTCATAAATTTATAAGTTGAAATTAAACCATTCAAAATGCTATAATTTGAAACAAAAATTCGACGTAATTTGCAAATATCTCAAGTGTTCTATGGATTCTTCATTGAATCAATAAATCAGCACACTTTCAAAAAGGGAACCGTTTTCTAATTAGATAATAAAAAAAATGGTTAAACGCTTAATAAAATCCTCTTTTTAATATGAACATCTCATTGAAATGAAAGCTGGAAATAAATTATCTTAAAAATTAATCAGCAAATATTATTAATTTATAAAAAAGAGTCTAATAAAAAGTCCCGTTGCATAAAAAAATATAAATTTATACTAAAAAAAGCTTTTTTATTCTAAAATTATAAAATCCTTTAAAATTAATCAGCGTCATTTTAAAGAATGTATATATTTAAGAATAGAATATATTTAAAAATAGTGATAAGTATGAATTTAATTTCCCAAGGCGCTATCTAAACTTTTGTTTGGAAATATTTAAGTTTTTTTACGCCTTAAAAATTACAATGTTTAATCCTTTGCATTCGGAATAGTAATATAATGCATAATTTATCACCCAATACAATGGCTTGTTTATTGCTCCGAAAAATAAATATATATATAATTGTTTTAAGTTGAATTTTCCTGAAAGATTGATCTACAACTTTTTACCATTCTTTAGGTGTTTTTAACAATAAAAATTGAAAAATAAATAAATAAAATGTCAAAATGATGCACCGTTTTGAATGTTGAATGTAAGGCACTATCCTAGTGCAAAGAGTTAACTTTTATGTGAAATTACACCTTTTAATGGCATGCTATTATCTGTGTTGCCGCATATTGCAACTGAATCATTAAACGGAAATATATCATAATACATGAAATTTTCCTTAACTCATGATGAGATATATATTGAAACAGCTTCAATAATCCGAAATAACAGGGATTTTTTAAAAATTGCTAGTCAATATCTCGTTATTATTATTTATTTATTTTCAAGATCCTTCAATATACCTTAAGCTTAAATAATGATGAGTTAAGCTTTATTATCATGTGAAAACATGATGTTGTTTTCGTTAGTTGTTTTTGAATAATTGAAGCTCGAAATCGCGTAGGTAATGCATAAAGCATAAAAGCCTGTATTCATCAACATCTTTTAATCGTATGTATTTTTACCTGCTTTTACCAGAATTGCATTATTATTATTATGTATTCTTCTTTGAAAACAGATGCGTTTTTAAAAATTTGACCTGTTTTATTATGTATGAGAGCAGATGCGTTTTTAGAAAGCTGACGGAGAACTATGACATCATAGCTGTTATTTCATCTCAAAATCCGTTGAGCTCCAAAACTTTGTTTGCCAGCTAGAAAAATTGAAAAGGAAAGTTTAAAAAATTATATATATATTTGTATAGAGAGAGGAGGATAGAGATCGATAGAGAAGTCTCGTGATTGTTTCAAACCGGTTTAAACTGGTTAATGACTTAAAATAATTAATATAGATATTGAATTAAAAATAATAATGTTCTCACATGATAGTTTGAAATTTGTGATCGTAGATTTCATTTTTTCTTTTCTTTTCTTTTCCAGTGACATATTTTCCTTGGGATTTGGACCCTTCAGGTAACTAACAGTAATTATTCTCTTGAACTATTCAGTTATTCTTCTTTTTCTAAATTACATATTCTCAGTAGTATTCTCAGAAAAAAGTAGTTAAAACTTACCTTCATATAATCTATGAAAGTCAGAAACCGTATTCATATACATATTCATTATGAACCAAATAAAAAATTGATTATTGGTCCTTAGCAAGATGCACAATACATACCAAAATTTAATTAATGAAGTAAATCTCATTTGTGCCGTGAGATAATGAACAGCAATATTTAAACTACCTAGTTAATGATTGAATTTATGTGAATCTATCTTTTTAAATTTGATTTAAACTCTCAGAAAATGTATAGATCTGTAGAAGCAAAGCTCCATTTAAATTTTTTCACTGCGTCTTTTCATATTTACTTTCTGTTAGATGAATGAAAAAATATCGTAATCTAAAATAGTAGAGTTATCCTTAAAAACCGATTCAAGATTTTGATCAGTTACCACTTTCCAGATTAACTGGAGTTCGAAAAATTAATTTTTTCTGTGCAATACAACCTCAAAAATATAATAAGCTAAAAAAATTAATGTCTATTACAAAAACACACTTTTATCTCATATAGATGTATATGTTAGATCGATTGCTCAAGAATGAAATGAATAAAGGGGTGAATTCAACACAGTTTCAATCATTCAAAAAATTCATTTGCTAGTGTTCTTTCTCTTCTAACAACTGAAACATTTCCCTACATAACGAATTACTATTTATATGCAATTAATTTTTTGCTATAATTAGTTTCTTTGGTTGCGAAACCAGCGAAATTTTTTGACATGCATGAAATCCGATTTCTGAGATGTCCACTTCAAGATGATTAATGTGATAGAAAATTTTAAACAAAGGATTATTTACGCAATCCCTACTATCAGTTCACACTCTTCCTAAATATATATCTTGGTCAAATTTTCAATCGTTAATGAAATAATTTTTATTCATCCACTCGAATTCAAATACATTTTTTTGAAACTTGTATCGGATGACACTAGATGCTAATATAGTTCATTCAAAATTAATTCATTCGTTAAATTTAATTAATTTTTAATACGTTAGAGTTTTAGCAGTTTGAAAAGAAAATTGAAATCAAGAGGCAGCAGCTGTATCGGTAAAATGAAAGAGTTTCACTTATTTTCACTTGAAAGTGAAAAATGTGAGTTCAATTCTGGCGGAAATCAGTCATCAATTACTTAAATTAATTGTAATTATTTAGTAATTGCAATTATTATTATTAATAATAATAAATTACAATTTCTATTTAAAAAATTAAGACGATTATAAGCAATTAATATTACTAAAATAAAAAAAATTCTTTGCTGATCTAATTAGAAATTTTCTTAATTTTTTTATATTACCTGTTTATCTTATATTTGTCATTCATTTTCTCGGTTAATCTATCTATAATATACTATAATTCATCGATTGTATTCAACTTAAATTCATTTAGGTGGGTTTGCACCTCCAATTCCTCGGAAGACCTTCAAAGGACAGATCACATAGCGGCTTCTGTACTCGAAGATATTCTCGAAGAAGGAGGTGAGGCTAAAAATATTTAGTGAGAATCCAATGAAATGATTAAATATATATCGCAACGTTAAATTCCCTCTTTTTTTAGCTCAATTTCAACAATTATTTTAAGATGATTATAATTCAGTTACTGTTCTGGAAAATCCAACCTTCTAAATTTCATAACAGAGGAGTTTTAAAAGTATTTTGAAATTCTCACGTATTAAACTATACAAAAGCGGGAAATGTTGTTTTGAAAATAATAGATAATTTAATTTCAGTCCTAAATTTTTCTTGTTAATACATTGAATACATTATAATTTTTTATTTAAAAATGCAATCTCTGTTAAGCTTCGATTGAATGGATAAATTTTCGCATAACAAATGTGAACATGCATATAACTTTTTATAATGTTTGCACATTTCCTTTTAATCTGGCTTTCTGGAGCAAAAGTAGCGCGTCTTCCTCGTGTTCTGGGAGTTCCGGTTTGGGCATGGCTATTCTTCTGTGTGCTATATGTGAGATGTATGAATGTGGCCCTCTGTAAAAAAGGGTTGTGCAAGCGAATGTGGTGAGTGTGTAGCTATGTCGTACTCTTGACCCTAGTTGGCGCTATTTCAAAAACAAGAGACGCTCCTTTCGACTTAAATCTGCTGCTGTATCAGTGGGGGGGGGGGGGGGTAATGACTTGATCCTGGTCGATCAAATAAAATGGTAGCGTGTTATACACAAAGGGTTTATTTACAACTTTATACAATAATACAATAAATAAAAACAAAAACACGTCCTCTAGGTTAGATACTGGAAAATATTTACAACTGGATTGTCCGTTCGGCAACTATGCCGGGGATTCACAAGCTGTCCGCGTATTCGGCTATTGCCTGTAACTCCAGAGATCAACGGATTACTTCCGGTAGATCTTTCCAATAAATTCGAGATCACGTGGTATCTCTTCAACTTCAGCACTGCTGACAGCTCGTCTCGTTGTCGTAGCCGCTCTCGTCCAGTCTCTCCCCGATCAGCTTCTCGATCGTCCATTTTAACAGTAGCGAAGCTCCACCTCTCAGGCTCATATTGGCGCGCTGGAGATGCCGATTGTCCAATCAATCTTCAGAAATACTCCCACTGGCGCGCCATCATGTCGTGGGAAGATTTCTGAAGCATCCACCCCTTATCAGAACCTTCACAGTACCCACTGTTCGCATCTGCATTCTTTCTTCAATGGGCTCAAGAAAGCACTAATTTCTTCAACGGGTCGTAAAGAGCATATGCTGTTCCTTATTGGAGCTTTATCCCAGCTGGGGTGGTCCATAGAAGAAATAGTCCCATCAGGTATTTCGACACGGTTTGCTGCTTTAATGGGCCGAAAACATGTGTGTTACATTATTTGTCTTCCTCTAGTTCGAAGAATGACACTAAAAAGGGAGAAACACAATGGGAAACAAAGGACGAATAGCCTCACCGCTGGCTAGGAGTATCATTGTTCGATCATGTGTCTCTTCCAACAAGAGACAAAGTGACGACTTCCTTACAGGGGGCTTGTACAATATGGCAAGTGCCATTAGTAACTACAACAACATTTTCTTTTAAAAGTTGTCATTGGTGTATACAAAATTAAATTATCGTAATGAGTATGGCAAGTGTCTTGTGAATATGGATAATTTATAATGACCATACATTTGAAAGCTGAATATTAAATGCTATGCACTTTTTCTCAAGCATAGAAATTTGTAATGAAAAATCTAATCAATTAGAAGACTTCCTTAAATATTTAACTCACTAAATTTTTTTTAAAAAATTTTTCTAACTTTTAAAAATTAAGATTTCGTAAATTTTGTTTAAAAAATGCACCTATTTTTTTAAAAAACATTTATAATTGAAGTTATAAAATAGTTTCGAAAAGCCCGTTTCTGTGTTGTGCAGTTAATTTATGTTTGGGTACAATAAATTATTTGATAAGAATTTGTAATTTTGCTTCCTATTTAGTTAGTTCCATAGCAAGGAAATCACTCTTGGATGTCTGGTTATTGACCCATGCGTTCATTCTACTTGAGGGGTTGACCGTGGCTGGCGATATCTCTTGGGATTTGAACATAGCTTCCGCCTAAACTGTCGAGGGCGTTTCAGTCATTCAGATTTTTCTTTGCCAATTTTAGACATGTGGTGTAATTGTTAGTGATTACAGTTCGTTTCAATACCCAAATACTAACTTCTGGACGATTTTACCTCGCTAAGAGTTGAGATATGAAAAAATTAATGTATTTCTTAATTTCTTCGACTTTGATTCCCCACCCTTTCGATATTTTTTCTTTCATTTACTTTTTAAATGAATATAAGCGCTATGCCGTTTTCTACAATGCTATTTTAATTTAACTCAAAACTGCGAATCAATTGCTTATATGCCTAGTTCAAATGGTAAAATATCTATTAGAAGTGGCACGAAAAATATTTTATATGTCACTAAATGTGACTGAGATTATCTACTGTTGTTATTGTCGAAACGTTATCACAAAATTAAATAACAGAAAAGTGTTTCGCTTCAAAACTTATTGCTTCGTAAAATACAAATTACCAAATTTTAAGAACGGAAATCTTTTATTTATTCATCATGATTTGAAAATTAAGCCTCTTACAGTCAATAAAAAATACTCTAAAACATTTGATTGTGAATTAGAATCTTTTCTTCACAATATCACAAGTTATCCGCAGTATTTACTCTGCCCAAGTCCTTGGATAATCTGAGTACCCCCTATTAATAAATGCAAACTTCTTCTCCTTTCATCCCTATTTTGAATAAATAAACGCCTCCTGACACATGCACAAAGGCACAGAAGTTTTCGAATCCACGAATGAATAATATCTCCTTGGGGTTTGACCTTCATTAAATCGCTTGTTTTAAGATCATTTTGTAGCTTAATAAACTTAAGGAAATTTTTAAAAAATAAGTCATCTTTGAAATGTAAAATTATTTTGTAAATAAGCGAATCTGCGCTATTGCATTGACGAATCGAATTTTTAATTTAATCATTTTTTTTGTATTATTTTTTCAGTGCCACCATTGGTAGAAGATCAGTATAAAGATAATATCAAATGGATTAAAGAAGCTTCAGGCCATAAACTAGTAAGAAACACTATTTATCTCTACTGTTATAATTTTTCATAAATAACATCAGTTATTAATGTTAATCTTATTTGAAAGGTAAAAATCATTTAGATATTTCGATTTTTTTAAGGAAAAATACAGATTTAGTAAATAGTGATCGGAGAGACAAGTTTTATATCTTAATGACCATTACTGGAAGATATGATATTAGAGACATAACTTACATAACGCCATCCTGTGTCCCCGGTGCCTATAACGCTAAGTTGTCTAACCAGTTGGATGAGCACAAGATGGGAAGAAGAGAAAAAAAAACATTTGTAAAAGGGAGGAAAAAAAGAGACGATACAGCATTCAGGGATTTCCATAGAGAATTCCATCGGTGTCAAATCTTACACGAATCTGTTCATTTTTTTATGAGGTTATAACTGGATAGAGGGGACAAGAATACTGAAACAAATGGTGATTTATGGGTTGAACTTGCAGGGGAATTAGATTACCAATTAAAAAAGGGGAAGGGAAATCGATAAATTAAATTGTGAACATATGTATGACAAATAAAAAATAACTATAGAGTCAGAAAAACGTAGCGTCCACCTGGTTCCTTGGGTCTTCATTTCCATCATGAGATCTGCACTTTTGGGATACTTTTTAAGTTATAATTTTGGTTGATTTTCACAGGGGGAATTCTGGTCTCAACTATTGTAGGTCTTGAAGAGGTCTTGGTATTTATGAATATAGTTTACTAGGGAGTGGATTTTGCCGCGTGAAAGGGTATTTGATGCAACTCTCCTGTACCATTCTTCTTCGAGACTTCTTTCTGGCTTTCTCATGTGCCATGAGAGGTGATATTAGATAAAGATTTTTGTATTCATGTTCCTTATCAGAATTTTTAAAAGCATAAATTTTAAGTTATGGTGTTCAAAAATAAAAAATGATAAAATTAGAGCCTTTGTATGAAAATCTAAACAATCAACATACTTATTGAATATTAAAAAATAGGAGAAGGTAGTCAAGTTTGATCTTTTTTTATATACAATCATCTCTAAGCAACGAAAATAGCTCGTCTGTGAGTATTGTAGAATTGAAGAAGCCTCAGATTTTTATTGCCTGTGAACGTAATCCCCAATTTACTTATTTTTAAATACCTGTCTCTGACGAGCTTGCTGATATGTCGTAAGATTTACATAATTATATTAGTCTATTTTGATAAAAAACGGATGTGAAAGTCTGTTTTTAAAAGAGTTTCATTTGAATTGGTTTCCACTATTAATAAAGGATACCAAAAAAATAGATCTTTCCTAATCGAATCCACTCTTTTCTCCGCAAGAAGTGGAAGATTTCGCCCATTCAGGCGTGTCTTATTCACTACATTCAGATATTATAGGCGTGTGTTATTCGCTACATTGGCATGTCTTGAAAACTGCACGAGGTGTTTTGTTCCTCGATTGTCTAGAATTTAAGAAATGACCAGGAATCTGTGAATTTCAAACCTGTACAGATATCACTTGGTCTGACCTAAAATTAGTAAATCTTTTGTCGATGTCGCTATCCTTCCTTCCACTTCATCAATCTCCTCTTTCACGCATTGGGTAATATCTTTAATTTTTTTTTAATAGCTAGGTTAACATGATTTTTAAATTCTCGGTTTTGTTTTTCATTTTTTATTGCCTGGAAGGCATCTTTTTCTTTTTGTATTTTCTCTTGTCCAGATAGCATCTTTCACGCCCAGCTTCCACCAATTTCGTTAACTAGGCTTGGAAAATGACAACGATCGACGCTCTCATACACCTTTGCTTGAGACGCCGGCCTACTTTTCCTACTTTTGATACTAATATTACAACATTTTCCCAATCTGTATATGGTGAATTTCATACAACAAACTCAAATTGGATAATTCAAATCATGGTTTATTCCCTGAACCCCCCCCCCGAAGAATAGACAATAAAACACAACCGAGGTGCGCACAAAATGCAGCAAAAATAAAAATTATCCACATTCAAGCATACTGATAATCATAGTTTAAATAATGGTAATAACATAGGGCGGTGCATGAATTTGCATTGCTAAAATACCCCAAAGAGAAAATGAGCCCTCTCGCTTTTCATTGGCTCCCGATGGATTCTAGAATTTTCTAAAAGAATCTTCTCTTCTGATTTCTTCCCTAATAGAGATAGAGCCCAAAATTATTTAACTTTCAAGAACCTTCAGTTTTGTCACCAAGGTTGCCAAATTCGTCAAGGTCAAATTGCACTGACTTGGCATTCATTTAGAATTACTGTAAATTTCTCTTTCCAGCAATGGCGTTGTTGTTGTTACTTATGGCACATTTCAAGGCCGCTGACAGGCCTCTCAGCGATTTAAGCCGAATGAGTGTCTCTTGTTTTTCATTAGTACCAACTAGGGACAAGAGAACGACTTAGCTACATATACGTCAAAACCCTTTTTACGGAGGGGGGGGACTTCTTTCATGCATTTCATTCATTCATCCACAGATCGTAATTTAGATCTTGAACAGAGAACGATTATCTATAACCCAGTACCCCTAATGGTATTACTCTCGACATGGAAGACTTTGTGATCACGAAAGATTTAACGTACGCCAGCCACCACACACACGCGGGAAGTCTTTGGCAGGCGGGGAGGATTCCCAAGGAATATGAATCAAACACTCCATTCAACCAGGCTATTCCTACCTATTCCAGCAATGGTTCTAACGGAGAGGGAAATAATATTAGATATTAGTTACAATATATTGATGATTTAATTGGTGAATGACTATTATAAACAAAAAGTCTAAATGTGATATTGTTAAGTTCTTATTTTATAGTATTTTAATTAGTAGTATTTTTTAATTTTACAATGTTTTACATTATTTTTGTTTTTATTACATTTTACTTAACAATATTTCAAACCAATTTACGATTTTCCATCGATTTCTGTAGGTTGTAGGATCTCAGGCCAGAATTTTATACGCGGATCATAAAGGACGAGTGAGAATAGCTTTGGCTTTCAATCAAGCAATCAAAAATGGGCTGCTACATGTAAGTACAACTTTGATTATTTCCATTACTAAACAATGTTTTTGCCACTAAGTTTGCATGTAAGATAAAGAAATGAGAAATAAAGATTTTAAAACAAAAACTCGTTTAACCATATTTACAAGATCTTTTATCCAATCAGATTATAAATTAATCAAATCCGTAAAGCCTTATTCTTGAAAATTCATCCTCTTTTCCATTTTTACATCATTACTATTAATAGAACGAATACTGAAATAAGCATTGGAACAAAATATTTATTAGGGTCCCATTGTCCTGAGTAGAGATCACCACGATGTTAGCGGTACGGACAGCCCGTTTAGGGAAACATCTAATATCAGCGATGGATCTGCTTTTTGTGCAGGTAAGTGGCATGATTTTTTTTTTGAATGAAATGCGAAGTAAACTAAAATATAAGAAAATTCACCTTAATTCGGTACCTTAAAAACTTTTGATTTTTATAAAATCAAAGGAAGTTTTGGCTAAAAAATCTTCAGCTGCTATTTTTTTTAAATTTCCAAATAAATAGATCAAAACTAATTATTTAAATAGAAAATAAAAACTGTTTATATATGCATTGGTAAATGAATTTATTTTGATGCATTGGTAAATGAATTTATTTTGATGCATTGGTAAATGAACAATATTCATTTGATAAGGTTTTGTATTTTGTAATAATTTTATTCAAATGTTCAGAGTACTGATGAAATATAAAGTGATTAAAATCCAGATTACATTACAGTCGTATCAGTCTTTCCGACTCACCTGAAGGCAGGCGGATAAATTATAAAACGGAATGACCGGACGGCCGTAACAGTAACACAGACGGGAACTGTGGTTGAATCCTAAGGAACATCACCGGCCATGGTTCAACTCTTCCCGTAGGAAATGCGATCATCGATTGGAAGAGTCAGACTTACCTATTTGTGCATCCTCCAGGGTGGAAAGATCTAACCACCATGCTGGAAGCATCTCATCCTCTTTTCAAAATGCCCAACGGGAAATATAATGTTGTACTAGAAAATTTCTATTACATTGCATTTTTGATCTATTAATTTTTAAAGAGTCTTTTTTTTTCTTACAACCACAACACCCTGTCTATCTTGATGGGGAACAAATATTGTAAATATGATAAAAACATTAAAATGCGGTATTTGAAGTTACGTTACTGAGATACAAAACTGTGCACATTCAAGAAATAGGAAATTCAATTGCATTTTCTGTTGCAGCTGAACCTTCACTGAGATAACAATGGAGATGCGGGGGATTTTCATGCGTCAGGATTTACAGGGGACTCCGTGTTTATATAGAATGTATTTTTACTTACGTTCTTTATATATAAATATTTGCCTATTAGAAGAAAAAGAAAACTATAAAATTCCCCCTTTGAAGTTTAAATTATTCGCTTTAGAAGATTTTAAAAAAAACCACTTCGAAACTAAACGTTAACTAGCTGTGCTATCTAATATATCTCCGAAAAACATTTTATCTGGATGCATAATTACTGAAAGTATCTGAATTAATGTTATATTTCAATCATTACTTATACCTGTTATTTTCCTTTACTTAGATATGGCAGTTCAGAATTGTATTGGGGACTCTTTCAGGGGAGCCACATGGGTGGCACTCCACAATGGAGGGGGAGTTGGATGGTAAAATACAAAAAATTTATATCATTCACAACTTTATGATGGTCATTTATGATCAACTGTCTGCCCTATCTTTCAAATATAAAATCTATTGTTCAACTTTTGAAAAATTTAAGAAATTAATAAGCATATATGTATTTTTTTTCCATCTTTCCACCAGGGGAGAAGTAATTAATGGTGGTTTTGGATTGCTCTTGGATGGCAGCGAAGTATGTTTGCTTTTATTATATTTAATATTTACGTCATGCCGTATGCCATCTTATTAATATCTTCAGACATTTTATTAATACCATCGATTCCTCTTCGTCTTCCAGGAAGCAGAATGTAGAGCCAGGCAAATGCTACATTGGGATGTTCTGAATGGCGTAAGTGCTTTTACCTCGGCGTTTTAAAACTATTTCATAATATTCTGTTTTTTTCTTTAATCTATGATAATTGAAAGGAGCAGTGAATGCTTATCCTCTAGTTTATATTTATTTGCAGAAATTATTATTATTTGTTTAAAATTTTCTATTTTTAACACCATTTATCACTTCTCTATAATTAGATAACTCAATGATAACCAGATAAGATAGTTCCAGTCATTTGTTAAGAATGTATTACAGCTTAAAGTTAATGACATGAACATGGCTGTGAGTGTCATCAACTGCACGTTACCTTTGTCAGTGCGGGCCACTTTGCATTTTTTCTCCTCATGTACAATTACAACTTATTCTAGTTTCAAAGTGGTCAACAGCATACTACTTTGATTATATTAACACAACTAATATGCTATGAAATTAAAGGACAGTATCTTTCTATCTATAATTTTAATAATTAAAATTGCACAGAATTGTATCAAATTTGGTGGCTTTTATTCCAATCATCTCTATTGTAGAGCACTCGAACGTTTGCCCTTTTTTTTCTCACATGGTAATTGGCATTCAAACCAGATGTAACGTACCCCGTTTTTCTACAGTTAGTTTAGTGCAAACTGACCAACAGATGTGGATCCTTTTCATTAGGAAAGTCGTTGTATTTGGTCAATTGCTTCTATATCCAGGTGTGACAAAGTAAATGAGGCCCCTGTCGTTTCAAATAGATTAATCGTGTCTTGAAAGGAGAAAAAAGTGAAAACATCCAGATTCTAAACTTTTTCCCCTTATGAAGAGATTCCTTAAGCCAACAAGAAACGATCAGTCACTTGCACCCGTTATAATTGTAAAACTCTGGTGAGATTTAGCCAGTATTAGCTTCGAAATGATTATATTTGACATGTGCTTAAGAGGTGGTCGGCCACAAAGATGAATCCTTAACAGACACTCTTTCAATCAGTTGAGATCACTGAGGAAACAACGCTGAGCAGCTATTGCATGATAGGGTATTCAAGTTCACCAATGTTAAAACGGAAATTTCTATCTGATGGAAATAAAACACGGTACTTTTATTTTCAGGAAAAAAGAGGGAAGACTTCGAGTTAGAATTCGGAGAAACTTTAGGAAAAGTTATCTCTTTTCAATATAAGTTCCAATGTGATTTTAGCATCTGCGTTAGGATCCCCTCGATAAAGATCAGTGGATTTCTCAACCGGCTCTGGACCTGCCATTTAGAGCTAACAACCTGTTAGCGGAGGGGAGCTTATTCCCCAGTCTAATTGAATATTTCATTATTCAACTGTGATTTGATTTTTATAAATAATATTAACATAAATGATGACAAGTAGTTCGTTTTAAATATATAAACGAAAGAATTATAAAAAAATAATTTAGATCAAAGAGTTATTAAAATTAATAAATCGAAAAATTATTTTTTTACGCTATTCTCTTATTTGATCAGTCTTGATCAAGATAGTATGGTCCCAAGAAACGCACAAACGTGTATTCACTTCTATTATTAGTTGATATTTTCTTTACTATTATTAAAAACTATCTCTCCGACTTCCTGGTACAGGGATAGCGCGTCCATCCCGTATGGGATAGACGCGTATTGGTTCGAGTCCTGTATGGGATAGGCGTTTTGGGTTCGAGTCCTGTATGGGATAGGCGTTTTGGGTTCGAGTCCCGGTTCTGACGTAGCTGTTCTTCGTCTGTTCCATCTGTGAGGTTTGCGAATGTTTCCCATTGTGAAAAGGGGCTGTGCAAGCGAATGTGATGCGTGAGTAGATAAGACCCTAGTTGGTCCTACTTAAAGCAAGAGACGCACCCTTGACTTAAAATTGTTGACTGCGTCAGCAAGCTTGTCCTTGAAAATTGCCAAAAATTATCTCATTTTAGTATTTATTGAAATGACACTTTCATTTGAATCTATATCATTATCTTATATTGTCTTTATATGTGAACTATTCAGGGACAAATAAATCAAAAAATCTTACAAAAAATAATTATGACTAATTCTATTTCCATACATACACAAGAAATAGTGCGATAAAAGCGATCTGAATGATGAAATAATAATTACTGATTTGAATCTAAAGATATTTTTCTTTTGTTATAACTGAAATTGGATATTCAAACAAAAAAAATTAAAGGACTTTTGAAAGTTGGAGATGGTGTTAACCCTTTCAGCCTTGAAATTTTTAAAATGTGGAATTAAAAAAAAATCGATAGAAATTAACGGTAAGAGTCCCCAAGAAAACATCCACTTTTAGCTTTCATCTCATTTTCACCACGGGGATAGGAACCAGGAAGTCGTGGCAAATGCCAACATCAGGTTTGAAAAGAAATGAAATTAAGAACTTAAAATACTGCGATGGCCATTGCCACCAGGAGAACCGAAAAGGTTAAATATCTTGGAAAAACCGTTTTAGTGTCCAATTCTGAAAGGTTAAGTTGAGGAGGAAGGAGTCTGCTATAAAATGAATGGATATAATTCTAAATGCAAACACCTTTTGATGGGTTCCATATTCTTTTTAGGTTGCTCGACGTTCCTGGTCAGGAAATGGGAATGCTGCTGACGTCATCACTCAAGCAATGAAAGATGAGCCGAGATTAGAGGTGACGGTCCCACATGAAGTTCTGGATGACTGTCTCATTCAGACAAGTTTTTGTAAACAATGAATCTATAAATATTGAAATTATAAAATAACTTCTTTTTTGCATCGAAGAAATCGAAAGTTCTTTCTGTGAAAAATGTGCGAATTGTTTGTGTGCTCATTTTCTTCATTTCTATTGAATAAACTTTTTGTGTGCAGATGTGTTTTAAAACATTTATTTAACTACTAGCAATGTACAATTACAGAGCAACGAAGTTATATCTTTATTATTATTATTATTATTCCTGAGAAAAACGTTTTCGGAAGACGCCATTAGTATCTTAAACAAAAATGAGATGAGGTCTTAGAAAAAAATTGTATAACAAATTTATACATTCAAAATTATTTATAAACCCAAAGAAATAATCACACAGCACTATTAAATTGTCCATTTTTGCTAATTTTTATTTCGTATAAACCCAGATGCCTTCTTTTCCTCTTTTGATTTATCTACCCTCAATACTTTCGATTTTCGAAGTAATAATAGTAATAAAAAAAATTAAGTCAATTCCTACTTAGGTCAGCATGCGTAAATTTTCAACGCCAATTCGGGAAACGCATATGCGTGAATTTTCTACGCCAGTTGGAGTAAAGCAATAAGATTTAATTTTGAGTTTTCTTTATTCTATTTTAATTCAAAAGTACTTCAAAATGAATCTGAAAAATAGATTAAATAATAATGTTTTATGTTAAATGCATCAAACACTAAGAAAATAAACAGAATCGTTTGAAATAAGTGTTCGAAAACATGTTATCGACCTCATTATCGTGGGGAAAATACAAACTGAAGTCTTATTCATTTTGTGACAAGCAAATGAAGAATTTTGGACGGAAAGTTAGTTTTTAATTAATAAAAAATAATCAAATTAATGAATTAATATTTGAAAAAAACTGTATTAATATCAAGTGTCATCCACTACAAGTTTTAAAAAATATATTTGAACTTGAGTGGATGAATAAAAAGCATTTTATTAAAGACTGAAAATTTGGACCAATTTTTATTTCATATGAAAGTTTTTGACGTCTATATGCTTCATAAAATTACTCAATTGCAAGATTTTTTTTGGGGGGGGGGATTCCTTGATTGATCAATTCAAAATAATATTAAATGAATAAATAATATCCACTTTTGAATAAGAAAAAAGATTGTTTTGCAAAAGATTGTTTGCTTTAAGAGCTATAACAAGTTAATAATTACAAATACTTCGTTGAAAAATGGTTATTTCAAATAAACAAGAAATAAAAGCCTCAAACAGAATATTTTTTAATTATATCGAAACAAGAAAGTATTTAAATTCTCTTTAAAACCTTCAGATAGATTGCAAATTATTTTTAATTAATTATAATAGAATTAATTACAAATAACTGGACTAGAAGTCAAAATGGTGAGGCAAAAAGATTAAGATATAAATACTCAAAGCAGAAAGTTTTTCCTTCCACAGTTCAAAACATCAGCTTGCCAAGCAACTCTATCTTCAAAAATCTGTAAGGAATTAATAATGACAGAAATTGAGTTCAAATTATTTGATACCGAGTAACCTTTTACTTGTCAAAAAAAATTTAATCGTCAAAAAACAATAGTAACAGAGCCCCATTTATCCAATGTATTAATGGAGATGTAACCTTCCTAAATTTTCTTGATTATTTGTTATTTTGATATTACGTGAAATGTGCATATAATTATAATTTTAAGAATGATAAAACTAACAATGTGATTGGAGTTTTCAATAAATATCGAAGAATGATTTTTTACCTTCCAACTGGTTTCAGAATTAAATATTTTAGGGCCGCGGTTACTTCATGGCGACTTCTAACTGGAGGTTTGATTCCACTGAAGATACGCCGTGCCAGTAGTTTTGTTGTGCATTAAAACTGAAGGCTCTAAAGAGTTTACCACCGGAATGAAAACTTGGAGAGGAAATCGCCAACTCAGATATTTTCTTCGTCATCTGACCACGGTTAAAAATTAAGAGCCTACTAAAATAGACCTGGTGTTGCTTCTAAACAGGAAATTTAAATAACCAATATAAATATATTTCATTTGCACAAATTTACAATTACGGCTTTGATGGGACACTAAATTATTCTAGCTCATTATATTCAAACTGATGGTCCTGGATAAGCGGTGGTACTTAATATGTAATAAACCGCTAATCCTCAGTGAGTTTGAAATTATAAATGGCACTTGGGGTAATGAAATTATTTTTTTCACACCTTCGTCAAATTTTTCATTGAAAAACTTGAGTTATCTGCATTAATGTACGGTCTCAAATGAAAAATGCTCTAGAGATTTCTTTGTGCTGCCCTTTTCCCGGTCATTACACAAATAATTTACTTGAAGTTTCTGTGTATATCCATGTGCATGTGAACATGATAATTAAAAAACCCAACGAGTTAAACATATGATAACTTTTATTTCTACAATTGTAGATTTATCCCAGATTTTGAATCATATCCAACGGTGGATTGACCATTTCCATAAAACTGTTTGATACTCCGTTCGTAAACACAATAACTCAAAGTGTTACAAGCTAGGTGAATTGATTTCCTCAAATAGCACAAAGCACTTTATAATATTGTCACACTATTTCAAAATATATAAATGAAATGAACAAAGTGTCTACGCTAATTATGCTAATATGACCAAAATTTTTAGACTGAAATCTGGGAAATCCACTAAAGTTTAATCAATAAACCTACCTAATCTTGCGAACTAGATAAATAAACCGAACTGGATAAATAAAATTTAATATGATATTGTCGTCAAAATCACACCTTTACAATAAAATTTAGATTTAATTGGTCAAGCATCATTTTAAGACTTTTTTTATGGCTGAAGGAAAGATAAAGAGAGTAGGAAAATCAATTCTTACTTTCTCTTGGAGTTTCAAAATTTTATTTTTAAAGTACCACTTTCGGTAATCAGCCGTTCTACAACCACTCACTTGTCTATACCTTTCAAATAATTAGAAATAACTTGAATCAGTAGCTGAGGCACAACCATTATAACGATCTAAATAATTTTAAATTAATATGAAATGTCTGAAACATAGATACATCATTAATAGTTCCTTCGTATCAGTTATTTTTAAAAAATCGCAAAGATTCAACTTTCTTGTGTATTCTTTGTGAAAAAGAAAATTTTGATGCCGTTACCAGGCAGTATTACAAATTTAACATCTAATAATAAAAATTAGAAATTCAAAACAAATTTCAAATTTTTATTTAAAATTTAAAATAAAAATTTATTACATCCAGAATATCCCATGCTCAATCTACCTGCATATTAGAGAGGTATCGAAAAATAAAATTTAGACATTATCCAGTATCACGAAATTTATTGTGTATATTGTTATTTATACACTGTATTCTATCAACCTCTGGACAATGTCGCCAATTTTTGAGGCTAATTTGCCATCTTAAAAACATAGCTAACCAATCAGAATGCTTTATCATAATTATAAATCATAATTCAAAATAATCTTATCTTATTTTGATAAGTTTTATTTCATTAAAACTGATCCAGCTGATATATTAATTAGTCCTTGAAGACGACTGATGTTATAGATGTTATGTTAGCCTTATCAATTAACTTTAATGTTGTTGATGTTTCTTATAGCATTTGCCATGGACAGGTTTGCTGAGATAGTCAGTGATTTAAGCCTAATCAGTATCTCTTGTTTTCGTAGTGCCAAAGGTATAACTTTTGATACTCACTAATCACAGTCCCTTGCATGATCCTTTTTACAGAGGGGCATATTGACATACCTTACAGACTTACTACAGAAGAACAGCCATGCCCAAATCGGAATTTGAACCCGGGACGCCCAGATCACGGGGAAGACTCGCTACCCCAGTGCCTGGACACCGGCAATTTAATGTAGTATATCTTATCACAATAAAAATACAATAAGAGTACAAATATATTAATGTAAGTAATTGCACTTGTTATTATTTTAAATTGTGCTTTTGTAATAATTTTAGAGTATTCTGGTTGGATAACTATAATTTAAAGGGAAAAAAACTGTTAGCTGGCCCAGCTATTGAAGATGAAGGTTGTGCCTATTATTTATTTTGCAATATCATTAACATATCGATGATAACAGACGCCTTAGGCATAATATAATTTTTTGGCCCTCCAACTATATCAGATGTTTAGTACACAAATGACGCTAATGGATATAGGATTACTTCTAATCTCTGCCTGATATTTCATTTAAAAAACAATACTAACGTAATAATGTTTGTTACAATGGTACCGCAAAAGGCTGGCGTCCGGGACATGAATACTTCTCTTGTCACATGGTCACTAAGTAAATTTCATTTTTTATAAAATGGGGAGGTTGGTTGTAGAGAGTCTTTGAAGAAATGTGGGTTTTATTGCTCTATCATGACTTAAGGAATAAAAAATTATTGAAATAAGTAAAATGAATGTGGGCAGAGAACTCTGTAGCAGGTTTCCATCTGATGGAATTTACTTTGGAGCACCCACCCCTCCCACATTTCTTTCAAAAAATGAAAGCGTCAGTGAGAAACGAACTTTGATGACGTATTTAAAGGTCATAAACTTTAATTTAAACTTAAAGTTTTGAAATCAATTCAGTACTGTTGTCGAGCACGCTTGAAAATGAAGAGCCAGGGTTTCTTAAAAACAATTTTTTTTATTCTATCTCATGAAACGTAACTTATTTATTGGAGTATTAAAAATATGAAGTACAATTTTGTACAAAAGAAGAAACTCCGTCTGTGCATGTTTTGTAAACGCGCTCTCTTCTCGAGAAGTCAACATCTACCTCTAAATAAGAAAATAGAATAAATTTATTTGTTCTTTGACGCACCTTCAGTGTTACCAACGAATATTTACGAATCATGCACCGATTATATGCAAATAGTGAGATCATGGTATGGGATTGAAAAACAAACAAACAAATAACTTCAAGAAACTAACAAATAAAGTATTTGGGGAATGGTGAACTCTGTTGTGCGTTTCCTCATAAATAACGTAGATAAAGGAATACTTTCTCAATTAGTCATGATTAGTGGGTCTCAATTAGTGGGAACGGGGCAAGTAACATTAATGACATAGATAGATGTAATGAGCTTTTATATTGAATTAAGATTTTCGAAGTGAGTTCAGTGGTTGAAACTGCGGAACTTTTTGCTTGTTTTTCCCTTGACCAATTCACAGTGAATTAATATTTTTACTTTTTTTCCCGAAATCGAAGGATAATGGAAGCACGAAAGACCACTGACAACGTATCGAAAGTCCATGAAATTTTATATAAATTAAAAACTTGTGGAATATTGGACTGGTGGAATAAAAAATTTTTCCTTAATTCTTTAACGTTCCACCTTTAATTTTATATATTATTTATATATTGTATCTGCTTTAAAGTATAGTTTTCTTCATAATATCAGTATTTCAGACTTTTGATTTTTTTGTTAACACATTAATTATTGTGATATACCATTCGAACGATGACGAATTCCCATATAAGCAGACTAGACTAGAACCATATTACCTCAGGGTTTACATATCAATCAATTTAACCTAGCAGTAAAAAAATCAATTCCAATCAATTTAACCTAGCATTAAAAAAAAGGCAAAAATACCAATACTAAAAATTTTTTTAAAGAAGGATTACATTCATTATGCAATATAAGAATATTGACAGCATTATGTCAAGTATAATTAATTGGATACAATTTTGTTGTATTCCATTCCTTAAGTATAGTATTTAGCATACAGTATCAAATTTCTATCTTTTCTGTATCAATAATAAAGACTGCGTCTGTTTGTGTGCATATGTGCATGATGACGTTCTACATGCTAGATTGTTTGACATATAGTTACAGTATTTGATACATATATCCATATCCGTGAATGGATCCCACCTCAAAACAATTTTTTTAAAAAAACTTTCATTGCAATTTTAAGCAATAAAAAATAAATCCGAAATTTGTCGTTTTTCTCGGAAAATTCTGAAATTACAGCACAAAAGCTATTTTTACATCTTGAAATTGAAAACAAGTTGTCTATTCAGTGATACCAAATTAGTAGCCTCAAAAAATGTTCATTCTTTTTTTCACCCAGTTTCTGGAGAATAATGCCTCATTAAAATTCAAACAATTTTCGTTGTTTCATCAAATATTTAAAAACTCGTTTTTTCCTTTTTTGATTGCTATTAAAGAATGCGGTTTGAAATCTATGTGGTTTACACGAATAAAACAAGTAATATAAATTTTTTATATCAATTCCTACTTAGGTCAACAAAGAAAATTCTTATTTTAGTTATTTTTTATTAAATAATTGCACTTAATGTTAGTAATTTATAAAATTATTGATTTTCACAAGAATCAAACTCACATTCGTCATCTTCAAGTGAAAAATACTGAAATCCTTTCATTTTACCGATTGAGCTACTGCCTGCTGATTTTAATTTTCATTACAAACTGCTAAAACTCTATTTAAAATATAAAAAATTAATTATATATATTTATGTGTGAGCCTTTTTATGGGAAATATTTATGCCATAACTTTTTTTGTTTTCAAAATATATGTAACAAAAAACAATATAAGATCTCTTTGTTATATAATACAGGGATAATAATCAACTTTAAAAAAAAGAAATTTCTTTTCATTTATTAATTTAAAAGTATCATTCTCTTCTCAGGTTAATGTACCTTTAAACCTCATGATAAACACTAGACAATGCTTTGTTATCAAAAACAACTTTTGATGTGGAATTATCAGAAGTTGCAATTACAAATTCAAGTTAAAATAATTTCAAGTTTCCTCAGTATTGGTATTTTTTACCTTGAAATGCTGGAAAATGTTTTGAAAAAAAATTATTTTATTCATAATGCTTAATAATGAATACACAGTCGCCCATTTTTAAGGGAATGTAATAAAAAAAAACATCGAAGGAGTCAGTCGACTTCAATTTTATGTATGATCTTAATGTAAAATCTCAATGTAGTCAATAAGTAAATATGTTGTAAATGGGAAAGGAATAAAAATAGTTGCGTTTCCCCTTCAATCTAAAACCTTAAAGCAACAACTACCCGTATTCATATTAGGCTATCAAATTTTAAGCTGCCTGAGCCAACATCTCTGAACGAAAAGAAGATGTCTGGCTGATGCCAGACTCTTCAAGAGGTGGAAAGGAAATCCCAGAAACACAAAACATTCTTCTCTTATGTGCTCAGGGTCCCATCTCCTAATGGGAATAAAGGGAGAAGTAAAAATCTGTGAATGTGTTGAAAAGTGAATGGATCGGCTATTCTGGAAACTATCGTATCATTGAATCGAATATCACAAAAATTTATCGGAGACACGACTTTACTAGAAAGTGTGAAGTCATCTCTCCGCTTAATAATAACAACCTTGACTTTCCGCTATTCGTACCGACACGGCACTATCCCACAGAGATCATTTTTACATTGCCAGTGATATGAGTTTTTGATAGCATTAATTTGCATTTATGCTGGCGCCATCTATTAGTAAAATGCGGTGCTAAAGTAAACATTTTAAAGAAATGACATTTATAATTAATTCAACTGTTTCAGAAAATACTTTACTCCAATAAATAAATTTAATAAATAAGTTTGGGGAAAATAAAATTTAAAAATTAAACTGAAGTATGTAATATAATTCAATCCCACTTACTTAAATTAAATAGACTAAGTATTAATTGAAATTAATAAATTTTATAGTTAATACTTACTAATAATTTTTAATTAATAATATGATTGAAATAACAGATATTTGAAAAAAATATTTAAGCACAGTAATAGAAAAAATATTTCGTATTAGAAAAATCATGGAATATGCATCTTTATTATTGACTAGCCGCCTTTGGCGACCAGTCGGTTCGCCAGTATTAATGCTCGTGAAAGTTTGCTCGCTAATATTTTATGTAGCTGTGTCTCATAACTGGTTTTTCACCAAAATAATTTTAAACCAAACAAATTTTGATAATCATAGAATTCATTTATAGTATTTTGTATTATTATTTTCTTCAGCTGATCTGTTCACTGTACTATTCCTCTTTCTCTTTCTTTCCGAGCATTGATTGTCCCGGAATTGATATTTTACTTAAATGGTAGAGGGAAAGGTCTAAAATTCTGTTTTTATAGAATAATGATATTCAAATTTTCATAAATGTAAACCCACTAAACTAATAAAGACACAATTGGTTTTCAAGAGATGCAAAAGCTTAAAAACAGCTTGGAAAATGCCTCGCACAGACGAAATAATGGTGACACACACACCCTTCTTTTCTTTTCTAACCTTTTTTTCTTCACTACTTTTCTTTCTATAAACCCTTTTTTCGCTTTGTTATTTTTTTTCTTTGCTGCCCAGACTTTATTTTGAGCAGGCATAGATTAAATATTCATACCAACTAATAATAAAAGCAACTATTTTCTTTCTTTTTTTAAACATCCCGTTATCTATGAATGAAAACCCACTGACTTCGCGTATTTCTTTCTAAACAAATCATAATTTATTACTTCCTGCTATCTCACTCAGTTGGTGGGGGGGGGAAGGAAATGAAGATTTTTGGCGGGAAAGTAAGAAAAGTGTCGTTTTAACTATTTTCCACGCTGTTTTTTTTTTTTAATTTTTTCTCTCCATAAGAACCATCTTCGTGTCTTAACGAAAATATTTTTAAAAAAATTAGCCGAATCGGTCAAGCCGTTCTCCAGTTTTGCGCTTAGCAACGCATTTCGAGTTGCATTTTTATTAATATAGACTAGCCGCCTTTGACGACCAGTCGGTTCGCCAGTATTAATGCTCCCTGAAATTTCCATATAATATTTTATGTAGTTGTGTCTCATAATAGGTTTTTCAACAAAATATTTTTAAACCAAACGAATTTTGATAATTATATAATTCATTTATAGTATTATTTAGTATTATTTTCTTCAGATGTTCTGTTCACTGTACTACTCATCTTTCTCTTTCTATCCGTACAATGATTGTCCCGGAATTGATATTTTACTTAAATGGTGGAGGGAAAGGTCTAAAATTCTACGTTTTTATAGAATAATGAGATTCAAATTTTCATAAATTTAAACACACTAAACAAATAAAGACACAATTGGTTTTCAAAAGATGCGAAAGTTTAAAAACAGCTCGGAAAATGCCGCGCACAGAGTAAATTTTCTTTTCTTTTCTTTTTTCTATCCTTTTTTTCTTCACTACTTTTCTTTCTATAAACCCTTTTTCGCTTTGTTATTCTTTTTTTCTTTGCTGCCCAGACTTTATTTTGAGCAGGCATAGATTAAATATTCATACCAATTAATAATAAAAACAACTATTTTCTTTCTTTTTTTAAACATCCCGTTATCTATGAATGAAAACCCACTGACTTCGCGTATTTCTTTCTAAACAAATCATAATTTATTACTTCCTGCTATCTCACTCAGTTGGTGTGGGGGGGGAGGAAATGAAGATTTTTGGCGGGAAAGTAAGAAAAGTGTCGTTTTAACTATTTTCCTCGCAGTTTTTTCATTTTTTCTCTCCATAAGAACCATCCTCGTGTCTTAGTGAAAATATTAAAATAAAAAATTAGCCGAATCGGTCGAGCCGTTCTCTAGTTTTGACTTAGCAACGTATTTCGAGTACCATTTTTATTAATATAGATGGATCTTGCACAAAATAATGAATGAATCGTTTGTTTTTCTTTCCCCACTTGGAAGCCTCGAAATCTGTTCACTGTAGCTTTCACTGTACAAACCTAAACATTTGTTTTTTTGTTTACAATGTTGTTGACGAATTGGATGTTGAATAAATAAATGCATGATGAAACTAGCTGAAGAATAGCTTTATTGTATGAAATAAAATATATTAAACTCTTAGGTTTGTACTTTATTCCTCATAAATTACGATGTTAAAATTAATATTCTCAGAATTCTGCAGTTTGTCATTTCTAATCTTTATTCCTAAAAAATCGACGGGAAAGAAATTGTAGAAAATATATATTTGTGATTTCGAATATATTTTACATTGTACTAATATAATTATATTTATTGTAAAGTCAAATGGCTGAAGCAATTGCTAGCAGCAATTCTTTAGTGAACGTATGTCCATTTTGTAATAAAAAATTTGGAAATGAATTTGAAGTACGAAGTCATTTAGAAGAAATTCATAAAATTTCATTGACCTATACTAGTGAGAAACAATGTGAAACCGATTTTGGAGACAACAAAAGATGTTACAAAATTAGTGAAGGTAAGAGAAATTGTATATTAATCTCCTTATTTATCTATTAAGTAATAATCTTAGTGTTATTTTGAAAAGACGGTTTCAAACAATCAGAAGGTGATTTTAAATCAAGATACATATTTATCTATTTGTTTAATAGCATTTGTCTGTTGTGTTGATTAGTTCGTATAAGATATTGTTCTTTCCTATCTTTTTTTAAAAACATATTTAGAGACTTAATCTTGGACTGGATGCTATCATTAATTTAATATCATAATATATTTATCCTTTGAATTATTACTTTTGAAAGATTTAATGTAATTTAACATATATATGTTTAATTATGGTTTTTCAAAGTTTTCAGGTATTCAATCAAAATGGATTTCTCTTATAATAAATGCTTTTGCCATTGAAAAAAAATCCTGCACACACTGACTATTTATAGATACTGTAATAGTTGTTTGTTTATTTCTTTTCATATTAATGAAAAATATTTTTATCATGTATATTACATTACGATAGGATAGTAACATCATAAAAATGCCCATAGATTTGTTTCATTACTGAAAATAAAACTAATATTTTATGGAAATATATTAAAATGAGCCTTTAAAAAAGGGAACAAAATTTTTATCGATTAGAGAAAGGTTATCTTGTTAATTTTATCTGTTCAAGGCAAGGCAAATTTAGGTATTTTGCAATCCTAGGTAGCACATATTATGAGATCCCTCTTTTTAAAAGATTATTTTATTTCACATTTTCACATATTTTTGATATATTAATGATTTATCTTAGGTTAATCTTTGTATTTTTTTAATTTTGTGAAAATATATGTCTATCCTTATGATTCTGAATTCCTTATATCCATGTGTATGTACATTGTTATTTAATAAAAGTTTAGTGTTTTAAAATATTTTAATAAATAAATTGGCATAATGAAACAAATAGTGACCTGACCAATTATGCTGGATTAATTGTTTGCATCATCTTAATATTTTATCATTTATAGAATTTGTATTTGTTGCAAATTTATTTATTTTGTAATTAGAAAAATAAAGTTTTTTAATTGACTTGCTGAGTGCCCTTTGACAGATGCCTAGTTGGAAATGGATTTCTTTCTGTACTGTTAAAAATATCAAATGCATATGTCTGTTAGTATACTAAAAATTGTATTATTGGGTCTATCAAATTTAACATAAAGTTAGGATTGAAAAATAGTAATAGACCTTAATACTTTATTATTATTATTAATTATTAATTAAAAATAAAGTAAAACTTGGACATTCTTTTTTTGAAAATTTCTGAAAATATTATTGTTTAAAAATGTTTTTTACGCCATTTTAAAATTCATAAAGGTACTTTTTCCATTATTATAAAAATTAATCATGAAATAAAATTTAGTTATGAATTTTTTTCTTTAAAATGTTGCAACTTTTTTAATTAATTCTTTTCATATTATTTGTTGCAAATCTTTTTTATTACTAAAATTCTTGTAGTTTACAATGTTTTATCAAAATTTTAATGCTGCTTCTTTTGTATAGTTAAAGCTGGAATAAAATGTGGGAGGTGGAAAGTTATACTAACAAACACTATACAATCTTGCTACTTAGTGGTGGTTTTTCTTTTTTTTTTTCATATATATATATATGTATGTATGACTCTTAAACAATAAATCTAACGTCAAATTTGGTAAGTTCGCACTAAAAAAGTCAATTCTATAACTATATAGCATTTTTAAGCGTGATCCAAAAAATTTATTGTTAATTCAAAAATTTTGTTCTTTTTTTAAATTTTGATTTAATGTTTCATAAATTCATTAAGTGATGTCACCTGGATTTTATTATAACAATTATGTTTCAGATACATATTCCCTGAGTTTTTAACATGTTTGTATTTATTTTTGTATTGAAAATTTCCTATATACCATGCAAAAAGTAACAAAACGTAGATACTATTAACAATTTTCAAATTGCAAAGATTAAATTTACTTTTATAGAATAATTGTTTCTTTGTTCTGACTTTTTCTTTTAGTTATTATTTTTTTTTAATTTCTATAAAAATACATTATTATTGTTTGACCGGTTCTAAGGACTGCTTTATTTATAAATATAATTTTATGTATAAAATTCTGTCATTGCTTGATTACTTTAGTGTTTTGTTTTCTTATTATTGAGCATTATTTTTTATATCTAATCTTTAAACAAAACTGCTTTTAAATAAATTTGATAATTAGTGATAGTATGCACAAAGCTGTCATGCTGATTGATCCTCTTGCTTTGCTTATATTATAAGCTTAACTCATTGTGCACATTCTTTAGCATTTGTTTTATGTCTACTTTTATATTTAATATTATTGATAATATCTTTAAAGGAGTTGATTCATGCTCATGTGACGTCTGTGGAAATTGCTTCAATATTTCAATTTTTATGTCCTTCAATTATCCTTGTTTTGTGTGTAATGTTGAGAATAATTAATTAAATTTTGAAAGGAGAATAAATGAAAATACAACAGATATTTTAAAGTTATTAATTATCATGGATAAATCATTTTTAAAAAAACTGTTGTAGGAATTTTCCTTTACAAAATCTTCAGATTAACATGAATAAAGATGAAAGATGCTGATTCCCCCTTTTAACACAAAACAGGCAGAAATATTATTAAATTACCTTATAAGATTAGCCTACAGGATATATTTTAATGATATTCAAAATGAAGAAATAAGTTCTCAATAATTGATCCTCTACATAATTAAAAAATTACAGAAAATTAAAATATATAGTTTTCCTTTTATAGAAGAAGAAATGATTAAAACTAAAATGAAGACATTGAATTTGCAACTAGAGAGAGGCAAATAATACCAGAACTTGATGATATTAAAATATGAAAATCTGTTAGAGCATTTTAAATGTTACTATTTATTTACAGTTTCTTAATCTTTAATAAGATTTTTTTAAATGTTAAATCAAACATTCCTCAAAAATCTAGTTTATGATGCAGGAACTTAATTCATTGTTATATAAAGAATTGAAAATGTTATTTTCAATTATTTCTAAATGACTAGGAATTCAGACCGATTCAGAATATGAATAATTTTTATGGGATTTTTTTCTACCTTTTAAGAAATATTAAGATGTATTGAGCATTGTATATAAAGAATCAGAATATAAAACTGAGCTATTATAAGATCATTTGGTAAGAATGTTAAAAGACATTCTCAGATTACTAGTTTTAAATTCAGGCATATTTGTTATATTGAATAATTTTTTTAATAAAGTTCAAAGAGAGGTTTAAAAACAAGTATATAAAAATTTCAAAATCACTAAAGTTTCTTTTATTATTATTATTATTTTAATTCTATAATTATTTATCATTTATGATTACAATTATTTTATTGAGTATAACTTTATCTGGTATTGTAATTTAAAATGTAGATATATGTATGGTTGAAAATAATTAATAAATAACACTTTGTATTTCTGAAATATATACTAAAATTTGCAGTTATTATTCTGATATTTCTAACTTAAGATGGTGATTATTAAGGAAGGCTTTTATCCTAACTTTTTATTGCTGTAATGTTTAAATTTATTTTAATGATATCCCTTAATATATATATATATATATATATATATATATATATATATATATATATATGGGATATCCCACAGAACCATTTTAATTAACCAACATCTGCCTTCATCTTGTTTTGTCAACATCCGATGATATATGAAATCCAAAGCAAGAGTTGTAAAGGTTAGATTATTTCCCAGAGGACTATAATTTTTAATTAGTTTAGCATTCCAGAACAACGCCACCTATCGGTTTTGAAAGTCTGTCCCAATTAACTTTGAGGCAGAGGCCCCACGAACTTTTGTCAAGAGAAGACGCCTGACTTCACGCGTCAGCGATTCCCGCGAAGCTCAGCGGATGCGCGGTAATATATATTTTCAGTCATAACTTTTCCCTATCTCTAACGTCCTCCTAGAGGAAATAATCTAACTTTCTGATTATTAAATATCTCCATTTTTTAATTCTTTTTAATGTTTCCCTGTAAATACTGCCCCTGTAAATATTCCCCTTTAACTCTAAATAAATTCTTTTATTTTTCTAAAGAAGTCTCTTCATCCTTCATTTATATTATTTTAATTTTGGTTTAGAAACTAACCCGTAAATATTAAAAAAACCCTAGACATCACACCACTAAAACCCTGCTATCTGAAGAGTCTAATTTTTTTTCGAAGATTTATTTAGTCTCACCAAAATTTTTATATATATATATAATATTTTAGATTTTAAATTTTTTTGTTTTTTTACAGCCAAGAAATCATCAATTTTAGGAGGAAAATTGAAAGAGCTAAAAATGATTTTAAAGGAAGATTTTGACTTGTAAGTGCTAAGATTCTAAGTAATATATGAATATACTTTATAATTATTTTTAATTCCTTAAATTAATATAATTAAAGTTGATTTAAATCATATATTTTACATTTATATATGCATTCAAAGTATAAATTTGGGGTAGGATATCCTTTATTATATTTCATTATTCACTAATATTAGAATTTTATAGAATGTTAGCTTTTTGAAGCTGTTTGTGATATAAGGTTTTGATATTATTTGAATTAATTTAACTATATCCAGAGTTTTATATCACTTTCCCATTAATATCAAATAAATTAAACTGTGAACTAATTTCTTCTTGTATACAGTATTATTCTGTGGTCTGATCTTTTTTTTCATAATGTAATATTTTTTTATATATAGTATATTGATTTATTGATTCTCACTCTAATAACTATTACTTTGAGACAACATATGAAACAAAACAATGGATTCTATGCTAATGGATGTGAGTTTGGACAAGTGTGTGCATTCATTTATATTTTCCTTTTACAAAAAATAAATAAATACATAAGTCTTGATTGTTATTGTTTTTGTTTTAGGTACATTGAACACATGAAGGCATGGATACGCTGTAGTGTGAGTTGAATATTTTATTTAAGGGAAATTGTTAATTGTCCATTATTGAAATAAAATGTTTTTCCCTGCTGTAATTAGGATTATTTTAAAGTATTGGAAGAAGTGCTGATTAATATTCGTTCAATTAATTCTTTTTTTAATGGCAATGAAGTGCAAAATATGAATGCTTTACTAGAAAAAATAGAAAGGTAGATAAATTTATTGATAAATGATTTGTCACCTTACTTAAATTATTTTGAATATCTTTTTTTAAAAAATGTATAACTATTTTAACAACTTACAAATTTTATGATTTTGAGATAAAACAGACTATGATATGAGCCCCTTCTTAGAGAAGGCAAGCTCTGATTCCCATCCTCCGTAATATATAAGAGTTAAGATTGATAACTTTATTTCAAACAGCGTGGTATTTCAATTGCCATCACACAATCATCTGTATTAGTAGATGATAATGTACTATAATATACTTATTCTGTAAATTCAATAACTGCTAAAATAATGTAAAGCCAAAATTGAGTAAATGGAAATCACAGTTACTGAATTGAGGTTATTTATATAATCCTATTTTTTAAATATTAATCACAAATCATGATTTCTCTTCCTATCATTGCATGATTGATACTGAACTATCAGTTTTCTTGTAGTAATTATATTATAAATTTAGTTGGATTATTATATTTATATGTCAAGTAATATGAAATTTAGAATGGTTTATTTGTAAAAATATTCACTTTTCTTAAAGGTTTTGAACTATATTTTAAATTTTGCATTATTCTACATTTTGTATGACATGAAATTTCACCAAACAGCATATTATCCCAAATGATGCATTCATTTGAATGTGAACTTTTTGTCTCAATTAAATGCTAACATGCTAATTTTATTATTTTCCAAACTAAAAAAAATTAATGTGTTATAAAATTTATGTATAATTATATACAATTTTTATGTATTTAAAGTTATATACTCTTTTTGTCTTCCTATCATTTTTTTTCTGAAAAATTATGATCTTTTATAAAGAGATTAAAATTGATAAATATGAATTGCAACTTTCATATTGTATCTATTTTCATTGTATAAATAAATGTATTATTTTTATTTCAGATAACAAGGTTACAATTTCATGAAAATGTCTGTTCCTTTTTCACTCCAGAAACAAGTATGTCCTCTCTCACCTTTTTTTTAACTTTGTGATAATTTGTTAATTTTTTGTAGTTTTAATAATTAGTTTCTACATTATCTTTCAGTAGATTACAATATAGTAATTTATTTGAAAAATTCTTTTCTGAAAGTTTCAGATATTATTTTTGTATGTTCCCTAAAATCCTTCCTATTTCCTATTTAAACATAATATTTTGTATGAATAATGAAATTTCTATTTAATTAAATTAAATGTAATTATCATTTTTTTATGCACAATATTCAAACAAGTATATAATTTTAAAGAAATGCATATTTTTATATGGAGTAAATAATTTACTTTTAATTACTCTCAATTTACTTTCTGTTAGATAATATGTTCTACTTTAGGTAGTTTTAAAAAAATAACAGTAAAGATAAAAAAATGTTATTTAAAAAATCAATGCAAATATTGAAATAATCTGACAAATGTTTTCTTTCATTTACATAACATGGTGAGAGCTATTATATGTGAAGCAAGAACTATAATTTGTGCTATCATCTAAACTTGCAGAAACTAAATTTATTACATTATTTTGAAATAACCGTTGTTGCAGGTGAAAAGTAACTTTGTGAGCTTTAAATTAGAAAATATTTGAATAAATATAATTTTTATAATCACAATATTTTAGTACAGAAAAACACTGAAAGTGGAGCATAACATAATTTCTTACATCTTAATGCATATGGAAAATAATTTATTTGAAAGAATGTAATTTTTTTTAATCATTAATAGGTCCTTGCTAGAAAATTTTGAATTTATATCTGACAAAATTTAATAATTTTTCCATTGGCTAGTAAAAATGCTATTTTGAATTTATGTATGCTGTGTTTCATCATGGAATTGGGCTTACTATATTAAATTTGTTCAATATATTAGTTTTATATCAAATGAAAAAATTGCTAACAACTTTTTTTTTTCAATTTTTTAGTTAAAGTCCATAATGAATTTCTCCTGTATTTCTTAAAAGATATTCGCTCAATGTCTCGGCTGTGTAGTATAGGTATAGAAGATAGATTTGAATATTCTACAAACAACCTTACACCAGAAGAATTGCCATCTACTGTTGTAAGTATACATGTATTGAATTAATCTTCTTCCTCTATAAACTATCAACAACTCTATTTTAATTTTGTAAAAAATCATATGCAGTCTGACATTTCCATTGAGTGCCTAGGTAATCTGATAATAAAAAAATTTCATCTTAAAAATTTCATTCTTTATTTGGAAAAGTTTTAAAGATAAAACATTTATCCATATCTTTTAAAAGGATGAGTTATTATAAAAATTTTACTGATTTAAAGAAATTAATATATGCCAACAGCTAATTTTTAATAAAAATATTTTTTTAAAGTAGATTGACGTTTTCTGATCTAGTACCATCCCATTATCAAGAAAAAGAGGTTTTTATAAAGTTTTTTAGTTTTTTTTTCTTTCTTTTTTCTTTTTTTTAAAGTTTTTTTCTTTTAATGAATCCTTTTGTTAGATTATAGATTCATTAAAGTTTTGTATTTGATTTGAAGAGGAATATGAAGAAAAAAATTAGGTTAAGTAAGTTCAATATAATTACTAAATTAAAATCAATTATTTATCTATTTTGTGTCTTTACAAATGCCAGATTTTTATATATTTTTCCAATTTATGTTTATACCAGAGAAAACTATAACCATAAAAACTTATAACTTTGAACATATTGTTACAAACCTGTAACAGCTAGTTGTTTCCTGGCACGCCTATTTCAATCACTGGAAAAATCATTTTACGAGCAGCTCTTTTGGATTCTGATTGGGTGTCATATCAATGTTCTCCAAGCTTCACAGTAAAATAAATATTGCTGGAAACTTCCAGAATTTTAGCAACTGAGTCAATAGGAATCAATATATGCATGATTGAACCAAAACTTTTTCTGCCACCTCCTGGGAACTATAAAAGACCAGGAGTTTGAAGCTGCAGGGAGTTGCTGTTGAATTGTGAAAGAGATGGTGAATAATTGGATCAGTCCAGCAAAGTGCAAGCATTGTATGGAGCTTCAAATATTTGCTGAAGTGAACTGTATGCTGAATCCTGGTGTTTATTGTGGAAGCATTGTCAAGTCATGAAGTAGTTATTCGGCTGTGGAAACAAATAAACTGAGAAGACATTGGTGAATTGCAAGCATTTGGGGAGGTCATAGAGGGAAGTTATTCAAATTCCCTCTTTTTACTGAATTCTGTCTGGCCACTTTGGTTGTTTTAATTTGGTTTGTTAATACTGCTGCTTACTACATGTGGTATATAGTGTAGTAATATGTTGCCTGTTTTCCTTTTGTCTGTATATCTGCTGTCCTTATATTCAAGTTTAATAAAGGTAATCTTTTATTACTAAAGGACTTTATTTTATTAGCCAACTGATTGGTAAAAGTACCCTGATTGAAGTATAGGTAACAATATATATATTACAATATATAGTGGATGATAGTATGCAGTTAACCTTAATTGATTTACAAATTCTGAATTTTTCAAAAGCACTTAAATTTGTTAGCAAACTTCCTCACTAATGAACAAATCAAAAATAAGAATGGTATGAGAAACTTTCTGCTGTTCTACATATTGCCACAACCAATCTTAAGCCCAACATAAAATCAATATCTTCAAATATTCAATCCCAGCCATCTCATTAATTTTTACTAATTTTGATTATTATTTTTTTTCTCTTAAAATTCAAATTGTGTTCTTCGTATAATTGCCATAAAGTTTCCCTCTGTTATTCTATTTCAAGTTTGCCCCATTTTTAGCAGGAATCATTTTAATCATAGGTATAATGTTTGTGTTTTATTCATTTATTTATTGCATAATGTGTAAATGAGTAAATAAGTAAAGTAATAATTGTAATTCATGTGAAACCATTAAAAACACACACCATGTTTTCATGTTTTTAATATGCTTTAAGATTCATGTACTATTTTGGCCCTTGTTATGATCCCTTTTCATATTCTGGTCCCTCATCCTGAAAAGGTTGTGCATCCCTGACTTAGAAATACATATATTGGGTTGTTCGGAAAGTCATTTCGTTTTTTTAGGGGAACATGAAAGACAGTTTTCGTATAATGAATAAATATTTTATTAATTTATATATTGGCCATTCTGGTCCAACACCTTTTGCCATCTTTCTGGCAGTAACATAATTCCCCTCTCATAAAAGTTTTGGTCCTTGCTGGCAAAAAACTGGTTCAGGTGGTTTTTGACATCTTCATTTGAGGTAAAGGTTTTGCCATCCAAAAAATTTTGCAGGGACCGGAACAAATAGTAGTCGGAAGGCGCCAGATCTGGAGAATATGGTGGATGTTGCAGTACGTCCCATTCAAGCTGTAAAAGTTTTTGGCGAGTGACCAAACTTGTGTGAGGTCTCGCATTATCCTGGTGGAACACTACACCCTTCCTGTTGATTAATTCGGGCCTCTTCTCTTTAAGTGAATCATTCAATTTGTCCAGTTGATGACAATAGACTTCTGAATTAATCGTTGTATTGTCCGGCAAAAGCTAAAAAAAAAACGATTCCTTTGACATCCCACCAAACGGAGAGCATCACCTTTTTTTGGTGAATGTTGGCTTTTGACACGCTTTGAGCCGGTTCATCTTCTCTGCTCCATGACCTCTTGCGTTTAACATTGTTGTATACAACCCATTTTTCGTCCCCAGTAATAATCCGCTTCAAAAATGGATGATTTTCTTGACGTTTGAGGAGCGAATCACACGCGTCAACGCGACGACACAAATTTCCTTTCCAAAATGCCTTTCAAATGGCCATAAATAGTCGAATTCGACAAATTTAATCTCTCACCGATCTCTCGTGTGGTTATTCGCCGATTTGCATCAACTAATGCCTTTATCGCATCTTTGTCAGCTTCGACTGGCCTTCCAGACCGTGGTGCATCTTCGACATCAAAATTGCCGGATCGAAATTTTGCAAACCAGTTCTGGCACTGGCGTACTGTTAACACGCCTTCTCCATACACATCCGTCAATTTTTTTCTCGCTTGGACAGCATTTTTACCTTTTCTGAAGTAAAAAAGTAAAATATGACGAAAATGCTGCTTATTGCTCTCCATATTTAAAAGGGCACCAACCAAAAACTACTGCGTAGAATTAATAGAACTTTTTCACACACAAGCCTTGCAATATCAGCTCTCAAGACATATAATGGTTATGCGGCTTAAGTGTGAAGTTGGTTTCGAAAAAACGTAATTAAGTCCTCTGACGGGAAAAAACGAAATTACTTTCCGAACAACCCAATATAATAACTATAAAAATATTAAATTCTTAAATGCTTTAATTAGATTTTTAATTGATATTATCTGTTTAAATTAAGTATATTTTTTCTCAAAAATTTTATGCTAACTTTTAACCTTCCATTACTCATTAATTCTTATTGTTATACATCTATGGCCACTTTTCAGTTGTAATATGAACCAGTTCAGAGTCTGTCCTAGAGTGTGTGGGAAAAAACATTACAACAAAATTCACTAATGATATTTTCAGTAATAGACAAAATTCTTTACAGTCTTCTTTCTGTTGGAATTTTTGCAGTAAAAGATGAATCTGTCTTCTTGGACAACTACTGGAATTGCAGTTTATTGTTGCTATGCAGTAATTTAAATAACAGCGAAAAGCTAACAACATTATTTGTTGGAGGATAAGGGAAACTTCGAGAATATAAAGAGCTTTCCTGTTGAATATACTTTGTACAGAGTTCTGAGAATTATCTTTGATAATGGGAAAAGCATATGCCTTCTCAGAAATATAACATTCTTTTTTTATTATTATGTATATACAGTTGTTGTTGTTAATATCTATATACTGCTCATATTATATATTTTATTTTTCCAACTATAGAAGAGGAACTTTTCCTTGCAAATTGCAGATGTAAATTTCAAACTTGTGATTTGGGAGTTATACAATAATTTAAAGTGGAGTATTGAAATCGACTTTTGAAGAATACTCTTCTAAGTATAGATTCTTTAAAAAGAAAAAGTTATTGGAGATGCTGGAAACCCTTTATAGAACTTCATTGTGAGAGACCTTAGAATGATCTTCATATCTTTTCAGAAGGCAGTTTTTTAGATGTCATGAATTCGAGAACGAAAATTCTAATAGAAGATGATACCCCCTCCCCCTTTGCACTTGATATTTCGAATCATGAAGCTTTCAAAAGAAATGTCCTCACATCAGAGATTCTGATTCCAGTGATATATTACATACAGGATTGCATAGTTTGGTTGAAAATTAAAATGATAATGAAGGTCATGAACAGAAGTCATTAAATTTTTGAAAGTATTGAAAGTGTTTCTTTCAGATAGTGAAAGCCAAAGGAAAAGTTTGCAAAAACTCATGTATTGAGAACATGATTTGTGTTGATAAGAGCAAGACAGAAACTAAAATTCTTGATTTCTTTTAAAAATGATATAAAAGCAGTTTTAATGGAAGAAAAAAATGTATGTAACCGACAATATTTTATATTTATTATAAAATAATTGATTTTTTCAAATGTTAATCTTCATTTAACATTTTTCCGCCATATAGTGTTAATTTCTTTTTATTCCATAAAGTGACATTGAATTGAGATTAGGCTGTATAAGTTAAAAGTAATTATGGGGAAAAAAAATTTTGAGATAATTTTTTTTGTTATTATTATTATTAATTAAAAATGATTCTTGTAAGAGTTTGTAATAATGAAATTATTGCTGTAGAATTAATGAGATAATAACAAAAATAAGTGTAAGATAAAGAGATAATAACAAAAATGAAAGAAATATTTATTTGACTAGTACTTATTATTATTATTTTAACTTTTTGATCTATATAGTACATAACTTAGAACTTATATTTCTTGCATGTTATATTCAACATTCTGTAAAATAAGAATCTTTTATTTGGCATATTCTATTTAAAATGCTAGCATATAATTCTACTTGCACATTATTAAGTGTGATGAAAGCAATATCAACTTGGATATTTCATACCTTTTAAATACTTAAGTCTACTTATATTGAACTTTATTTAGTAAAATTATTAGTTCAATATGATTAAATAAATTTTCTTTAAATCATATTCTTATATTTATATCATTACATTAGCAATTATACATATGTATATTCTAGTACAAAAATAATAAAAATGATCGTTTAAACAAAGAAGCTATTTATTAAGACATTAATTCTCATCATTGATGGTAGCTATCTATGTAGTGAATGCTTGTTTCTGCAGTAAGAATTATCTGATATAGATAAAAAATTATAGTTTAATATTTTTAAAATTAATAAAATGACAAGAAGTTGCAAGACTGGTTCTCTTAAAATATAATATTTTTAACTTATAAGAATGCCGAGTAAGATTAGCTACCAAATAGAAGGGAGATGTTAAAGAATCTATTTAAACTAAACTAAAAATTTTAATTCTTTCTTTACATTACAAATTCTTGATTATTTTCTGAGAAAATGGAAGGTTAAAAACTTATTTATTTTGTAATATAACTTTAACACAATCCAAGAATATAATTTTTGAAAAATTCCTTTAGAGTCAACCAATTGCCAATCATGCAGCAGAAAATATGAATCTAAATGTATCCAGTTGTAATGCTTTGATTGATTCGTATGAAAAGCGATCTAATCCAAGGTATTCACTTCAAGATGAAGAAACTTTGTATGCTTTAAGTCTTGTGTCATCTTGGGAACATGGCTGTAGAAATGTAAAAAAAAGACTTGTCCCTTTTGTATACTGCACAGTTAAGGTATGCATAAATTAATTGATTTTTAGTGTTTAATTTCAAATAAAGTTCCTTGAAATAAAATAAAAAGAAATCCCATTAAAAATTAATGTAAAACCAATTAGAAACAAAAAAAAATTATTCAATCTTGAAATTATAACATTTATTTCCTTCATTAAAGTAAATTTTATTTTATTAAAAAATTGGAAGTTACTAGTAGTAAGATTTGTTTATGTGTAAATGCAATAATTGACTTATATCAGAAAATGATTGTATATCTGGGGAATTGTGTGACTATAAATTTGTAACCAGTCTTCAGCTATAGTTCAGCTTGAAATTAATTATTTTATGTAAATTTGGCTTTTAAAAAATTCAGAAACAAAAAATATTATGTTAATGAGGTATAATTAGAAATATTGACAGCATATGAGATGTCTTGTATTCATTAATAATGCATGAAATAAGCATTTGCTTCTATTCTACATAAAGTATTCATATTATTGTAATGAAGCATTGAACAACCCCCTCTTACACTTAAGTATTATCATTATTTTTTCAGTTGAGATTAAATTGTGTTTTTAAAAATTCATAGTCTATTAAATAAATTTCTTTAGACGGCTTTTTAGAATATCAAATTATTACATAACTTGTCAGTGTTATTTTCTGCCTTTCTATTTTAGCAACTAATTAGAGGTATTTCCAGAGCCATTGCAGCGAGAAGAAAATGCATTAAAGTAAAGCCTAATGGTCTTGTTTATGATGTTAGAAAAGTGGATCCAAAAGAGTATGTCTTAACAAGAATGTCATTTTCCTAACATTGATTCTGTAGAATTATTTAATTTACTTAATTTATTTGTTTTTTAATTGCTCTTTATAATAAAAGTACAGTAAGACCCCGCTTAACGCTGTTTCGTTTAGCGCTGTTTCGGTTTAGCGCTCTTTTATTTCAACCCGGGGATTCCACGAAATCGCTCGCAGCATACGGGGATTCCCCTAAATATTATGCAGCGATAGGTTTCAAATGCATATCCGAAAGAGTGTACTTGTATTTCTTGTTTGGTGCGGTATTGTACAGACATATTTTCATTATTGGAAACATTTGTTGACATTATTGTATTAATTTACATATTTAATACTATATTACAGTGTCAAATATTTTGATCTTTAGTTTTTTACTATGGGTGATAATGAAAAAGAAAAGAAAGCAACCAGAAAAAGCATTTCACTCAAAACTAAAATGGAAGTCATTAGAAGATTTGATTCTGGTGAACGTCAAACTCTAATGAGTTCTTCATTGAATTTGCCAACTTCAACAATAAGGACCATCATGAAGAATAAAGAAAAAATACTGTCATCGGCAACTGCAACTAAGTCAAGCTCTGCAACTAGAACTACCCGTTCTAGAAATAATATCATAGAGGAAATGGAAAAACGACTGTCTATATGGATTGACGACGAAATTGACAGCAATATGCCATTAAGCCAATCTATCATAATGGAAAAAGCTAGAAGAATTTTTAATTACATTCAGGCTGAGACAATTGACAAAAGTGAAACTTTCGTTGCTAGTCGAGGATGGTTTAATAGATTTAAACATCGAAATAACCTTCACAACATAAAGATTACAGGAGAAGCAGCAAGTGGTGATACAAAAGCGGCGGCTGAATTTCCAGCGATATTAAAAAAATAATTGAAGAAAGAAACTATCCTCCAGAACTATCCTCCTTTTTTTAAAAGAATATTCGCTTTGTTATTTATATTTTGTTTTTATTTTTGCAAGAAATAATAATGTGGTATTAATTTGGGCTTTAAGAAATAAATGTTTGGTTTTATTTTTATTAAAAAAACATACTTTTTAAATTTAATACCTAACCAATTTCCTAGCCATCTTCCCCTCACCCCAATATTTACATGTAAAGATAGCCTCGTTTAGCGCTGTTTCGCATTACGCTCTACTTTGATGGAACGTATCCCCTGCGTTAAGCGAGGTCTTACTGTATAACAATTCAGAGATATATGGCCTTGAATTTAAATCTCTGGGAACATTGAGATTCAAATTAATTTTAAATATTTTCTTATGTTACTTTTTTAAGGCAAATATTTAGAATTTGTATTAAATTGTTTAAAACTTTGTTATCATTAATTTACAAGTAGCCTTAGTCTAGTACTAAGAGAATCTTTTGCCTTTAATCTAAAATGTGTTTTATTTGCTCATTTTTTATTTAAGGCTATTTTTATATGGTTATTATTTGTAGTTATTTTAATCTATAATCTGCAAACAATATTTTATAGATAACAATATTAATTAGATAAATCTTTTTAAAAAATTCTATTGAAAATATTTTTCTAACATTTTTGATTACATTCAAATTTTAAACATTCTCTGTCTAATAAATTCTAACTATGATAAAATATGGAGATAAAAAGTTCCATATTTTAAAAAACAGCAAGATTGACCCTAAATCTTTTTTTACATTTTAACTGTTTAAGGTATATATTTCCCTCACATAAAATTATAGACCTTTAACAAGACCATGAGTTTCTATCCTCAGAATCACCGTCTCACACAATTTGTTATCTAGTACAATAAAAAAAAATTGAATTTGCTTTTTGGGCACCTTTTTATTTATTTTTTTATTTATTGATCTAACAAACCAGTTTTTATATAAGACAATGCTTGTCACAACAAGTCTATTTATCAAATTTTATTATTCTGAATCATTGCATTTTTCAATTTTCACGTTTATGTTCATGAGAATGTACAGACCAGCTGGCGAACAATTCCTTGATGGCTTTCATTCAAAATTTGATAAAAATATATGCATTAGATTTTAAAGCTAGGAGCAAAATTTTGTTACATTTTTTTAATTGCTCACTTACATTCGTAAAATAGTACAGACTGACAAATGGCCAAATTCTTAACTTTTGACATAAAATTTGATAATCATTTACATTTTGTCTATCAAATTTCATTTATCTAGCTCTTAAAAATTTGTAGTTATAAAGTTCAGTTGATCTCATTTAGGTAGATTTACTATAAATAGATTTGGTTCAAAATTTGACAGAATTTACAAATTTGGTGGTGTATTACACCAGATGTCATCCATGTAGCTCAAAATATTTTTGCGTTATTCTCTTCGAAAGAGAGTAGAAATTATAATTCTAAAAACAAGTTTATCAGATTCAGAAAGGTCTGAAATGTGGAACATCATTAAAATATCTTTGTATACACAAAAGTTAACCTGTAATACAAAAGAAAAATATCAGCTTCCGTAGATCAAGGTTTGTTTCATTAAGTTTCTGAAACTTAGCCTTGGATTTAAAAAATAAAATATAAGATTTTGCATTTTAAAAAATTGTGTTGTACAATATATATATATAATTCATTTTTAAAAAATTTTAATAAATAATTGTATTTTCAATTTGTAAATGTAACAACATTCTTATCATTTAGTTGCTGAAAATTTGACTGAATTGCAGTGTTTCGATTAGAAACTTTATAGTCTTTATTTTTTATTGATAATGTTCCAAGATTCCTCCCCCACAAACATTATATATATATATATATATATATATATATATATATATATATATATATATATATATATATTGCAGATCATATCAAATATGATTTTAGAGTTCTGTGTAGTTATCTCAAAAACATACTCCCGCCTAAAAAATGAGCAAATAAAAAATTGTTTAAGTAAATGAAGTATTTTGACTATTTTTTAAGCATTATTTTTAAATTTTATGGGTTTTTTTAAATTTTATTTTACTAAAGTCAATATAAATGATATCACTTAACAGAGAGCAGGATATATGCATTTTTAGAAGAGCAATACTTACACACATTTTAGAGCAATAAGCCTCATAATATTTTAAATAAAAATTATTTTTTTATATTTTTCTTATGATAATCATTATAAGATAAAATACTTAAAATGTGTGATTTAAAATTATAAAATTAAATAACTTAAATTCATTTTGTAACATTTTTTCCCTTTCTATAGAATTAGCCCTGATGACCAACTAAAATACACAGGCAGTGTAACTCTACCAGAATTACTAGATGCTTTAGAGGTAATTTCTTTTATGTTTACTTCAGACTATTACAGTTTAAACGAAATTAATTAGTAATACAATAAAAAAAATTCCTACACATTTTATTGATGGTTTAAATCTTCATAATGTTGTAGGATTTGATAATGTATCATTAAAGCCATTCTAGGAAATATTTTTAAGGATATAAATTTGGTTCAGATAGATATAATTGAAATAAAAATAAAGCATTGAAATAATGGAATTTTAATTTTTATTTTAGCCACTTTGCTTTTGTTGGGGTGGGGACTATGTAGCAAAGCAAGTCATTTTTATTCTTATCTATTGTAATAGATAATATATATCACTATATACAAAATAAGAAAAACTGCATTTTTTCTTTGGTTTATAGCAAAAATTCAAGAAAAAATTTTTTATTATTAATGTAGATGGACTTTTGAAATAAATTTGTTATAATTATCTCATAACTTATTAATTTATATCATAAATTTTTGAATATTTTACACTTATTAAATTTTCTTGAAATTACAAGCACAATAATATTTTTAAAATAATTATAAATTGTCTTTAAAAATTAGACTTTTGGCATTTTATTATATGTCTAAAATAGCTTATAGCCTTTTGAACCAAGATGTGATAGTATATCATTCTTGTTAACTTATATGTCCTTTCTAGAAATGGTATATTAAAATTACTTTATTGATATTTATCCGAAAACTTATGTTTTTCTTACAATGGCTGCATAGTTTAAACTTTCCCAGTTTAATCTAATCATAACTAACTGCCTTTAGTGACCACATTTCATATTCAGATCATTCACTTTTTAGGCTCTTAAATGATTAATGTGAATTTTTTATAATTTTTTTTCCTTGTTAATTAATACAACTGAAAATCATGAATTTTTATTAACTCAATCTGTTATAAATTACTGTAGCGGCAAATTAAAAGGTTTATATTGTATGAAATAAAAGTTGAACTGTAAATCTCATTTTGGAATTGAAGTCTAAAAAAATGCAATTTTTAAAATCTTCTTTTTAATATTAGAAAAAGCATATGGTTAAATGTTTTAATGGGAGAATTTGAAATTAATCAAATCATTAAAAACATTTTAGATTGAATATGAAAATAAATTTTGAAAATTCATTAAGAATAAAGAAAAAATTTACGTAATTGAAATTGATATCATTAAAAACTTTTTTGAATTTTAAGATGAACAAATTCAGTTTTTATGAGATAGTAGTTTAGGAAAATGCATGAATTTATTCCCACAGGTAAATTTTATCGATAATATGCCAACAATTAAATCTTCTTTTGAACTTGATTAACTTTCAGTTTGCCGTCCTCTCTTTCCTTTGATCACTTCCTTTAATCGGTTTTCCTCTGACTGAATAGAATTTTTTTTTGGGGGGGGGGGATGATGAGAATTTTCCAGAGCTTTCCTAATTATAAACTTCAGTGCTGTTGATTTGTTAAGCAATGAGTGCTAAAAGCAGAAAAAACATAAAACAAAACACTCTAAAACATTCACACAGTATTTATTTAAATATGACTACCATCATTCAACAATAAATAATTAGAGAAATTTCTGTGCCATGAACATTAGTGTTCTATATCTATGGAAAAAATAAAAGACATCAAATTTTGATGTCTTTAATCTTGAACTTTTTTATTATTTATATTATCTGTTTAGCTATGATTAATTGTTTGTCCTGAAATATAAAACTATAATACCTATGATATTATAAAGACTAATTAATTTTGTTTCAGGCACATCCTAACCTCATACCTTTAAAATCAATTTATAATGTTACTATCCAGTCAATTATGAAATCTGTGGAACGTCAGAGAGTCCAGAAGTCTCAAGGAAACAGTGAAAAAGAAGATAGTTGAATAGATCCGGTTATATGAGATTATCCAGTTATATGAGATTATCCGGTTATATGAGATGTAAAATGTATAATATATTTTTAATAAATTTCATTAAGCATTTAGTCTTTTCAAAAGATTCATGATTTCTTGGTATTAAAAAAGATTTTATTTGATGTCCAGCAATATGTTACTGGACATAAGAAACATATAGTGTCATTTCAAATTTTACATAGAAGTAAAAATTCAGTGAAACAATTAATCCATTAATTGTTTTCAATTCTTGACAGTTATGTAATCCACTTAGAAATAACAATGTATATACTTTGGATAATGCTACAAAAAAATACAACAGGTCCATGAGGAAAGTAATAGCCTTAATCACGAATTCAAAGCTAGAAAACTGATAACTTCTTTCCGTTAAAAACCAGTTTTAAAAACGGTTCCAATAAACAACATTCTTTAATAAAATAGTCTTTAATAGTCTCTCTCTTTAATAATAATAAAAAAAACATGTTAACATTAAAAAAATTTCCAGTAAAAGTTACATTTTAATCAACATTAATAGTCTTATTATTTGAATGAATTTGACTGCTAAGAATTTAACTTTGTTTATCTAAGGTTAGATAACTCATCTTTATCAAGTTGATGAGAACCATACACATTCAGTATTTTTTGATAACCATTTATACTACATTTTGGGATATGCTCCTTTAAGGTCATTGTAAGTTGCAGCAAAGTAATGCTAAAAATTATAAAAATGGCAGTTGGATATCAAATTATGATTGAAAAAATAATATTTTGTCCTTCATAAGTAACAAAATATGTTTCATTGCTAGAAATTGTTTAAAATCATGCAATTCCTTATTATATGAGGAATTGAATGTCTCATGGTTAGATGAGGAATTAAATTCTTTCTTATTTCCTTTATAAATCTTCAAAATTTCTGCAGTTGCATTCTTAAATTAAACCTTCTTCACATTCCTTTCATACCTAACAGGCTGAAAACTTTTGTAAAGTGAAAATTTCTGTAAGCTTTTTTTAAAATTACATTGATACTTAAAAAAATACAAACATAG